>QLOH01000648.1:0-569019 GCA_026901365.1 Sesbania bispinosa | reverse complement strand
ATTATCACGATGAATAAACATAATTCAACGATTGAATTACTAAAACACACATTCGATTTGTAGTTATCAGCGGTGTAATACTGATGTAACTACACCAGTGTAATTTAACCATTCTCATGATGACATATATGTGTATGTATTTTATTATATTAACATTTGATTTTTTTAGGATAACATGGATTTTATTATCAATAATTAAAATTATTTAATTTTCTTTTTGTCAGAGTTCACCTTTTTTTTTTTTTGAAAGCCAGATTTCACCTTATGACTCAATCATTGAAAAATAATTCAGTCCACCTTCATAGATACTTTTTCTATAAAAAAAAGTAATTAATTATGATAGAATAAGTATTATTCAACTTTATCCAAATTATCAGACGTACATAATCCTACCCATTTATCACCGATTCACCAATCAAAATAGCATTCTCAATGGAACCTATCTCGGTGGCAACAGGCGCACGGAGAGGTGGGATTAGGGATTATACGAGTATCCTTTGGTATGGTATTACAGTATTTATCTCCGTACCGGCATTTTAAAAAAATAGCTCATATTCGTGTCCATATTGTGTGGACAGTAACTTTAATGCCGGTCTTCATATCATCATTTTTATTAAGTAAAAAATTAACAACTCACTAAAATATTAATTTAAGAAAACTATCTCAATTGAAAAATTACTCGAAGATCGTCCAAACATATTTTTAAATATCAGTGACACAATATTAATTAAATTGAAATTCAATATGTTAATGTTCTAAAACACAACACATAATCTAAACTTCAAAATTTTATTAAATATTATAAATACTTTCACGTCGCACTATTTTATAAATTGGATATCATGTGTTAGAATTTTCCAAGATTTGTAAAAAAATTATTTTTAAAACTAATTAGTCTATATTATAAAGTAAAATAACAAACAAAAGATAGTTTTTAAATATATTTTTAATTGTAATTTATTATATATATATATCAATTTTAAAAAATATATAAATATATTAGATATTTTAATAAAATTATTATATCTCTATATATAACTATATATGACATTTTTATTAATATTAATATGAGTTCGGGTATGGGGCGGGTTGGGCATTATAGTGCCCGTACTCGCGCCCAACCCCATGAAAAAATGCGGGCTATTGCCCGTACCCGCTTTGCGGGTTTTTACCCAGCCCATGCGGATAATTTTTACGGGTACCCATAGGGCTTGAGCTCATTGTCATCCCTAGTGGGATGGGTATTACATTGTCTATATCCATATCTATCCATATATGCTAAAATTAATGGGTACCACATTGATGACAGGTATTCACGGGTATCTATTAGTATTTAAAAATTTAAAATTTATGTAAAAAAAGAGAGAAAATATCATGTAATGTATTATAATGTCATATTATATATATCATTAGAGTAAACCCCCCATATCGGTCCCTCACTTTTTTCGCATCATGTAAATTGGTCCTTGACTTAAATAAATACCTCCGTTAGTCCCTAATTTAGTTCACCGTCATGCCAATTAGTCCAAAACCACTAACTCCGTAGTTAGGAGCTGACATGTCACGTTAAGTCAGATGTAAGCATCTAAACGATGTCGTTTTTGTGTTTTACACACCCTCTGCCCTCTACCCCTCTTCTTTCTTTACAGATTAGAGGTTTTCACCGCCATTGACCACCATTGACAGGCAGTGTACTTGCTTGAACTTAATAGACAGAGAACCGAACACAAGAAAATGCTCTAGTTCCAAATTGGTGGATTCCCTTCAAGTACAAGCTCACAAAAACATTGATTGATGAAAAAGATGGATCATTTTTGGTGCAATACTTGAATGGGACAGATCTGCAACAATGACTGACTTAGTATTAATTAGACCTAATGGTGCCCCAAGACCTGTTTTAGCATTAAGGGGAATCTTACTCAAAAGTCCTACAATGCGAAGAGACATTGAAGATGACCTTCATTTCCTTGCTTGGGAAAGCTTGAAGGGTTCTGTCATATTAAAGTAGCTTTGGAGGTACTAAAATCAGTTTTTGATGCATATGGAAACAGTAATGTTTGTATTGCAGGGCATTCCTTAGGAGTTGGTTTTGCACTTCAAGTTGGAAAGACATTAGCAAAAGAAGGTATCTATGTAGAGAAACATTTATTCAATCCACCTTATGTTTTACAAGCCATGATTCTCAGAAATATTGGAGAAAAGGCTGAGTTAGTTTGGAAGAGGCTTAAATTTATGCTTCCTTCAAGTAGTGAAGAAGCTCATGTTAGCAGCAATGATGGAGACAAGAATTTGATGCACATCTTAAATCGTGAAGCTCATGGTCTGGAACAATGGTAGTCAAATGATGCACAACTTCAGCAGAGGGTGTAAGAAAGCCTCTAATCTGTAAAGAAAGAAGAGGGCAGAGGGTGAGCAAGACGCAAAAACGGCGTCGTTTAGATGCTTACATGTCACTTAACATGACATGTCAGCTCCTAACTAACGGAGTTAGTGGTTTTGGACTAATTTGCAAGACAGTGAACTAAGTTAGGGACTAACAGATGTATTTATTTAAGTCAGGGACCAATTTGCATGGCGCGAAAAAAGTGAGGGATCGATGTGGGGGTGTACTCAATATCATTGTGTGTTGATATATTAAAAATATCATTATAAAATAATAAAAAATTAAATTTTCTCACTCATATAAATAATAAAAATCCTAATATTTTAATATATTTAATAGAAATATATTTTAATGAGTAGGAGGATACTCGCGAAGCGGATAGTATAATATTCATCTCCATCTATCTAATAAAATACGTGTATCCATATAATATCCTCGGATACATGTTTTTTTAACCATCCCTAAACCTAATTTCCTGCTTGAAGGGAGATTTAGTGGCTGTTTAGTTTACATAAAATCACGTTTCAAATGTGGATCTGGGTCAATATTATTCTCTATAACATTTACCCAGATCCACATTTAAAACGTAATTTTGATATAAATCAAATACGCTATTACTTGACTTGTTTTTTACCCTTTAGTTTTCAGCTTCCAAAAGGAAAAGGGTTTCTATAGCAAAAAGCAGCAAACCAAGATACGTTGTATCTTTTAACTAATGGTGATCAGGTGATGGGTACAGGGTATACAACACATTAAAAAGTTGATTCTTTTATTAAAAAAAGGAGTTGATTCTTTTAATGAAGATGTTTTAAGTCATTTGAATCAATATGAACGACACAAGGTTAGAAATAAGGAGACGTGTTTGTGTAGAATTATTGGACTACATGAGATTTTCAATATCATAAATTTAATTATATATGTATGCTGGAATCGACAGAACAAGCCAGAGTAAAGTAGTTAACAATGCCTGATAGTGCTCAAGGTTTCAACCACTCATTGCATTAATAAATTGGATTAGTAATGTAGGGTGCCAATTAGTGCCTAAACACACTGAATCTGATTCCAACAGTGCAAGTTCACTTCCCTCTCACTAAATTAGGGATATTTTGATTGCATTTTTATTTCCTATTGTTATTTTTCGTTTTTTTTCTATTTCATATTTTTTGAAATTTATAAAAGAAAAACCGGAAATACTCAAAACAGAAAATATATTTTCGGCATTTTCAGTTTTTTTTTGTAAAATTTCAAAAAATAAAAAACAGAAAATAAAACAGGAAATGAAAATGTAAATTAAACAGAGCCTTACAGTTAAGGTGGATTGGATATGGAAGAATGTTTTTCTTTGGGGGTATCATGATTTTCCCCAGCACGTTTTTCTTCTTGTCTGTTAAGGTGATTAATTACTATTATAATTATTGTTATCGTAGAAATTCTTGGTTTTAATTTTTAAGATTTCATTTATTTTTGTTCAAATACTAACAAAAATATCAAGAATGAGAAAGTAAAATGAAGCAATATTATGAGTATGTTGGTTTACAGGTTCAAAAGGCCAAATTTCAAAACTTATGCTTTTGAGTGAACATACATTTGAGTTACAATGGAGTTGCTTGTCATTTTTCACCTATCATTCCTATTGCCTTACTAAAACATGCTGAAAGTTACGAATATTTTTGCACCAAATTGACATAAAACATATGATTGGTTTAACAAAATTGGTTTTATCATGTATTTTATCTTCATGGTTAAATATGATTTGTAACTATTTTTCAATGTTTGTACCAAATATTCCATACTAAATAGTGCTGTTGAATTGTAATATACACAGTTCTTACTTAGAATGGATTGGTAGCTAAGGCTACCAGAAGCTATGATAAATCAAGCCTATGAAAATCATTTGGCCTAACTCTTAAATTTGGCAAGAATATAGGCATAGCATCAGCAACCATCAAGTCCAAACCAAAACTAATACACTAAAGAAACCAAACAATTGAGAGTGACTCAAAAGTACAAATAATCAAAGATAACAAGAAATCAATAATAACAATGAAATGATGGCATGGGAGGTTAATTTTATTGTCAATAATCAATATATCTCAGATCAATGCTATACATCTGTGATTGCCAGCAAAGTGGCATCATTTTGAGTTTCCTAATCAAACTTCCTAGTTCCTAAATCTACTCTAACCTGATCTAAAAACTCTAAGCCTGGGACAGAATTCCCAACAAAGCCATTCTAACATCAATCAAACTTTTATACAATCCTTTACTTTCCCCTCTATTAAATCAAGCCCATCCTCCAATTCCCTGTAGCTTCTCTTTAGTCTCTCAACAACAGATCTAATCACATCATTTTCCCTTTTACCCTTCATCTGTTCCTTCAATTCCCTAGCTGCAGTCAGTCTGCTGCAACTCAATCATCACCAAAGACCCAGATCTCCTCTTGTGCACCTTCTTCTCTGCACTTCCCCTCTGCTTGCTCTGCCAACCCCAGCAACCAGGAAGAAGAACAACACTTGGGGTGACACTGCTTCATTGAGGGAAATCCACCACATTTGGAATCAAATGACAAGCCAAGTTCAAGAAACCTGCAACATAACAAGGCCATGACTTTAGACCCACACACAATCTCACTGAACTCAGTTTCATCATGGCCTAACTTTTGCCTCAAAATTCTTCTCAAACACAAGCCATGCTTCCTAATTTCTTTGCATCTCTTCTTCTCAATTTCACCACATGACTCCAAAAGCTCCAATACACGTGGATTGAAACTCCCACTACTATCAACCAAACGTGGAACAACTCTTAATGTGTCCACATACTTCTTCACGTCCCATATTCTTTCCACAAAGTAATTGCATGCATCAAGAACATCAAGGTTGTTCTCTAGGTACTCTTCCAAAGCTCCATGGTCCACATCGTCTAGGTAAGAAATTTTCACAAGAGAATCCAAGGCAATTTTTTGGGTTGTGATGGCAGCATCAAGTAATCGAGCTAAACCAAGTTCACCACCACCAATGCTTGTGACTGAAGGGTGTTTAGCTCCGCCGTGAGTTCTTGGTTGAATTGGGTTGTTACCGGCAGTGGGGCCACCTTGCCACCGTGGCCCTTGGTTGAATCCGCCGGAAGGAGAGGTTCCTGAGGATGGCTGATGGTGCTTTCATGGTGTCCTCTTTTTGTAGCTTTGCTCTTAACAAAATTTGGGATACATTAATTACATGACCAAATTGGGGTGCAATTTGGGCTATATATATAAAGTATAAAGCCACATTGAGTGGGATACGTGGCCAAATTACATTTAACAAAAGAATAATATAAAGTGTATAACATATGGGCACAAATAATGTAATGGTTGTCCTAGAAAAAGGAGTCAGGATGGGGCCCACTTAATTCCAACTTGTGCCGTGAAGATTATATAACACAACATATATGGTATTGTAACATTATTATGGTCCATTTTATGTTACATGATAGAAGAACATGATTCAATTTTAATCTAACATGTATGACTATAACCAATTTTGTTAAAAGCCTAGTGGATAACGGATAATCTTTTTAGTCTTTGATTTGGAATCTTTAGAGACAGAGAATATGTTTGTTTAACAATTGAAATGGTAACCTTATAATTAATATTCAATTAATACTTATTAGTTTAACATTTTAATTATCGTTAAATTTGCCACTGACTTTATACTCATAAATTTAAATTCAACATTTTTCTTAAGAAATACTAAAACAATGATAATTTTTTCACACTCAATTTCTTACATTTATCTCTACTATCATTTTTTTTTCTATTTTTCTATTCATTTTCCATCATATTAGTTATCACCTTTTCACTTTTTTTTTCTTTTCATTTATTTTTCTTTCTATATTTCTCTTTCTGTGCTCCTCCCTACCCTAAAAAAAGTTGAGTGTAAAAGAGTTTTTTTTTCCATACTAAAACTTGTTAAGATTTGGACCAATGCTGGTGAGGTCAATGTTTTCTTGTCTTGGAATATGGTTGAAGTTGAAGGATGCAAGGAAGGGTTGATTTGATTTCATCAAATTGATGAGAGTGAGGCAGTGAGCTGTAATAAGATGCGTGGAAGACCAAGATACTACCACGTCTCAATTATGTGGGACCCATCCCTCTTCAAAAAATGGCATTGCTCCCAATTATTGAGGCAAATCCTCATGCATAATTGGAGCACAAAACGGCTACCGTCTAAACTGAGTCGACTCGGCCGGTTCCTAGACTCAACCTCTCTACTCTCTACTCAAAAGGAATCCTTTATTTTTGAAAAATATAAAAATACAAATTTTTAATTAAAAAATTGACAATTATAATATATATATATATAATGAATTATATAAAATTCAAATTTTTATCTTTTATTAATAATTATATATAATTTCATACCTTATTTTTCAAAATATACATTTTTAATACTTTATTAGAGGTTTAATTAATAATATAATTTATCAGAAATAGTTTCATAGTCAAGTACTTAATATTCTTATGATTTTAAAATGGCATTACATTTCTGTATATTTGAAAATCCAAATACTCCCTCCGGACTTAAATATAAGAAAAAAAACTCACATTTAATGGACTAAATATAAGTAAATCTTAACTAATTTTACCCTATAATGAGATAAACCCAAAATGCCCTTTGATTTTACTTTCCAACTACTTTATTAATACTACTCTATTTAATGAATCATGTGCCAATAGAAAGAGAGTATGTCCACTTGAAACAATTTCAATAAAATTGAATGTAGGATAATTTAGACAACCAAGTACTTTTAAATGATATCAAGAAAATTTAATGAGTTTAACCAACTTTCTAATATGTGTGAATTTAGTTATTTTTGCTTATATTCAAGTCCGGAGTAGTAGAGATTACCAAACAGTACCTCCTAAAAAATTAAATATTTTTAAGTAGAAAACTCTTTTAATTTAATAATAACTTCATTTTCCAAATAGCTAGGAACTTTGATTACTAAAAGTTGGGTGATGAGTTACTCATTCATTTATTTCAAAAAAAAAAAGAGTTAACTCATTCAACAACTCGAGGGACAATATATTTGAATACTCTTTGGGAGAGGTAAAGAGCCTTAATTGTGATTAAGCCCCGAATAGGATTGTCCATTGGCAATAGGGAATACACGTGATTAAAAAAAACAATATATTTGAATTGCCAAACAGAATCTGCACTAGAATGGTAGCCCGGTAGGCACATAACAAACATTTCACGGATGAATATTAAATAGCCTAAGTGGTATATTTTGCAGGATTTGGTTGGACATCATGGACCCAATCTTTGAAAAGTGATTTGAATGATTATATATCAATATCATATTAAGAAAAGGTCGCAGAATGCTGTGGGATGACCTTGAATAAGGTTGCTTTGGAAATGAAAAAAAAAAAAAAATTGGATCCATATTTACATAAAGATTTATTGCTAACAACAAGAGCAACTTCTCTCTTAGACGCTGTCACCATTGTAATTCGTAACACTCCACATGGCATGCACCACGAATCCAACATTTGCTTACATTGTCCTCTGTTGGCCACGTTTTGAGATCAACTATATTTTAAGCTTAATTAGAACAATGGTTTTTTCTTTGCCTTTTGTTGAGAATTTTATATGTTAGGCATATAGCTAGGCTGGTTCTGATTTTCAGAGCCTTGAAAGTTCAAATTCAAAGTCGTCTTTAACAATAATTAATTCAGTTGCATTTTTAATGCAAGGGATTAAAAAGCACATGGAACTACTTTTCTCATGAAGATCCATCTCTGTTTTCCCTGTTCTAAAGAAACATTTATTACTTGTAATTTTTTGCGAAGATGATCGATCTCTCTATTTTCTTCCTGTCAAAAAGGTGTGCAGTTATCAGTATTTGAATACTTCTTTCTAGCAATTTCATACCTACAAATTAACAATAAATTTTAAGGGTAATATTTTAATCTCTGAAATATATCTAAGATTTGATTTTAGTTATTGTAAATTATATTCAAAATGGGTGGATTTGATCCCTAAAAAAAGTAAAAATACCTGCTTTCAATCCTTATTGATAAAAATTTGTAGTTAACCATAGTAATATCTATAGTAAAATTGTGCAATAAGCATTAACTCAGTGTATTTTCATTTTTTGACAGATCAAAACATCAATTTTAAATTATAGAGACTAAAATAAAATTTTAACTATATTTTTGTCGGGATTCGAATTTCAAGTATTTCGAATTTCATAAGTTTTAAGTATGCTGCTGTTGGTATAACAAGTTAAATTTTCACTAAGTGTTAGAGATGCCAAAGTGTTCTAAAAATTGAAAGATATATAATGCTTATCAAGAATACTTTTCGATTTTTACAATCCTTCAATCAAAAGAATTGAAATTGAAATATTTCTCTAAATGAGATTCTTATGGTTCGATTTTTTAGAAGAAGAATTTCGAGAAATCGAGTCAAAAGAAACTCTGGAAAACCGAAGTCATAAGATTTCTGGAAAACCGAAGTCAGAAGGGATTCTGGAAAATCAGAATCAAAAGATATTCTAGAAAATCGAAGTCATAGGGGATTTGGAAAATCAGAATCAAAAGATATTCTGGAAAATCGAAGTCAAAGATATTCTGGAAATCGAAGTCATAAGGGTTTTTGGAAAATCGAAATCAGGGAAGTATTCAATGAGCCCAAGTACCAACAGAAAAAGCTAAGTGTCAAAGATGGAGGATGCATTCGATTACAACAAGTAAAGAAATCCAGAAGCAGATTTCGAGAAATCGAAGAGCAAGTTTTCGATCTCACAGAAGAGGAAATCGAAAACAAGGTGCATGAAGACTTGGAAGATTTCTGAATCAAGAAGGAATCTGTTCGAGTAAACAGAAATACCAGAAAAGCAGTTAAGAGAGTTATGGAAGTTTGCTGATCAAGAACAGGTGTCAACATCCTAGAGGAGTATTTTGAAAAGTGCAAAGAAGAAAGAGCAGTTTTCTGGTTAGCAGAAAATGTGGCATGCATGCAGGCTGCCAGCACACTAGAGGTTGATGATGTGTCAATTGTACATTAGTTAGCCGTAGAATTAGAAAACTATAAATAGGTGAACTTTCTAGTAATAAGGGTTGACAAATCATTATACTTAAAACTCTGAAACACCTTACACGTCAATCTGCAGCGACTATACAGGTTACAAGGAGCAACAGTATGTGATGAACCCATCCATTTTCATTAATGCAATTGTTCTTACAATTTGATTTTCTTTTTCTTTGTTTCATTCTGCCATTTACATTCTGCAATTTACATTCTGCAATTTATATTCTGCAATTTACATTCAGTATAATTTTCTTTCTTTCAAACTTTTCTGTTCTTACTTCTTTGAAATTCCGATTCTTCTTTGATTTCTAAAATTCAACTTAGAACTTTGTTTGATGAAATTCTATATCAATTTATTCTAAACTTTTGAGAAATTAGTTATTTTGATAAAATTCTGAATCAAATAACTTGAATACTGTTATTTCTGGAATTCTGCATTTTAAGATTGAATTGGTAAAATTCTGAATCAATTGGTATAAATTTTCCAGAAATTGAACTTTTGAAAACCTTTTCTTAAAAAGAACACTGTAAACCTACTTTTTAAAAGAGTCCCGTGAGAGAATCTGATTCTAATCCCCAGATTGTTCTTAGAATCAAAGTGATAAAGTAATTTTTCGAGATTAGATTTATCACCACAAATGATAAAATTTCTCTAAAAAAATTACTTTTATCACTTTTGATTCTAAGAACAATCTGGGGATTAGAATCATCCTCTTACGGACTCTTTAGAAAGTAGGTTTACAGTGTTCTTTTTAAGAAAGGGTTTTCAAAAAGTTCAATTTCTGGAAAATTTATACCAATTGATTCAGAATTTTACCAATTCAATCTTAAAATGCAGAATTCCAGAAATAACAGTATCAAGTTATTTGATTCAGAATTTTATCAAAATAACAATTTTCTCAAAAGTTTAGAACAAATTGATATAGAATTTCATCAACAAAGTTCTAAGTTGAATTTTAGAAATCAAAGAAGAATCGGAATTTCAAAGAAGTAAGAACAGAAAAGTTTGAAAGAAAGAAAATTATACGAATGTAAATTGCAGAATGTAATAGCAGAATGAAACAAGAAAAAGAAAATCAAATTGTAAGAACAATTGCATTAATGAAATGGATGGGTTCATCACATACTGTTGCTCCTTGTAACCTGTATAGTCGCTGCAGATTGGACGTGTAGGTGTTTCAGAGTTTAAGTATAATGATTTTTCAACCCTTATTACATAGAAAGTTCACCTATTTATAGTTTTCTAATTCTAACGGCTAACTAATGTACATTGACACATCATCACCTCTATGTGCTGGCAGCCTGCATGCATGCCCATTTTCTGCTAACCAGAAAACTGCTCTTTCTTCTTTGCACTTTTCAAAATACTACTCTCTAGGATGTTGACACCCGTTCTTGATCAGCAAACTTCCATAACTTCTCTTAACTGCTTTTCTGGGTCTTTCTGTTTGCTCGAACAGATTCCTTCTTGATTCAGAAATCTTCTAAGTCTTCATGCACCTTGTTTCGATTTTCCTCTTCTGTGAGATCGAAAACTTGCTCTTCGATTTCTCGAAATCTGCTTCTGGATTTCTTTACTTGTTGTAATCGAATGCATCCTCCATCTTTGACACTTAGCTTTTTCTGTTGGTACTTGGGCTCATTGAATACTTCCTGATTCGATTTTCCAAAAGCCTTATGACTTCGATTTCCATCCTTGAATATCTTATTACACGATTTTCCAGAATATCTTTTGATTTTGATTTTCCAGAATCCCCTATGACTTCGATTTTCTAGAATATCTTTTGATTCTGATTTTCCAGAATCATTCTGATTTCGTTTTCCAGAAACCATATGACTTCGGTTTTCCAGAAATCTTATGACTTCGGTTTTCCAGAGTCTCTTTGGACTTCGATTTCTCGAAATTCCTTCTTATAAAAATCGAACCATAAGAATCTCATTTAGAGAAATATTTCAATTTCAATTCTTTTGATTGAAGGATTTTAAAAATCAAAAAGTATTCTTGATAAGCATTATATCTCTTTCAATTTTTAGAACACTTTGGCATCTCCAACACTTAGTGAAAATTTAACTTGCTATACCAACAACAGCATACTTAAAACTTATGAAATTCGAAATACTTGAAATTTGAATCCCAACAGATGCCCCCCCAAAAATAGTCTCTTTCAAGAATTAATCCTTTATTTGAAGAAAGAGATATTTTTTGAACAAACCTTTTGTATTCCTTATCAACCACAATTGGTAGCTCGACAATTTGTGCTAAGTCAACTTCGACCAACACCTTTCTTCGAATCCAAATCACAAGTCTTAGTGGAAGACTTAGTCAATGGCGAAAAGAGCTTCAAAGAACTTCAACTTACAAAAGCTAGAAAGCCTCTATCTATCTGCCCAATTCCTTTCGAACCTTCATATTACTGCACATTGTCTTTCAAGGAATGGTGGTCTAAACATTACAATAGCATTCAAGTTGATGAAGCTACCTGCTTTTCGATACTAACCAAAGAAATTCCTTATGCACAAAATCAGCCGAGAAACCTAAAGGTACGCATGTCAAAGAAATTGAAGCTTTCGAGACATATTTTTACGTGTTCTATAATCCAAATAGAATTTCTAGAACAATTTCTGAAGCTGCTATTTCTTTAAAAGAAAAGGTTTCTTCTAATTTGCAGAATTGCAAAGTTACTAATTCCAAGGGTAAAACTGTTTTCGAAAAATTTGCCCTAAATTTCCATCTTTACCAACAACAAAATTTGGTTTGGCGAAAAGTTTACATGGTCCTGAATGGACTAGGCCTATAAATCTCGAAATTCTTTATAATGATGCCAAACCTCTTTCGAAAACAGTTACTTTAACAAAATATACCTTGGATAATTACCCTTTCATACCCCTGTGGATATAGAACATGTGAGAATACTTTTGTTTGTCCAAGGTAAAAATACATCATTTTTTCTTATTTCTCTTATTCATCCCAAATTTATACTTAGCATTCTTAACTTTCTTTTCAGCCCAAGAGTCTAAACTCTCAGAAAAAGCTAAAGAAGATTGGGATATAGTGAAGAAGAAAAAAAAAGAAATCCAAGAAAAGAAAGGCTTCAGCATCTTCTCAGAAACCTTCTGTAAGTTGGATTTTATATTTTGAAGTTCTTGAGATTTTATTTTGAAATCTCATAACCTTCCTTTTGTCTCTTATAGGCTACTGCTTGCTTCTAAATCTCGAAAGAGAACTATGTCAAGTAAGGTCGAAAAGATTGACGAACCTTCTGACAAGAGTCCATCTACTTCTGTTGGTAAAAGAATGAAGTAGATGATTCGAGTACTTCAAAGAAAAAAGCAGCAAAAGGTCAAAAGAAGATTCAATCAGCTGGATCCAATGAAGAATCTCTCTCGAAGGTAAATTTGAATTCTCTTTTGAATTTGAAATTTTTGAACTTAGAATTTCTGTTAATGTTTATCTATTCTTTCTTAACAGGAAGTTTCTCCTGAAAAACAAATTATACCTTTGAGAGCAAAAGATATTCAAAAAGAAAAGAAAGCTCCAAAAGAAAAGAAGATTCTTTCTGTAATTCTACCAGGCAAAACTATTGGAGCTGTAAGATTTCATTCTCTTCTTTTTACTATTCTTTTCAAACTATATCACTTTTTCTAATTCGAAACTTGTTTTCTTTATGCAAAACTCAGAGAGTTGGCCAAAGATTTAAAGTTAAGGCCTATAAAAAACAAATCCCAAGTGGGGTTTTTGATCAAGTAAATTTTTACTCTCTTTTCCTCAAGGAAAAAATAAACTTTTCTTCGTATTCCTGTTTATCTAACTCCAATAATTTTCGATTTCAGATAAACATCTCTTCGACTTCTCGAACTGAGAGTGGCACAAAAGAAGATAAGACTATTGAAAGTCCACTCCAGGCTACCTCTTCGAAGAAATCTGTTCCAAAAGAAAAATTGATGGATGATATCGAAGAGAGTAATAAAGAACAAGAAGAAGGAGAAAAAGAAGTTCAATCCCTGTCTGATCAAGCTAAGGAAGATTCTCCAATGGAAGAAGAATGATAAGTGCCAATTATATGATTTATTCTTGTATTTTTACTGCACTTATCAAGGGTAAAATAGTAATTTATGCCCCAAAATAATCTCTTTTTATTAATAATTGTGTTTATTTAATTTGAATTTGAATTTGATGCTATTTTAATAGAAAATCTGTTAATTTTGCAGATTTATGAGAGATATTTAAATGAGAAAAGAAGATAGCATTATTTGAGGAAATGATCTGCAGATTTGAAGTTTAAATGAGAGGAAATAAAGATAAGATCAACAACCATTTAAAAAGGATTATGCGGATAAGCTTCCCAATTTAAATTCAAAGTCAAGATAAACACATAATCAGATCAAAAAGAGGGAAACAAGGAAGCCAAGCAAACAAGGATAAGATTAGGAAGAGATCAAGCTAAAAAGGAGAGAACAAGAGAAGCTGGAACGAGAAATACGCTCCACCTGCACTCAGCGCAGGTGAAACGTAACTATCAGGATTCCTCTCTGGTTCCTACGCTTCAGATGCGTTGAGCGCAGGAACACATATTTGTTTTCTAATCTGATTTCAAAACAGATTCCTTCCAGATTTCAGATAGCTTTCCAATCTCTATAAATAAGACCCTTTGTAAAGATCATGAGGGAGGATACAAGGGAGTGGAGAGCCTTGGATAGAGGAGCTTTTGGAGAGACGGGAGATAGCAACGCTAGGATTGAAGAAAAGTGTGACAGTTTCCTCATTGGTCTGTATGGCTACCATGCGTAGCTAAACTCTCCAATAGGGTTGAATGTAGTTGATTCAATCCCCAAATGTATGTAAATTATCTTTATTAATTATGAATCCCTATTCTATGATATCGGTACTTTTATACTTTACTTAATGCATAGCTTCCGCCTGCGTGCCAGAGTTATAGGTTGTTTTTGTAAAATACATTGGTAAATGGTTTTGTAAATTCAACAGTGAGTTTGGGGGAGCCTAGGAATAGGAAACTTTGTTAGAACCACAGGAAACACTAGAAGGGGGGGTTGAATAGTGTTTCAAGCTTTTTGATTGGTTTTGGAAATCTTTAATTTAAATCATGAAGATGAATAATGTTCAAAACAAGTCTTAAGATAAGATATAATTAAAACGTGCGGAAGATAAGAAAAATAGTGTTTCTTCTAAAGCTTAAGATTGTTTTAAACAGACGCTTCTCAGAGTATCTTTTGAAGATTATTACAAAGAGTATTTTCAGAACGGTTTCTGAAATACTTCAGATGACTAGAGGTTGTCTGAAGTCTGTTTCTGATTTCTGAACTAAACTCTTTCCAGACTCACTTCAGAGAATTATTTCAGAGGTTCTTTAAGGAACATTCTTTGTAATGCTTCAGACGACATAAGAGATGTTTTATGATATATTTGTTTTAAAACTTCTTTTATTGAAATCGCTGTGTTAAATTTATTATGAAAATATTTTTCAATCCCGAACATAAACATGAAAACTGTAAATAAAGAGATTAAGGGAAAGAGAACTTAAGCACAAAATTTATCCTAGTTCACCCACAAACCCGTGAGCTACATCCAGTCCCAGAGGCAAACCACCACTGGATTTTCCACTATCTGAATCCACAGATACAAGTATTATTCACGGCCTCTTCAGGCCAACACAAGTATTACTTTGTTTTCAACTGCCTCTCCAGGCAACTCATTGCAGTATTCTTTTACAGACAAGCCTCTCCAGGCTCAACAAGTATTCTTTATTACCAAGCCTCTCCAGGCTCTAAACCAAGTATTCTTTTCTGTCAAGCCTCTCCAGGCTCTACAACAAGTATTCTTTCTTCCACCAAGCCTCTTCAGGCTCTCAGACACTTATCCAAGTGTAGAGTATTCTTTCTTCCACAAAGCCTCTCCAGGCTCTCAGACACTTATCCAAGTGTAGAGTATTCTTTCTTCCACCTAGCCTCTCCAGGCTCTCAGACACTTATCCAAGTGTAGAGTATTCTTTCTTCCACTAAGCCTCTCCAGGCTCTCAGACACTTATCCAAGTGTAGAATATTCTTTCTTCCACCAAGCCTCTCCAGGCTCTCAGACCTTAAAGTGTTTACAAATTAAACTAAGTTTAAGTTTCTTCGAAACATAAACTTAATCTTTTCCTGTACTAGAGGTTAACTGAGTACTACTCAGGATACAATGAATGAATTCTAAGTACAAGGGTAAGACAGTGATACAAGTATATAAATTTAAGTACAATTCCTGTCTCTGATATGAGGAGTAACATCCTCTGAGAATTGGCTAGGTAGATACTGACTTTAAGCTCCAGCCTTGTTCTCCAACCATTGGTTTTCATGGGCTACATTCTCACCCGTATCATTGGAATAACCAAGGTACACTTGCGGCTTCAAACCATTCTTGGTTCATTTGAGATTAAGCACAGCCTGGTTGGTTGTTCAACTGAACAACTACAACCTTGACTAACCGATCAATAGATCAGCAACATGGTTGATTCTCTTTTCAATTTTCTCAACATCTTCAAATTCAATCTTGAGGCTATTTATATGTTCTGTTGGAATATAGCCGTTTGAAGATGATTCATAATACCGTTGAGATGTTGATGATGTGGCCCATATAGCCGTTATGTAATAGTGTCTCAAACGGTTGCTTCTTCTTAAGCAATAAGTGTTGAGACAGTCCTATTTTGACACTTCTGTAGATGAGCTCTTTAGAGAGATTTTCTTGATATTATTTTGCATGTTCTCTCTCTTGATTTCCTTTTGCTTTTCTTCTGCTGTCTTCTGATTTCTTCTGCTTTTCTTAGGAGTGTATATGAGGAGGTATCCGTTGGATTTGTTCTTTTGCTCATTTTGTATATACTCCTTTTCTGTTTGACTCCTGACACCATTTCTTCTTTCTTCTTTGAATGAGGTGTCTTGTCGAATAGCTGTTGTTGTGGTTTCTTCTTTGAATAAAGACATATGATATTATAGTCATTGAATCATATAGTCTTAGCTTCTGTATTGATTTCTTCGATGTTGAAATCTGTTCCATGCACTTAGAGAGTTTATATGTTCAGACAATTAATTTCTTCACATATGCTCAAATGCTTGCTTTTATCTCTTTGTAATTTTATCAGCTTCAACATGTGCTCATCTTATATAATTGTTTCAAGCTTATGTTAATTCTCCAGCTTGAGATGCTTTCAATAAGCTCTTTTCTTCAGACGATTGCTGCTCTGTTCTTCTTTGCATTTTCTTCTTCTGAGATATAGATGAATAAAGATGTTGAATTTTAATATGTTTTATTCAAACATCTTTCTGGTTGCTTTTACTCAGTCTTCTGATCAGTTTTGGGCAGCCAACAGGTGCAGGTGCAGGTGCAGTAGGTCTGCGCACACAAAAAATGCCTTTTGTTGCAGGTGCACCAGGCGTTGCAGAAAGTCTTTGCATAGTTTCCTTATTTATGCAAGACTTTGATTGAGGCATAAAAGCATGTTTGGCTTTTATACTGAAATAAGTGTACTCCATTTTGGTGGAGTGTGCTTTACACTTTAGCAACGTCTTCAAGAGGTAAATTCTTGATTCTGTTTGTAGGCTTCTTCAGATAGTCTTCACGTCTTCATACGGTCTTCAAGTCTTCAGATGGTCTTCACGTCTTCAGATGAGTTGCTTACTTCAGACAGCTTCTACGCTTCAGACGAGTTGCGTTCTTCAGACAGCTTCTATGCTTCAGATGATTACTTACTTCAGACAGGTTGCGCACTTCAGATGGCTTCAATATTTCAGACGAGTTGCGTACTTCAGACAACTTCAATACTTCAGACAGGTTGCGTACTTCAGACAACTTCTACGCTTCAGACAACCTTTATATTAAATCCTGCATTTGTTCTTCTGATTCTGATATTCTGATTCTGTTCATCAAATCTTCTTCTTCTTCTTCTTCTAATGAATATTTCAACCTGAAACACAATCAACAAACCAATACCTTTCTCAGTAGAATCTGTTTATATAATCTTATTTGTTCTTATTATGTTCTTATATGTTCTTTATATACTCTTATTTGTTAATCATTAAAACTAAGGATATTAAGTCTTTGAGTCAAGTTTGAATGCTCAAACTGATTAATAGACTTCACAATCTCCCCCTTTTTAATGATGACAAATAAGATATGTATAACTTACCTATTTCTCGAAAAGATGATGAATCTCCTATCAAAGGAATTCAAACCACTCAATCTGAATATGGGACTTCTGAAAAGCACCAGGTTTTTCAGGGGAATCGTCTAAGTCTACTACTGTGTATACCCCACAGACTTAGATGATTACCTCAAAGGCTTAGATGAAAATCCTTTTCTGGTATTGGAGGTCCTATCTGGTGAAATTTCTTTTTCCTCGGCCCATTCTGAAGCAACTGTCCATAACCCTTTGAACGAAGAAGATTCAATAGAAGCAGTTCTTCAGAATTTCAAGAAGTTTGTTTTCGAGAAATCCATGCTGAAGGCCATTCCAAAAGATCCTCACTACAAGGAAGAAATTCAAAGTTATTTGGTCTTTTTCGAGAAAAGGCGTGATGACTTTTCTGAGTCTCAGCAGAAATGGCTTAAAGATTTCTCAGAATTATATCATAGTGCTGTCAGCACTGTTGACCTAATCGAACAAACCACTTCGAGATTGGGCATGCAGAGAAATGAAAGGTTGATTTGATGGACAAAATGCAAGATAACAAAGTTAAAGTGACTAAGTATGAGCAATCCATCAAACAGAATTCATTAAAGGTTGAGGAACTAGAAAAAGAGAATCTTCGACTCGAAGAACTCATTAAAAAGCTTCAAGAGGATGCAGCAAAAATAAAGTTACAGAAAAGTGAACTCGAAGCTACAATCTCAAGGAAAAAGTCTTCTCGAATTGAAATCCTCAATTCTGTAAGAGGTTTTTCAAGGGATGTTGTTGAAGTCTCGAGGGACATCAATAACTTGGAGAAAACTAATTACAGCTTGAAGATCCAGTATGAAGACCTCATGCATGACTTTGCCAAAATGAAGAATGAATCTCCTTTCTGATTTTAATTCATTTTCTATACTTGGATGTAACTTCGAATTTCTTGATTCGAGCAGGGGCTCAAATTTATTTCTTTTCTGAACAATTTTATTTTCCTCTATGCACAATTTCTATTTCCTGTAAGTTTGGCTTATACTTTTTTAAGTATTTTCCGTTTCATGACATTATACGCAAATCACCAAGTAATTCTCGAATTGAATACGCATTGTTGGAAAACACTTTCTCAATCTCGAAGGGTCCCTCCCAATTAGGTGACCATTTACCAAATCTCTGAGACTTTTTATCAATTGGTAAAATCAATTTCCAAACATAATCACCTATTTGAAAATCTTTTTTCTTAACCCTTCGATTATAATAACGGGTAATTTGCTCTTTTTGTCTAATTATATTTTCAAGAGCAACCAATCTTTCCTCAACAAGTCCGTTTAATTCATCAAACATTAAATTCCAATAATCTTGAGAAGGTAACTCAATTGCCTTTGAACTCTTATTGATTGCAAATTAATTTCAACTGGTAATATAGCATCAGGACCATACACCAACTTATAAGGAGTTGTTCGCGTAGCTTCTCTTGGGGAATTTCTATAAGCCCAAAGAACTTGATTTAACATTTCATGCCAATTTCTGGGACGTTGCCCAATATGCTTTTGATTAAAGCAATAATAGTTTTATTAACTGCCTCAACTTGTACATTGGCTTGTGCATAATAGGGTGTAGAGGAAAGTAACTATTCCATTTGATTCAGCAAACCTAATTTTTTACGAGTAAAAACTGTTCCTTGGTCTGTAGTAATAGTTTCTGGTAAGCCAAATCGAAATATAATATTTTCTTCGATAAAACGAATGATATCTTCTTGAGAAACTTCTTTCAAAGGAATTGCTTCTACCCATTTGGTAAAATAATCAATCCAACCAAATAAATTTATGGTTTTTCGAAGAAGCTGATGTATCATTCCAATTAAATCCAAAGCCCATCCTCTAAAGGCCAAGGTTTTATTATCGAATGTAGCTTCACTTGCTGGAACTTGTTGCACATTTCCATGCTTTTGACATTCCTCACAAGACTTAGCAAAATTATGACAATCTTTGGCCATCGAAGGCCAATAGAATAATTTCCTTTTCAAAATCCATTCCATCTTCTTTCCTGCTTGATGGGCTCCACAGCTCCTTCATGTATTCGACTAAAGCCAAATATGCTTCAGTTTCTCCCAAACATCGAAGTAAATTCCCATCAATGCTTTTTTATAAAGCTCTTCACCTAAAATACAATAGTTAAGGAATTTTATTTTCAAGTGTTTGTTATTAGAAAGGGAAGAATTTTGGATAAGGTTCACAATTTCTCTTCTCCAATCATTTTGACCTAGAAGATTTATATTATGGATATCGAATTCTTTCATTGGAAGTCTTTTCTGAATATCACTGATCTTTCTCAATGTTCCAATCGAAATTCTATATCCTGAAGCTATTTAAGCCAATTCATTAGCTTCGAAATTCTGTTCTCTTGGAATGTGTTCAATTTTAACCTCATCAAACATTTCTAGAAGCTTATTGGCTTGAACCAATACTTAGCCAATTTTGGATCTAAACATTTATATTCTTTAGTTACCTGTTTGATAACTAATTGGGAATCTCCTCTAATATGTACATTTCTCGAATTCATAGAAATTAATATTTCGAGACCAACAATAAGAGCCTCATACTCTACTGCATTATTAGAACAATGATGTTTTATTTCAAACATCATTCGAGTAGGAAATTTCTTAGGTGAAATTATTAAAATTCCAATTCCTGATCCATTATGTTTAGATCCATCGAAATATAACTTCCAAGGCTCTAAGCCTACAATATTGATTCTTCGATTGGAATTGAGGGATGATCAACCAAGAAATCAACAACTACTTGTCCTTTCATTGATTTCAATGGAACAAATTTTAACGAAAACTCAGTTAATGCTAATGCCCATTTTCCAACTCGACTGTGCAATATAGGTTTCAACAACATGTGTTTTATTACATCGAAATGAGAAATTACAAATACATCATGAGGTTTAACATAGTACTTGAGTTTAGTACAAGAAAAGTACAAACACAAACATAATTTTTCTATTGCACAATATCTAGTTTTTGCATCATTGAGGACTCTACTTAAATAATAAACAACTCTTTCTACACCATTTTCGTCCTCTTGAGCCAACATACTTCCTATAGTGACTTCTGAAGCAGAAATATATAACTTCAAAGGTTTTCCTGGCAAAGGAGGAGTCATAATCGGAGGAGTTGTCAAATATTTCTTGATTTCCTCAAAGACTTGTTGATATTCATTTTCCCACTTGAAATTTTCTTCTTTCTTTAACTTCAGTAAAGGTGAAAACACTTTCGTCTTTCCCGATAAGTTCGAAATAAACCTTCGAAGAAAGTTTACTTTTCCCAGAAAAGACTGCAACTTCTTCTTTGTAGAAGATGGAGATGCTTCTAGAATTGCCTTATCCTTATTCTTATCAATCTCAACACATTTTTTCTGTACAAGGAATCCCAAAAAATTACCTGCAGACACCCCAAAAGCACATTTAATAGGATTCATTTTCAAACCATGCTTTCTCATTATTTCGAAAGCTTGTTTTAAATGATCTAAATGGAAGTCTTTTGATTCAGACTTTACCACAACATCGTCTAAATAGACTTGCATAAATTTTTCTATTAAATCATGAAAAATCGAGTTCATGGCTCTTTGGTACGTGGCACCAGCATTTTTGGGACCAAAGGGCATCATTACCCATTCATATGTTCCTATTGCACCAAGACATCGAAAATCTATTTTCGAGATATCCTCTTCAGCAATAAAAATTTGATTATAACCAGAATATCCATCTAACATACTTAAAAGTTCATTTCCTACTGCCGAATCTATTAACATATCGGCAACCGGCATTGGATATTCATCTTTTGGGGTTGCATTATTAAGATCTCGAAAATCAATACATACCCTTAAAGATCCATTTTTCTTAATAACAGGTACAATATTAGAAATCCAATCAACATACCTGACAGTTTGAATAAACTTAGCTTTTAGAAGACGCTCCATTTCTTCTTTGATCTTCGAAACTATTTCTGGAGCAAATCTTCTAAGAGCTTGTTTCACTGGTCGTTTTTCTGGAAAAGTTGGAAGTTTATGTTCAACCAGTTCTCGACTCAAACCAGGCATCTCATGGTAGTCCCATGCAAAACTATCATTTTACTCTTTCAACAAGTCAATCATTTTTTCTTAAATTCTCCTTCGAGATTCCGACTTACAAAAGTAGGTCTTTTCTCATCATCAGTTCCTAAGTTTATTTCTTCTAAAGTATCTTTAGCTTCCATTTTCTTAATACCTTGAGACAAAGTTCCTTCGAAACCCAAAGGGGAATCATCATAAATACAATCCAATTTCTCAAATTCAACCCCTTGCATTTCATGAACATAAGTTTCAACTTTCTTAATCACATTCTCAAGATACTCCTTTTCAGAATTTTTACATCCTTCAGAAATTTCTTCAACATTTTACTTCCAAATTCTGATGATATTTCTTCTTTTGTTATTTCCTCAATAATTATTCTTCCTTCTTGCCACTTGGCCTTAGTGGCCGTTATTTCATCATCATATTTGATCTGTTCAGATTCGGCTTCGAGAGCCGCTTCTACCTTCTTTTCGGCCACGTAGGCCGAAGTTCGAGCCCAAAAGCTCAAACTTACTCTGGATCTAACCATTCAGAAATTTCTGCGGCCTCGAATGGGCCGACATCACATTGTAACATAAACCCACAATCAGGATTCAACCTTAGTGAATATGGTACTTTAGTAGGTACCAACATGTACTTATCGATTACCTCATAAGGCCTTACCTTCATTACCTTCTTTTTAGTACTCTTACGTCAACAGCATCTTCTTCGACATTGAAATAATTTTTGTCTCCATCAACATAAATGGACACTCCTTCCTTAGTCCACAAACATAGCTTTTGATGCATCAAAGATGGAACAGTACCAACCCCATGAATCCATTCTCTTCCAAGCAACAGATTATAATTAGCCTTCGAATCAACCACAACAAACATTGTGGGCCTCATAATAGTTCCCACTGTTAATTCAAAACATTGAACTCCTTCAGATTTCGAAGTTTTCCCACTGAAATAAGTAATTATCATTTGATGTGCCATCAAGTCTGCTTTAGACTTCATCAATTTCTTCATCATGAATTTGGGCATTAAATTTACTGCTACTCCATAATCAACCAAAACCTTTCCTATGCTTAGACTATTAATCAAAGCTCTGATAAATAATGGCTTCATGTGTAACTGCATTTCTTCAGAAGGTTTCTCGAACACATCAGAATTATTTTGGCAGATTTGTTTGCCAATGTATGAATAACATATAGGTTTCATCACCTATATTATCCTCTTCATAATCTTCATCTTCTAAGTCCTTTTCAAGCTCTTCTGCATATTCAGCAAGCAGAACGGAAACCACTGCGCAAATGTTATCCAGACCATCTGCGAAGCCTATTTCGAAGTTCTCAGTTAAAAATCATCTTCATTTTCATCGAAACCTCCAGTCACTTGAAAAGATGGTTTCTTCTTCACCACTTGTGCATATGAAGGATGATTCGAGTTTGCCTGAACTTGAATCACTTGTGCATTCTTTGCTTGAATTGACTTGGATTATGTATTTTCCTTTTCAGTCATCATATTATGTTTTCCTGCTCCTCGAAAGCAGCCTTCCTCATTCTTTGTGCCCTTCTCCATTGAGTCTTCGTCATTGGTGGCCTGTTCCCATAATAAGGCCTTTGCTGAAATCCTTGGTAATGTATTGGGGTTTAGGATATCCAGGACGAATCCATTTGTTGGAGGAATAGTGGAAGGTGGCACAAAAGTTCGAGGTTTCCCAGAAACTTGGAAATTTGAGTGCATAGGTTGCTTCCCTTATTCATCACTTTCACTTTCAGAGGCATTTATCTTCTGAAATCGAACTGGATTTCGAGATCCAACCCCCATAAGCAGGATTCACCTTTGTTTGTTTATTCTCATTCTTTGACTCTTCATAGCCACTGTCTAATAATGCCTTTTCATTTCAGAATCTCGAAAGGCTTTAGCAGCTGATTTATCGAAAATTGCATGACATCTGGGACATAGTTCGATCGAAACATCTTCAAACTTCTTTCTATTCAAAAACTCAATAAGTAATTCTCCCCCTTTTGGAAAAACATCTCGAAGTTCCTGAACTTCATTGACAGCCATCTCAGTGGCTTCCTTAACAGAGTTCGTGTCCTCCACTTCAACCATGTTAATGCTTGCAGGTTCTGCGTAATTAGCATTCACCTGAAGTGGGTCAGAATCGATCTTCATTGCCATTGGAGTTTTCTCTTCAAACTTCAATCTACCCTGTTTAATAGCTTCTTGAATAATATCCCTGAAACGAACACAACTATTAGTCCAATGTCCATAAGTGTGATGATACTTACAGTACTTTCGACTCTTCTCTGTTCTTGAGAAGGAATCTTGTGATCATCACTTAGAATTATTTGTTTGTCTTTAACTAATATATTGAAAATTTGATCAGCTTTCGAAATATCGAAACCATAAGTTTTCTTAGAAAATTTATCCTTTGTATCATTATTAGTATTTCCATATGGTTTCAAAGATTGACAAACATACGGAGGCCCTGGCTTAAGTTTTGCCACATGAACATCATTATCTTCTAAGTCATATTTGAAGTCACTATCTTCAGAAACTTCTAGATATGCTATTTTATCTTTTCTAAAAACCTTTTCAGGTTTTCTGAACCTTTCTTTTTCTTTCTTAAGATGTTCGATTTGCCTTACTTTATCAACTAATTGGGCCACATCTCTAAGTTGTTGATTGATCAACTTCTTACCAATTGAATAATCCAAACCACCTGCAGCCATTTGGACTAACTCATATTCGAGAATTTGATTAAAACATCTTGCTTTCATTTGTCTAAATCTATTCAAATAATCATCTATTGACTCATTCGATGATCTCTTAATATTGACTAAGTCCATAAGAGTAACCTTAGTTTCCCCTCTAAAGAATTGTTCATGAAAACTTCTTTCTAATTGATTCCATGAGTGAATCGAATTAGGGGAAAGGGTTGTAAACCAAGTGAAAGCATTCTTACTTAAGGAACTAGGAAAATACTTCATTTTCAATTCCTCATTATTTGCCAAATCACCTGCTTCGATTTGGTATCGAGCAATGTGTTCGACAGTGGATTCTCCTACTTCACCAGAAAACTTAGTGAACTTAGGAACTTTTCATCCCCTTGGTAACTCAGTTTGTAAAACCATTTGAGTAAGAGGAGATACTACATAGGGATGCTTTGCAAATCCTACATTAAACCCATGTCTGTTTAGGACTTGTTCGACAATTCCAACAATATTTTGTTTCCCCCCTAAGTTATTTGCTCTTATCCTTTCCAGAATTTCATCAGCATTCTGATTTTGTTTAGAATAACTCTAGGAGCATTTTCTTCCCTATTTTCGACTGGAGCAATAGGATATGGTATTTGATTATTTTGATCCCCTTGATTTACTGGAGGATTACAATTAGCCACTTGTCTTACAATAGGGTCTGCAGGGTCCCCAAACACATCTGTAATCCTTTCCATTTGCCTAGCCAACAAATTGTAATTAGTATTTGTTGTTTGTACTAATGGATTAAACACTATGGCCATTTGTTGTGTCAACAGATTTATCATTTCGTGATTGCTCTCATCCATTTGTTGCCTTAAAGTTTGCAAAGTGGAATTAGTAATGGATGAAGATGAACTTCCTACAAAAGGATTAAAAATGGGTCCACAGTTTGCAATAGGAACCGTTGTTGGACCAATTGTTGACATTGTTGGTTGGGTCATCCCAGTACTTGTGACGAAACCAAAAGGTAATCCATACATTGGATTGCCATTTTGAGATGCAGAAACATTATTAGAAACAGGGATAGGCATAACTTGACTTACACCCAGATTTTCTGGCAAAGTCGTAGAGGCAACTTGGTCTCTATTAACACTACTATTTCCATTACCCCATTATTGCGACACCCTAGTTCTACCACTAAGAATATCACATGTATTACACGTGACCAACGAACTTATTGTTTTTAAAACGTTAAAAATGTGGAATTATTTTTTTTTTGAAAAGGGTTTAGTCGTCATCAACCTATTACATCTCTAATTTTATTTTAAGTATTTATGAAATATCCTTTCCTTATTCTAAAACTCGTTTTCCGAAAACATCTAGACGGTTACTTCCTCGTGCACATACACAACATACACGCAGTTATAACATCAACATGAGAAAAGGGAAACAACATGAAATATATATATACATATGAACATAACAGTAGTGTACCTCTCGATTCACCCAAATATCTACATCAAAACACGAGTTCTGGTAGTAGATCAAAATAAACAAGACCTCAAACAAAATACAAAGGAAGAGGTCACTAAATCAGAGCTGCTACTACCTAGACTCAAACCATACTAGTCCTACTCATCATCTCCCGACTCAGTAGTGAACACCCTAATGCTCCTCCTCTCAGCGTCCCCGATAGTGATCATCCCAAAATCCTCTAAGGGATCGTCGCTAGAAGAATCCTCCTCCGGCTCCTCCTCAGGGGCCTCCTCCTCCTCCGAGGTGTCGTCAATTACAATCAGATCTAGCTTACTTGTGAGAGAGCGGCCTTGCGCATCAGGACGCTTAGGCTGGGAATCAGATGCCTCGGAAGAAGGTGAGTACCTAGGGAGGTCTGGTCCGACCATATCAGCCATCTGAGATGATCGCGCGACGACGACGAAGAAACGGGACGACGACGTGAAGGACGTAAGGTAGTATGGCGCACCAAGTTAGGTGGCGTCGGAAACTCGAGGGTCACAGGTACAATGAAATCCAACTCTGGTACAAGCGGGAGTCCGGGATGAGTAATGGTGACGCGGACCTCCCCAGTAAACTCACATCTACGAGGGATGTCCGTCACCCTCCAAGTTCCTCTCGGCATCCA
The DNA here is from genome assembly GCA_026901365.1 of Sesbania bispinosa. Lineage (NCBI taxonomy): Eukaryota > Viridiplantae > Streptophyta > Magnoliopsida > Fabales > Fabaceae > Sesbania > Sesbania bispinosa. The sequence goes on along the minus strand of QLOH01000648.1, from coordinate 542,466 downwards.
CCGCAGCTGCACTCGCATCGATGTCATAGTGGAAGTCTCCGATACCGGCTATCGATGTAACGAGAAGGATACAACAACTAAAGATAGAAAGGAAGGGTGAGAACATCGCATGAACTCACAACACGTAGGATACAGTAAACTAGAGCACACACACAGGATATCCACACAATTCAGAGTGCACACAGAAACTACCTGACCATATATGTACAACGTATCAGGAGTTAGAGTCTTTACTAGCAATCAATACAAGGAGCATTGCTCATTCATTTTCTTTTGGCCAAATTCTTTTATGCGTCCTTCCAGACAATCTCAACTGACCCTAAAACCATGAGAGCGACATGATAGCTAAGCTTGTACCCCTTCGAACTCGACAGTAGGGAGCTAGCCTATGTCTCATGATGTCCTTTCTGGAACTCGACTATCCTCAGGGCTGGCGTCCCATTCGAGGACCCGCTGGCGTTCTTTGCAAAACCCAGTGCACCATTCCCAACCAGTTTCACACTGTACCAAAGTGTCACTGCCATATTATGGTCGTAAGGTTTTCAACCTTGAACATTATCGATGCTTTATGATGCATGTCACACAACAATGCTTCTCAGCATACACAGTTCTTACAGGAAAAGCTCATCGAATCATTCTACGTCCCCACTTACCTGTGGTACGGCCCGATTCAATGTCTTTCCTTCAAGGAAGCCAAATCCCATCTTGGGTTGGAACCGCACTCTCTCACTAAGCTTCTCAAGTTTTATGCAGAAAGAGTATGTTGGTTATAAACTTTTAAGGTAGTTTGTACTAATGTTTTTCCTTAAATTAACAATCATTTTCACTTAAGTCCTATAGATTACTAAGATTTATGACTGTGTTTTATGAATAGTGTTACCTATCTTAATTCTTCTGGTATGGCTAATCAAGACTAGATTTATTCTTTAATCATGACAATTCGTCCTTAATTAGGCTATAATTAATCATAATCCTCCTTAATTAAGTCTTAATCTTTACTTAAGATCCTAATTAATTTTTAATCATCATTAAGTCTTAATTACTTAATTAGTACTCCATTAGTGATTACTGATTAAGATTAAGGTTAAAGTAAGTCTTCATTAAGGTTAATTAACTTTAGCCTTAATTAATTATTCTTTACTTAATTAACTTAAGTGAATTAGATTAATTAACTTAGATAATTAAATTAGCTAAGCCCACTAATTTAAATTTCAAGCTTAAATTTTAATGGTGGATTAGAGTTGAAGTCCAACTCTAATCTATGCCCAATTTCATAAATTGTTTTTGGTTGACTTTTAATGAGTCTTTGACTCTCTTTTTGAGGATTTTGGGCCTGAACCAAGGGCCCAAAGGTTGAATGACTCTTAGGAGCCCTTTTTTACACATGACAAGTCAAAATGTTGACTTTTGTGATGACTTTTATTTGGATTACACTTGAAATCCGAATTTAATTCTTTTGGTATTTTCCAAAATTTATTATTTAATTAAAAATCCCTTTTGTAAATTTAGTGTTTTAACCTATTGGACCATTAAGGCCCAAAAACATGTTTTTCAACTTCACTTGACCGTTTTAAGATCAAAATGAATTCTTGATGAGTTTCATCAAGAACAACCTCAAGAACATCAAGAACACCTTGAATGTTCACCAAGACACCAATTTTCCAACAACATCCAAACTTTACCAAATTTCAACACAATCATCAACAAGCATTATCAACAACCAATACCATGCTAATTCATCCAAAATCATCCATACACACATTCAAGTTCATAACTTTATTTCTAAGCTCATAAACACCATTTTTTCAAGAATGAAACATCCAAAACAAATTCATAAATCCAAACAACCTCATGCATGTTCATAGATCCATCATCAAAACATATTTTCATCATCAATTAAAATTTTAGAAACATGCAGCCCTTTTATTTCAAAATAGCCGAACCATATAGGGAGAAAAAGAGAGAATTTTTTTCAAGCAAAAACATGGTTTGCATGTAACCCAAAACATCATCCAAGCATTTTTCAAGCATCAACAACAAATTAAAAACACCATGCAAGGCTATAATGAAATAGCCGAACCACATCTCCCAAGAGATAGGTTCCAACAAACCATTTTTCAAGAGAAAAACAAGATCAAAGACAAGGATCAAGGGCAATCCTTGACTCTAGTCACCAATCTTACTAGAGTTCAAGTTCTCCCCCCTTTACCTAAGGAATTTCCTCAAGAATAAGGTGCAACAACAGCTCACAAAACAGCTCCAAAGATCCCTCCTTTGATCACCAAACTCGAGCTTTCAAGGCTTGGAGGCTTGGTGTTTAAAGCTTTGGTTCAAAAATGGAACCTTGGCTTGAAGTGTTTGATGGAAGATGAAAGATTTTGGGAGAAAATGGGAGAGAGCTTCACGACTTTCTCATGGAGAAAAGGAAGAAATGAGAGAAATTTGCTATGCTTGCATGTGTGGAAGAAAGGAAAAATGAGATGGTTTTGGTGTTTTAAGGCTTTAAATGCCTACACTTGACACATGGCTTGGGAGAAAGGAAGAAGAAGACAAGTGTCCTCCATGCATCAAGCCCACACATGCACGACTTGTAGGAGAAGCCAAGGGAAGGTTTGTGCAATTTTTCTGGCTCGGATTAAGAGTATTTGGGCCCGGTTCAAGAGACAGTAGGGGCAAAAAGGTCATTTTTCACAGAAAATTCCAAAAATCCCTAAAAATTCTAGAAAAATATGAAATATATTCATAAACCCAAAAATATAAATTTTGATGATTAAAAATAATTTTAATCACTCAAAATTCAATAAAACACACAATACGGCAAAATGGTAAAAACGCGGGTGTTACAATTATTATCATTATTATTCACAGACTCATTTGCCTGGGGTGGTGGACTTCCAGAATTTGTAGTTGTATCCCTATTATTGTTTCCATTTCCTACTTGTCTTGCATTATTAGCCATTTGAACAGATATTGTTCCACCACTTCTCAAATGCATGCAAGATCAATATTCAGAAAATCATAACACACTACTTTTGGCAATTTGTCCCACCGGGCGTGCCAATTTATTTGTGGTGATAAAATCTAATCTCGAAAAATTACTTTATTTTTTATTCTAATCCCCAGATTGTTCTTAGAATCAAAAGTGATAAAAGTAATTTTTCGAGATTAGATTTTATAACCACAAATAATTTCAGGGACTAAAAATATATTTAACCCAGTTTTAATAACTAAACTATAGTAAATCCATTTTTTAGTCCTTAAAATATTTTTTTTACGGTAACAGTAGTAAATCCTTAATTATGATTTTGCTATGAGATTCTTGTAAAAATTGGTCCACTATATACCACTCATGGAGTTGATTGAAATTAACCACACATTAGCTAGGATTGCAAAGGGAAACGAAGGATAAACTATGAGTGTGTTTGGTAAGCCATTTCAGCTAGCTGAAGCTGAAATTAGTAACTGAAATCATTTCAGTTGTGTTTGGTAAGTTAGTTTTTTTGGGTAGCTACTAGCTTTTTTTGAAAAGCTACTTGAGGTAGCTTTTTTTAAAAAAGCTCTCATTTTCAGCTAATAGCTGAAAATTTATTACAAGTTTATCACTCAACCATCCCAACATATAATTATTTAACAATTAATGATGTCCTTGTATGTCATTTAACCATTTTCAGCTAGTTTTACCAAATACTTTCAATCAAATCAACTAGTTTTTCAGCTTTCAGCTAGTTTTTTAGCTTTCATCTAGTTTTTCAGCTTTCGACTAGTTTTACCAAACACACTCTATATATTGGACTTAAATGCTTTAGTTTAACATAGCTAGAGTTGGCAACATTTGTACTAGTATCAAGTTATCTTCTTCTATACTCTTTGGAGTATTGTAAAGAGTAGTTCAAATATCTTGTTTTAGAGTGTGTTGGGGTGTGGGATGTTTGAGAAAAATGTTTGTGTTGTTAAAAATTTCACATTGTTGTATTTTTCTCTAATTGCCATTATCTTTTCTTCGATTTGAAGTTTTACGCGTTATTTTTTGTATTGTAATTGTGTTATTTTTATAACTTATTTCTTTATTTTCAATAAAAAATAGCGTTTTTCTCGACAATTGGTATTGATTCTTATGGTTCAATGTGTTATTAAATTCTTAGTATGCTCTGTGTAACACCCACAATTTCCCCTACTAATATATATATAAGATAGGGAAATTTTCAGAAATAAAATTATAAGATATTTAGAAATTATTGGTAAACAATCCAACTTAGAACTTAGGAACTATCCAACCATAATTTTAAATAATTTTCCTAAAGTGAAGTTTGGGAAAATGACCTAAATACCCTTAGTATTTGTGCACATAAAGAAAAAATAAATTTAATTAAAAAAATATCTAAAATATAAGGGAAGCTATATTTTTAGTCAAAATGGTTTTAGTATAATTAATAATGAATTTTAGAAATTAATTTAGAATTTTTCTGGCACTTTTTGGGAAAATGACCAAAATGCCCCTGGTTAGCAGTGTAACACTAACTAGTATGTTAAATTCATGAAATAATAGTGTTTGTGGTGATAAAATCTAATCTCAAAAAATTACTTTTATCACTTTTGATTCTAAGAACAATTTGAGGATTAGAATCAGATCCTCTTACGGGACTCTTTTACAAAGTAGGTTTACAATGTTCTAATTTACGAAATCTATAAAAGACTTGATTTTTCTATAATTTGAATATATTGATTCAGAATTTCATCAATTAAACTCTTGTTTGAACAAAAGAACTTATTTCTCAAAAATGTAGAACAAGTTGATTCAGAATTTTATCAATCAAAGTTCTAAGTTAAAATTTTGAAATCAAAGAAGAACAAAATTTTAAAGAAGTAAGAATAGAAAATTTGAAAGAAAGAAAAATTACCTTGAATGTGAATTGCATAATGAAGTAAAAGAACAGAAAGTAAAGAAAAATTGTAAGAACAATTGCATTAATGAAAATGTGGATGGGTTCATTACATACTGTTGCTCCTTGTAACCTGTGTAGTCGCTGCAGATTGGACGTTTAGGTGTTTCAGAGTTTTAAGTATAATGATTTGCCAACCTTTATTACATAGAAAGTTCACCTATTTATAGTGTTTCATTCTAACGGCTAACTATTGTACAATTGACACATCATCTATCCCTATGTGTTGGCAGCATGCATGTGTGCCACGTTTTCTGCTAACCAGAAAACTGCTTTCTTCCTTTCACTTTGCAAAGTACTTCCACTGGGATGTTGCAATCTGTCCTTGATCAGCAAACTTCTGTAACTTCCATTAACTATTTTCTTCTTCCTTATATTTGCTCGAACAGATTACTTCTTGAATCAGAAATCTTCAGGCATCTTGCTTTCGATTTTCTGCTTTCTGTAAATTCGAAATCTTGTTCTTCGATTTCTCCAAATCTGCTTCTTGATCTTTTAAATTTCTTCTAAGTGTTTCTGAGGTTGTGCTTTTCTTCCGATTTCTTGAAGTCTTCCTTCTGCTTTCGATTTTCAGAATCCTTTCTGACTTCAATTTTCCAAAGTCCCTCCTGACTTCGATTGTCCAGAAGCCTTATGACTTCGATTTTCCAGAATCCTTAAGACTTCGATTTTCCAGAATCCCTTTTGACTTCGGTTTTCTAGAATATCTTTTGATTCTGATTTTCCAGAACCCCTTCTGACTTCGGTTTTCCAGAATCCTTATGACTTCGATTTTCCAGAGTCCCTTATGACTTCGATTTTCCAGAAGCCTTTGACTTCAGTTTTCCAGAGTCTCTTTTGACTTTGATTTCTCAAAGTTCATTCTTCTAAAAATCGAACCATAAGAATCTCATTTAGAGAAATATTTCAATCTCAATTCTTCTTGTTGAAGGATTCTAAGAACTCGAAAAATATTCTTGATAAGCATTATATCTCTTTTGATTTCTTGAACATTTTGGCATCTTCAATACTTAGTGAAATTTTAACTTGCTATACCAACAACAACATACTTAAAACTTATGAAATTCGAATTACTTGAAATTCGAATCCCAACAGATGCCCCCCCCCAAAAAAAATAGTCTCTTTCGAGAACTAATTTTTATTTGAAGAAAGAGATATTTTTAGAACAAACCTTTGGTATTCCTTATCAACCATAATTGGTAGCTCGACAATTTGGGCTAAGTCAACTTCGACCAGCACCTTTCTTCACATCCAAATCACAAGTCTTAGTAGAAGACTTAGTTAATGGCGAAAGTGGCTTCAAAGAACTTCAACTTACAAAGGCTAGAAAGCCTTTATCTATTTGCCCAGTTCCTTTTGAGCCTTCATATTACTGCTCATTGTCTTTCGAGGAATGGTGGTCTAAATATTACAATAGCATTCAAGTTGATGAAGCTACCTGTTTTTCGAGACTAACCAAAGACATTCCTTATGCGCAGAAATCAGCCAAGAAACCTAAAGGTACGCATGTCAAAGAAATTGAAGCTTTCGAGAAATATTTTCATGTGTTCTATAATCCAAAAAAATTTCTAGAACAATTTCTGAAGCTACTATTTCTTTAAAAGAAAAGGTTTCTGTTAACTTGCAAAATTGCAAAGTTATTAATTCTAAAGGTAAAACTGTTTTCGAAAATTATTGCCCTAAGTTTCCACCTTTACTAACTGCAAAATTTGGCTTAGCAAAATATTTATATGGTCCTGAGTGGACTAGACCTGTGACTTTTGAAATTCTTTACAATGATGCCAAACCACTTTCGAAAAGAGTTACTTTAACGAAATATACCTTGGATAATTATCCTTTCATACCCCATGTGGATATAGAACATGTGAGAATAATTTCTAAGAACTTTATTGTCCAAGGTAAAAATACATCATTTTTTCTTATTTCTCTTATTCGTGCCTAGTTTATTTTATCATTCTTAACTTTCTTTTTAGCCCAAGAGTCTAAACTCTCAGAAGAAGCCAAAGAAGATTGGGATAGTGGAGAAGAAGAAAAAGAAAAGAAATCCAAGAAAAGAAGAGCTCCAGCATCTTCTCAGAAACCTTCTGTAAGTTGGATTTATATTTTGAATTTCTTGAGATTTTATATCGAAATCTCATAACCTTCCTTTTGTCTCTTATAGGATACTGCTTCTAAATCTCGAAAGAGAACTACGTCAAGTAAGGTCGAAAAGAATGACGAACCTTCTGACAAGAGTCCATCTGCTTCTGTTGGTAAGAAGAATGAAGTAGATGATTTGAGTACTTCAAAGAAAAAAGCAGCAAAAGGTCAAAAGAAGATTCAATAAGTTGGATCCAATGAAGAATCTATCTCGAAGGTAAATTTGAATTCTCTTTTGAATTTGAAATTTTATGAACTTAGAGTTTTTGTTAATGTTTATCTATTCTTTCCTAACAGGAAACTTCTCTTGAAAAACAATTTATACCTTCGAGAGCAAAATATATTCAAAAAGAAAAGAAAGCTCCAAAAGAAAAGAAAATTCTTTCTGTAATCCCACCAGGCAAAACTATTGGAGCTGTAAGATTTCATTCTCTTCTTTTTACTATTCTTTTCAAACTTATCACTTTTTCTAATTCGAAACTTGTTTTCTTTATGCAAAACTCAGAGAGTTGGCCAAATATTTAAAGTTAAGGCCTATAAAAAACATATCCCAAGCGGTGTTTTGGATCAAGTAAATTTTTTACTCTCTTTTCCTTAAGGAAAAATAACAACCTTACTTCATGTTCCTGTTTATTAAACTTCAACAATTTTTTTGGTTTCAGATAAACATCTTTTCGAGTTCTCGAACTGAGAGTGGCACTAAAGAAGATAAGACTATTGAAAGTCCACTCCAGGCCACCTTTTCAAAAAAATCTATTTCAAAAGAAAAGCTTATGGACGATATCGAAGAGAGTGAATAAGAACAAGAAGAAGAGGAGGTTAATTCTCCTTCTGATCCATCTAAAGAAGATTCTCCAATGCAAGAAGACCAATCACTGCCTTCTCCTCAACCTATTCCTCGAAAAGATGAGAAATCTCCCATTAAAGAAACTCAAACTGCCCAAACCGAATCAGGGACTTCAGAGAAAGCACCAGGTTTTTCGAGGGAATCATCCAGGTCTACTCCTATATACTCCAACATACTTAGATGATTGCCTCAAAGGCTTGGATGAAAACCCTTTTCTGGTTTTAGAAGTCCTGTCTGGTGAGATTTCTTTATCATCATCCCATTCTGAAGCAACTGTACAAAATCCTCCGAATGACGAAGATTCAATAGAAGCAGTTCTTCAGAATTTGAAGAAATTAGTTTTTGAGAAACATATGTTGAAAACTATCCCAAAAGATTCTCATTATAAAGAAGATATTCAATGTTATCTAACCCTTTTCGAGAAAAGGCACAAGGATTTTTCTGAATCTCAGCAGAAATGGTTCAAAGGTTTCTCTGAGTTATACCAGAATGCTCTCAACACTCTTGATCAAATTGAACAAACCACTTCGAGGTTGAGTATTCAGAAAAGTGAGAAGGTTGAGTTGATGGACAAACTCCAAGATAGCAAGGTGAAGGTTTCCAAATATGAGCAGTCCATTAAACAAAATTCATCAAAGGTTGAAGAGCTTGAAAAAGAGAATCTTCGAACTGAAGAAGCTATCAGGAAGTTTCAGGAGGATGCTACAAAAGTAAAGTCACAAAAAAGTGAGCTCGAAGCTACTATCTCAAGGCAGAGGTCTTCTCGAATCGAAATCCTTAATTCCGTAAGAGGTATTTCGAGGGATGCTGTTGAAGTTTCAAAGGATATCAGCAACTTAGAGAAATCTAATTACAGCTTGAAAATCCAGTATGAAGACCTCATGCACGACTTTTCCAAAATGAAGAACGATCCTCATTTCTAATTAAATTCATTTTTTAAACTCTTGATGTAATTTCGAATTCTTAATTCGAGCAGGGGCTCGAATTTACTCCTTTTCTGAACAATTTCATTTTTCTTTATGCACAATTTTTATTTTTTTCAAGTCTGGCTTATATTCTTTCAAATACTTCCCATTTAGTGACATTATGCGTAAATCACCAACTAATTCTCGAATTGAATACGCATTATTGGAAAAATACTTTCTCAATTTCGAAGGGTCCCTCCCAATTAGGTGACCATTTACCAAATCTCTTAGACTTTTTATCAATTGGTAAAATCAATTTCCAAACATAATCACCTATTTGAAAATTTTTTCTTAACCCTTCGATTGTAATAACGGGTAATTTTCTCTTTTTTCCTAATAAAATTTTCAAGAGCAACCAATCTTTCTTCATCAAGTCCATTCAATTCATCAAACATCAAATTCCAATAATCCTGAGAAGGTAACTCGAATTTTCTTTGAACCCTTATTGATTGCAAATTAACTTCTACTGGTAATATAGCATCATGGCCATATACCAATTTATAAGGAGTTGTTCGAGTAGCTTCTCTTGGTGAATTTCTATAAGCCCAAAGAACTTGATTGAATGTTTTATGCCAATTTCTTGGACGTTATCCAATATGTCTTTTGATTAAAGCAATAATAGTTTTATTAACTGCTTCAACTTGTCCATTGGCTTGTGCATAATAAGGTGTAGAGGAAAATAACTTTATTCCTTTTGATTCAGCAAACCTAACCATTTTTCGTCCAATAAAAACTGTTCCTTGATCTATAGTAATAGTTTCTGGTAAGCCAAATTGAAATATAATATTTCTTCGATAAAACGAATGATATCTTCTTGAGAAACTTCTTTTAAAGGATTTGCTTCTACCCATTTGGTAAAATAATCAACTCCAACCAGAATAAATTTATGGTTTTTCGAAGAAGCTGGATGTATCATTCCAATTAAATCCAAAGCCCATCCTCTAAAAGGCCAAGGTTTTATTATCGAATGAAGTTCACTTGCTGGAACTTGTTGCACGTTTCCATGCTTTTGACATTCCTCACAAGACTTAGCAAAATTATGGCAATCTTTGGCCAACGAAGGCCAATAGAATAATTTCCTTTTCAAAATCTATTCCATTTTCTTTCCTGCTTGATGGGCTCCACAAAATCCTTCATGCACTTCGACTAAAGCTAATATGCTTCAGTTTCTCCCAAACATCGAAGTAAATTCCCATCAACAACTTTCTTATAAAGTTCTTCACCCAAAATACATTAATTAAGAATTTTATATTTCAAGTGTTTACTATTAGGAAGGGAAGGATTTTGTATAAGGTTCACAAAATCTCTTCTCCAATCATTTTGATCTAGAAAATTTATATTATGGATATCGAATTCTTTCATTGGAAATCTTTTTTGAATATCACTAATTTTCTTAGAGTTCCAATCGAAATTCTGTATCCAGAAGCTATCTGAGCCAATTCATTAGCTTCGAAATTTTGACCTCTTGGAATGTGTTCAATCTTAACTTCATCGAACATTTCCAAAAGTTTATTGGCTTGAATCAGATACTTAGCCAATTTTGGATCTAAACATTTATACTCCTTAGTTATCTGTTTTATAACCAATTGGGAATCTCCTCTAATATGTACATTCTTCGAATTCATAGAAACTAATATTTTGAGGCCTGCAATAAGAGCCTCATATTCCACTGCATTGCTAGAACAATGATGTTTTATTTCAAACATTATTCGAGTAGGAAATCCCTTAGGTGAAATTATTAAAATTCCGATTTCTGACCCATTCTTATATTTGGATCCATCGAAATATAACCTCCAAGGCTCTAAGTCTACATATGTTGACTCTTCGATTGAAATTGGGGGATGATCAACTAAGAAATCAGCAACCACTTGTCCTTTCATTGATTTCAATTGGACAAATTTTAACGAAAACTCAGTTAATGCTAACGCCCATTTTCCAACTCTACTGTGCATATAGGTTTCAACAACATATGCTTTATTACATCGACATGAGAAATTATAAATACATCATGCGGTTTGACATAGTACTTGAGTTTAGTACAAGAAAAGTACAAACACAACATAATTTCTCTATTGCACAATATTTAGTTTCCGCATCATTGAGGACTCTACTTAAATAATAAACAACTCTTCTACACCATTTTCGTCCTCTTGAGCCAACATACTACCAATCGTGGCTTCTGAAGCAGAAATATATAACTTCAAAGGTTTTCCTGGCAAAGGAGGAGTCATAATCGGAGGTGTTGTCAGATACCTCTTGATTTCTTCAAAGACTTGTTGATGCTCGTTTTCCTACTTGAAAAATTCTTCTTTCTTTAATTTCAATAAAGGGCAAAAAACTTTCATCTTTCCTGATAGATTAGATATAAACCTTCGAAGAAAGTTTACTTTTCCCAGAAAAGACTGTAATTGCTTCTTTGTAGTAGGCAGAGATGCTTCTAGAATTGCCTTAGCCTTATTTTTGTGTACAAGGAATCCCAAAAAATTACATGCAGATACCCCAAAAGCACATTTAATAGGATTCATTTTCAAACCATGCTTTCTCATTCTTTCGAAAACTTGTCTCAAATGATCTAAATGGAAGTCTTTTGATTCAGACTTTACCACAATATCGTCTATATAGACTTGCATAAATTTTCCTATTAAATCATGAAAAATCGAATTCATGGCTCTTTGGTACGTTGCACCAGCATTTTTGAGACCAAAGGGCATCATTACCCATTCATAAGTACCTATTGCACCAGGACATCGGAAAGCTATTTTCGATATATCCTCTTCAGCAATAAAAATTTGATTATACCCAGAATATCCATCTAACATACTTAAAAGTTCATTTCCTGCTGCCGAGTCTATTAACATATCAGGAACCGACATTGGATATTCATCTTTTGGGGTTGCATTATTAAGATCTCGAAAATCATACCTCTTAAACTTCCTTTTTTCTTAATAACAGGTACAATATTCGAAATCCAATCTACATACCTGGCAGTTCGAATAAACTTAGCTTTTAAAAGACGCTCAATTTCTTCTTTGATCTTCGAAACGATTTCCGGAGCAAATCTTCTAGGAGCTTGCTTTACTGGTCGCTTTATGCTGTGTAGATTTATAGTAGGATTTGATGTAGTAGATTCGATCCCCTTGTGTATAAGAATTCTCTTTTCTATTTATTTATGATTCTATGCTTGTAATCTATCGGTATCTTATGCTGTGTGTAATGCATCAACTCCGCGAGTGCGCCGGGATGGTAGGCTAGTGCTCTGGACAAAAAGTGGAACTCCGGCTAGTATCAGAGATAGGTGAGCATGGAGCTGTTCATGAAGCTTATTCTCAGATTGCTAAAGGTACTCGATTTAATTATATCGTAGCATAAGGATTGTATTCTAACGCTCGGAGGTTCAGTGAGTGACACACCCCTCCGTAGATGCCTTATGTGAAAGTTATGGTTAAATCGATTGTGTGATCTGCAAAATACGGGGAATGTCGGGTCGCCCAATGCCACTTTGAATGCCTGTAGAAGAATACTTTTGGCGTTTAATTATGATATTATAGGGGAATTTGCGGGGTAATATATTACAGGCATGCCTTATAATTTTTGTAATTAAACAATGCTAAGGTAATTACAAGTACGATCATAAATAAGGGAAAAGGAGCTCGAGTAATCACAAGGGGGAGATGAAACGAAGTCAAATCCTAGTCCTAAATACTATTATCTCGTGTTATCTTTGTTTATTTTTTTATTCCGTAAAACCAACCTTTTTGCGAAAACGTTTTATTGAAAATACAATTACTATAATTCTACAAGTTAAAACTGCTCCCTGTGGATACGATAACTCACTTACTCTAAAATTACTGGACTACTGGTAAACTTGCCAGAAACCCATCAAGTTTTGGCGCCGTTGCCGGGGAGCGGTGTGTGTCATCGGTGGGAGCAAGGGGGAAGGGGGAGAAAAGGGACGGGGCAAGAGGCCAAAACGGGGGCAAAAAAAACAAAAGATGGGGGCGGGGGGAAGGGGGGGGAGGGGGAGGGCGGGCGGGGGAGGGGGGGGAGGGCAGAGGGAGGGGCGTTATTAATTGATTTCATTTTTTTTATTTTTAATTTAATTTTTTTTTCTAATTATTTTCTTTAGTTTTTCCTTATTTATTTATTTTTTTATTTTATTTTTTAAAATATATATATATAATATTTATCTGTTATTTAATCTTCCTTTTTAGCTTCTTGTTTATGCTTTTAAGAAGCCAGGTGTCTCCAAGCAACTAGTTTTCGATCCAGAGATCGAGAGGACAACCAGGAGGAAAAGAAGCCAAAGAAGAAGGAGGATAGTAACAGACGAGCCACAAGATATGGCGGGAGTTCAACAAAGAAGGACTTTGGGAGACTATGTCAGAAATCAAGGCCCTCGCTATCACTCCAGCATTGTGCTACCCACCAACTGCAAAAGACCTTGGAGTTGAAAGCTGCTCATCTCAACCTCATAACCGCAAATCAATCGCAGGATTGGATCATGATGATCCACATAATCATCTTTCTACTTTTATGAATTGATAGGCACTATGGGAATTGAAGCGGTTAGACTTAGAATCCATTTACTTACGTCTTTTTTCCTTTCTCTTTGATAGGTAAAGCAAAAGAATGGTTGAAGTCTCATCCAAATCAAAGCTTTACATACTTGGGGGATCGTGGAGGAAAAGTTCTTAACAGATTCTTTCCAACAGGAAGCATATCCAAGCAAAGGCAGAAATCTCCACTTCATGCAAGGAACAAATGAACCACTCTGTGAAGCCTGTGATAGATATAAGACCCTGCTGAGAAACTGCCCGAATCATGGTTACGATGACATTGCCCAATTGAATATCTTCTGCAATGGACTCAGACCAGATTCCAAATCCTTCATTGATGCTTCAGCAGGAGGGACTATCTTATCCGTGGAACCAGAAAGGGCTGTGATGATCATTGAGAACATGGCTCATAATGACCAAACAGGCCTCAACATGGAAGGCAGCCAGTACAAATGCAAGCAAAGGGAAAGCTACTAGAACTCAACACTATTAATGCCCTTCTAGCTGAACAGAAATTATTCAAAAGGCAAATAGAGGCACTTACAAAATCTTTGGAAAGCACTCCCTCAGCAATAAAGGCCATCCATGCTCAACCAATTCAGACCCAACCAATGAATTGTGACTTCTGTGGAGGAGACCATGCAAATGGTCAGTGTTCTACTCAAGAGACACATACAGAACAAGTTAACTTCATGGGAAATCAAAGAGGGCAAGGAAGTTTCTCCAACAACAAAATAACTACTACAATAAAGGATAGAGGAACAACCAAGCCAATTCCGGATGGGGTCAAAATGGTGGAAATAGGCAAGCTCCTTATCAGCAGCAACAACCTTCTGTAAATGACAAGATCTCAAGGTTGGTAGAAAAGATGGATGCACTCATATCAGGTTTTGAAGGGTAACAAAAGAACAATGATGCATCAATCAAGGCATTGGAACAACAATTGGGCCAGATAGCACAAGACATGGGAGATTTCAAAAAGAGCCACTTTTTCAGCGCATACTCTTACCAACCCTAAGGAACAGTGTCATTTGATTGTTACTGATGACAATCAATTAGAAGAGGTGAGGAAGATGAGGAACATATTCAAGAAAGGCAGTCATCCCAAGAAGAAAAAGTCCATGAACCATGTGAGATAGAGGAAAGTCAAGAGACAGTTTTACTTATGATGAAGAAAAAGAGATGGTACCCAATGAGGTTGTTATCACAGAAAAAGCGCTTGACCCAGTAAGTTCACTATCCCAAAATATTAAGAATTTACCTACCACTCATGCTTTACTTGATCTTGGAAGCGAGCATCAATTTGATGCCGCTTACGTATTTTAACAAGCTGAGTGATATGAAGGTTAAGCCTGCTGATGTAGAACTACTGTTCGCAAATAAGTCTACTCAAAGCCCTTATGGGATTATAGAAGAATTGCCGGGTCAGAGTAGATAAGTTTGTGTACGCAGTAGATTTCATCATCACTGAGACAGAAGAAAGTAGACGCTGATGTCCCCCTCATTTTGGGAAGACCTTTTATTGAAGTCTGCCAAGCTGATTGTAGACATTGACAAGGGGAGTACCCAAGTGCGTTCGAAGGATGAAAGGATCACTTTTCATATTGATAAGGGAAGCCCCAAAGATTCTACAACCTCTTCAAAGTGAAGGAGATCCTACTGATGGGATCTTTCAATTCCAAGCAAGGCTGCAAGAGAACAAGAAAAAGGGGATCTTGATAGAAGATCAAGATATCAAGAGAAAAAGGAGGGTTTCCAAATTTCTGAGGAAACCAAGAATGAGAGTGAAGCAGCCAGAATATGGTTGGAAGTTCAAGAAGAGGAAAAGAACACCTTCAGCTACTGAGGAAGGAAGGCAGAGAAGCAGAAACAGGGAATAAATGGATTGGAGGATGGGAATTCACAGGAAGAAGTGGCACAGAATCAACCATCATCCTCCAATTGAGGCCACCATGAAAATACAAAAAGAACCAGGCGTCGAGCTAAGAGACGTTAAACAAGCGCTTCCTGGGAGGCAACCCAGTATTTTTTTTTATTATTTTTAATTTGTTTAGTTTTTTTTTTATTATTGAGTCTCTACCTGTGTAGATTAGGAAAGGGTATAGAAAAAGGTAAAATGGATGAAAACAGCAAAAAGGAAAATAAAAACTGGGCATGTGCGCTTTAAATACGCTAAGCGTATAATAAAGCGCACGCGCGCTGCATATGCGCCAAGCGCATAGTGCAGCATGCGCAACACTTCATCTTCCACTGAAGACACGCGCTGCACCCACGCTAAGCGCAGGTGTAGCGCACGAGCGCGCTGACCTATTTTAAAAAACGGAGGGGATTCGAAATTTTTCAAATTTCAAAATCCCTTTCCAATTCTCTGAGATTCTAATTGCCATTTTTGTTGTTTTGCCCACATACCCTTGCTTTTACCATTTCTGAAGCTATACCAGGTATGCTTTTTTAGTATTTTAAAGTTTTGCACCGATCAGAATTCTTATTTGAGTCCTTAGTTTTCTAGAAATCTTAGGATAGAGACTTAGGCTTTTAGGACATTTTGGGATAGAAATATTTGTTTAGAAAAGCCTTCAGTCTAGAATGCATGCTGCCAGGACTTATTTAGGAGATTAGGTGGTAGTTCATTCTTTTTAAATGCTCAATGAATGATTGAAAATTATTTAATTTTGGTGCATGCTTGCTTTAATAAAATATAATATTTTTTGCATTACCAAAATATAAATAATTGTGCTTTATGCATGTTTGCTATTAAATATGATTTTTGAGCATTAATATGTGTTACCTACTTCTTATTGTTACATAATTAATTAGGGCTTGCTTTAACTGATCATTTTTACATGTTCTTAATTAATTAATTAATTAATAAGGAGGTTTTTAAAATAAAAAATTTGTGCAAATAATTATTTGAAAAATTATTTTAATTGTTGATTTAAATTGGCCATTTAATCAATTAATTTTAAATAATCCATTTTTGTTGCATAAATAATTTTTGGTAACTAATATTGCAGATGGCACGCACTAATATAGTAAGAGGAAGCAGTTCTAGGAGTAGTGCCCAAAAGGGCAAGAGACCTCGCCAGCCTTCACAGGAGGACACTGAGTTTGACCCTCACAGGTTCCAGGACATCAAGGCTGCGAAGCTTACAGTGACATACAAGATTGTAACTTCATCAAGGAGAGACCTGTCAGACTCCATCCAGATGAGTTTGAGGAGTTCAGATCAGAGATCCACAGGAGAAACTGGGGTGCGCCTCAGCAGCCCAGACAGTCATTTGATCCCACTGTGGTGAGGGAGTTCTATGCCAATGCCCATGGACCAGACATAATATCATTTGTAAGGGGCATTGAGATTAGGTTTGATTGCGACGTAATCATGCACTACTCCAGTACCCAACAACCCATTGACAGAGACCAAATGGAGTGCCCAGTATCAGCTTCGGATGAGAGAGGTGGAGCTTGGTGGCTATGACTTGATGGATTTGGCTACTGCCCAGACTTTGTGCTTACCAGGATATTCCTTCGAGAAGAATTCTTCAGGTCAGGCTTCTCACATCCTCAGACAGCACATCACAGCCTTAGCAAGGATGTGGACTATGCTAATCCTTGCTAATGTCACAACCACCGATCATGTATCTGACATTCAGATGTCAGTGGCACACCTCATCCCTCACCATCCTCACAGGCGGTGATGTGGATATCTCCAGGGTCATCACTCAGAAGATAGTTGATTCATCTCCACTATCACCCGCCGCACCTCCCACTACCAGAATCAGTTTAGGTTTCCCTGCACTCATCCACGGCCCTCTGCAGATCTAGGGGTGTGGATGTGAATCCCACGATTCGCATCCACCGCCCTATGACTAGGGCATATATTGAGACCTATTGCACCCCTTATGCGGAGGATGAGGAGGAGCAACAACAGGAACCACCACCACCAGCAGCAGCAGCAGACCCATTACTCCATCAACATCATCAGCACATCCTTTGCCCAGCTGACTTCCATCCATAGGGGCCAGGTTCACTTGTAGGAGTATTTGTACTCCATTAGACCTGACCCCTACCCAGGATGCCACCAGAGCAGTTCAAGGAGTATCTTCAGTGGCCTGGGGACAGGCCTATTCCGCCAGAGGGGGATGGAGCAACAGCTGCTGATGATCATATGGAGCAGGACCACCAGGACCAGGACCAGTGATTTTATTTGCGGTGCTTTTCTTTATTTTTTCTTTTTCTTTTCTCTTATTTTCTTTTTTTTTTTGTTATCTTCGGCATGTACTGTATACATTCACTCTGACATATCTTATGCAGCAGTACATTCCCGCATTAATTTTTTTTAGATTCTAGGAAGTAAAGAGAAATTTTTTTCAAAATCTCTGAATTTAGGCAGTTTAACTAACCAGATAAGAAGGAAAAATGTCTTGTGATTAATCCCATAATCAATTAGGATTAGGATACTTCACATGAGAATCAATCAGGGTATTAATTAAAACCAATAAATATTTTGTCAGGAATTAGCCAAGTAACCAGTGAATTGAGAGCCCCAAACAGAAAATTGAGAGTTTTTCACCGCTGTTTGTCAACTTTTATTGGTTGAGTTTTTTGGATCTTTTGCTATTTTTTTTTGGAAAATATGGAAATGACAAAGGCAAAAAATTGTTTTCAATATATCTGCCCAGAGCCAAAAAGCCAACCTTGGTACAATTTTTCCAATTTTTGATAACCCATTTTGAGCCTTAATTAATTATTCTTGTTCACCCTAGCCAAAATACATATATATATATATATATATATATCCTGTCCCTCACACATTTGGGATAGAGAGCAAATTGACAAGCAGAAAAATAATGGGAAGAAAAGGTTGAAATTCCAAGGAGCAGGTATAGAAAAACAAAATGAAAAAGAAGAGCACTCCCCCTAAAATCAAAAAGAAAAAGTGAAATAAATTGAATAAGTTGGGGGGGAGTGCATCTTCAAACAAGGAAAGAGGCCTGCAAAGAATTGAAATAAATCAAGAAAGAGATGGTGGAAGGAGAGAAAGTCAAAAAGCAACATCACAAAGATGCTCTCTATTCTAGATGTTCATTGTTTATCCAGAAAAAAACCATAATTTCTTGATAACTCAGCCTCATTACCAATTTTGAAAAGACCTTTTGATCCATATCAACCATGAACAGGCTAGGAACTAGAAATGACTATCAATTTTAGTTGTTCAGCAGTGGTGAAAACATTGAGGGAAACAGTACCCGTGAGCATGAGTGAAATCCTTGGTATTTTGTTTATTGCTTTAATTACTACTCCAGAGAAAATTCAAACTGCTGGTTGTGTTGTGATTTTGGTTGAAGCACGGTTTACTAGGTAAATCTTCTGATCTCAATTTTTCTTAATCTGGAAAGTGACTTCTGCCCAATAATGAGATAATAAAAAAAAAATTTCTTGTAGTTGTGTTGAGAATTATTATCAAGGGTGTTTTGAATTTGACTGCAAGGGTGTCTTGCTTGAGGACAAGAAAGATGTTAAGTTGGGGGGGGTATTTGATAAGTGTAAAATTAGCGTTATTTTCATATAGTTTTTATTACACTTATCAAGGATTAAAATAGTAATTATTGCCCCAAAAATCCCTTTTTATTAATATTTATAATAATTGTATTTATTTTATACAAATTGAATATGATGCTATTTTAAATAGAAATTTGCTATTTTATGCAAAATTATAGCAGATTTGGGCAAGAGTGGAAAAGCATCAGAATAGAGGATATTGCAGATTCAGAAATTAAATAAATAAAAGAAAATCAGAGAATCCTGCAAAGAATCTTTTTAATTCAAATCCAAGGCAGATAAATACAATAATAATTCTGATAAAGGGATAAAGGAAAACCAGATGAGATCAGAAAGGAATCAAGAGGTTAGATCCACAAATCAAGGAAAGCTGCAGCGAGTCACACGCTCCATATGCGCTTAGCGCGCGTGGAGCGCATGAGCAGATTGGCCAGGCTTCAAGTGCGCTAAGCGCACATGAAGAGCGTGTCCTGATTAATGAAGTCGCGTGTTGTGACGTCATTAATGAAAGGGAAAGCTCCTGATTGGTCAAGTTTCACAACAGTGACGTCAATTAATGAAAAGGCAGCCTCTGATTGGATTATAAACACTCACCCAGTGACATCACAACCTGATCCCTTGAAGGTTTTCCAAACTCTATAAATAGAGCCCTTGGCAAAGGTCACAGACACTGATACAGAGAGAGAGTAGTATAGGATTGAGAAAGGTGACAGATTTCTCAATAGTTAGTAATGACTACCATGAGTAGCTAAACTCTCTAGTAGGATTTGATTGTAGTAGATTCGATCCCCTTGTGTATAAGAATTCTCTTTTCTATTTATTGAAGATTTTATGCTTGTAATCTATCGGTATCTTTATGCTGTGTGTAATGCATCAACTCCGCACGTGCGCCGGGATGGTAGACTAGTGCTCTGGATATAAAAAGTGGAACTCCGGCTAGTATCAGAGGTAGGTGAGCATGGAGCTGTTCATGAAGCTTATTTCTCGGATGCTAAAGGTACTCGGTTTTAATTATATCGTAGCATAAGGATTGTATTCTAACGATCGGAGGTTCAGTGAGTGACACACCGCTCCGTAGGTGCCTTATGTGAAAGTATGGTTAATTGAATAGCGCTGATTGCAAAATACGGGGAATGTTCGGGGTCGCCAAATGGCCACTTTGAATGCCTGTAGAGAATAGCTTTTGGCGTTTAATTATGATATTATAGGGGAATTTGCGGGTACGATAATTACCAAGCATGCCTTATAATTATTGTAATTAACAATGCTAAGGTAATTACAAGTACGGATCATAAATAAGGGAAAAGGAGCTCGAGTACACAGGGGGGGAGATGAAACGAAGTCAAATCCTAGTCCTAAATACTATTATCTCGTGTTATCTTTGTTTATTTATTATTCCGTAAATCCAACCTTTTTGCGAAAATGTTTTATTGAAAATACAATTACTATAATTCTACATGTTAAAACCGCTCCCTGTGGATACGATTACTCACTACTCTAAAACTACTGGACTACTGGTAAACTTGCCAGGAAACCCATCAGGAATGGTGGCACAAAAGTTCGAGGTTTTCCAGTAACCTGGAAATTTGGATGCATAGGTTTCTTTCCCTTATTCATCACTTTCACTTTTGGAGGCATCTTCTCTTTCGAAATGGAACTTGATTTCGAAATCCATCCACCATAAGCAAGACTAACCTTGACTTGCTTATTCTCATTCTTTTGGCCTTTCGCAGCCACTGCCTGATAATGCCTTTTCATTTCAGAATCCCGAAATGCCTTAGCAACAAATTTATCAAACACTGCATGAAATCTTGGACATATTTCGATTGAAGCATCTTCAAACTTTTTCCTATTCAGAAACTCGATGAGTGATTCTCCCCCTTTTGGAAAAACATCTCGAAGCTCCTGAACTTCATCAACAGCCATTTCAGTGGCTTCCTTAATAGAATTCGAATCCTCACCTCAACCATGTTAATGCTTGCAGGTTCTGCGTAATTAGCATTCACCTGAAGTGGGGTCAGAATCGATCTTCATTGCCATTGGAGTTTTCTCTTCAAACTTCAATCTGCCTTGTTTAATAGCTTCTTGAATAATATCCCTGAACGAACACAGCTATTAGTCCAATGTCCATACGTGCGATGATACTTACAGTACTTTCGACCTCTTCTCTATTCTTGAGAAGGAATTTTATGATCATCACTTAGAATTATTTGTTTGTCTTTAACTAATATATCGAAAATTTGGTTAGCTTTCAAAATATCAAAACCATAAGTTTTCTTAGGAAATTTATCATTTGTATCATTATTAATATTTCCATATGGTTTTAAAGATTGACAAACATAAGGAGGCCCTGGCTTAAGTTCTGCCACATGAACATCATTATCCTCTAAATCATATTCGAAGTCGCTACCATCATTAACTTCTATATATGCTATTTTATCTTTTCTGAAAAAATTTTCAGGTTTCCTGAATCTTTCTTTTTTTTCTTAAGATGCTCGATTTGCCTCACTTTATCGGCCAATTGGGCCATATCCCTAAGCTGTTGATTGATCAACTTCTTACGAATTGAATAATCCAAACCACCTGCGACCATTTGAACTAACTCATTTGTCTAAACCTATTCAAATAGTCATCTATGGACTCATTTGATAATCTTTTAATATTAACCAAATCCATTAGAGTAACCTTAGTTTCTCCTATAAAGAATTGTTCATGAAAACTCCTTTCTAATTGATTTCATGTGTGAATCGAATTAGGAGCAAGAGTTATGAACCAAGTGAAAGCATTCTTGGTTTAAGAACTAGGAAAATGCTTCATTTTCAATTCCTCATTATTGGCTAAGTCACCTGCTTCGATTTGGTATCGAGCAATGTGTTTGACAGTGGATTCTCCTACTTCACCAGAAACTTAGTGAATTTAGGAACTTTCCATCCCGTAGGTAATTCTGTTTGTAATACCATTTGGGTAAAAGGAGATACTACATAGGGATGATTTGCAAATCCTACATTAAATCCATGTCTATTTAGGACTTGTTCAACAATTCCAACTACATTTTGTTGCCCCCTAAGTTATTTGCTCTTATCCTTTCCAGAATTTCATCAGCATTCTGATTTCTGTTTAAAACAACTGTAGGAGCATTTTCTTCCCTGTTTTCGACTGGAACAATAGAATTTAGCACTTGGTTATTTTGATCCCCTTGATTCATTGGAGGATTACAATTAGCTGCTTGTCTTAAAATAGGGTCTGCAGGTGCCCCAAACATCTGCAATCCTTTCCATTTGCCTAGCCAACAAATTATAATTAGTATTTGTTGTTTGTACTAATGGATTAAATACTGTGGCCATTTGTTGTGTCAACATATTCATCATTTCATGATTTCTTTTATCCATTTGTTGTCTTAAAGTTTGCAAAGTAGAATTGGTAATGGATGTAGATGAACTCCCTACAAAAGGATGAAAAGTTGGTCCACGGTTTGCAAGAGGAACCGTTGTTGGACCAATTGTTGACATTGTTGGTTGGACCATCCCATTACTTGGGACGAAACCAAAAGGTAATCCATACATTGGATTGCCATTCTGAGATGGAGAAACATTATTAGAAACAGGGACAGTAGGTATAACTTGACTTACAACCAGATTTTCTGGCAAAGTCGTAGAGGCAACTTGGTCTCTATTAACACTACTATTTCCATTACCCCCATTATTATCATTATTATTCACAGACTCATTTGCCTGGGGTGGTGGACTTCCAGAATTGGTAGTTGTATCCCTACTATTGTTTCCATTTCCAACTTGCCTTGCATTATTAGCCATTTGAACAGATATTGTTCTACCACTTCTCAAACGCATGCAAGATCAATATTCAAAAAATTATAACACACACTACTTTTGGCAATTTGGTCCCACCGGGCGTGCCAATTTATTTGTGGTGATAAATCTAATCTCGAAAAATTAGTTTTATCACTTTTGATTCTAAGAACAATCTGGGGATTAGAATCAGGTCCTCTTACGGGACTCTTTTAAAAAGTAGGTTTACAGTGTTCTAATTTGAATAAATCTATAAAAGACTTGATTTTTCTAGAATTTGAATAAATTGATTCAGAATTTCATCAATTAAACTCTTGTTGAACAAAGAACTTATTTCTCAAAAATGTATAACAAGTTGATTCAAAATTTTATCAATCAAAGTTCTAAGTTAAAATTTTGAAATCAAAGAAGAACAAAATTTTAAAGAAGTAAGAATAGAAAATTTGAAAGAAAGAAAAATTACCTTGAATGTAAATTGTAGAATGAAGTAAAAGATCAGAAAGTAAAGAAAAATTGTAAGAACAAATGCATTAATGAAAATGTGGATGGGTTCATCACATACTGTTGCTCCTTGTAACCTGTGTAGTCGTTGTAGATTGGACGTTTAGGTGTTTCAAAGTTTTAATATAATGATTTGCCAACCCTTATTACATAGAAAGTTCAACTATTTTAGTTTTTTCATTCTAACGGCTAACTATTGTACAATTGACACATCATCTATCCCTATGTGTTGGCAGCATGCATGTCTGCCACGTTTTCTGCTAACCACAAAACTGCTCTTTCTTCCTTGCACTTTTCAAAGTACTTCCACTGGGATGTTGCCATCTGTCCTTGATCAGTAAACTTCTGTAACTTCCATTAACTGTTTTCTTCTTCCTTATATTTGCTCGAACATATTACTTTATGATTCAGAAATCTTCTAAGTCTTCAGGCATCTTGCTTTCGATTTTCTGTTTTCTGTAAATTCAAAATCTTGTTCTTCGATTTCTCGAAATCTGCTTCTTGATCTTTTAAATTTCTTCTAAGTATTTCTGAGGTTGTGCTTTTCTTCCGATTTCTTGAAGTCTTCCTTCAGCTTTCGATTTTCAGAATCCTTTCTGACTTCAATTTTCCAAAGTCCCTCCTGACTTCAATTGTCCAAAAGCCTTATGACTTCGATTTTCCATAATCCCTTTTGACTTCGGTTTCTAGAATTTTTTGATCTAATTTGAATTCTTTTGATTCTAATTTTCCAGAACCCCTTCTGACTTCGGTTTTCCAGAAATCCTTATGACTTCGATTTTCCAGAAGCCTTATGACTTTAGTTTTCCAGAGTCTCTTTTAACTTTGATTTCTCGAAGTTCCTTCTTCTGAAAATCGAACCATAAGAATCTCATTTAGAGAAATATTTCAATCTCAATTCTTCTTGTTAAAGGATTCTAAAAAATCGAAAAATATTCTTGATAAGCATTATATCTCTTTCGATCTCTTGAACATTTTGGCATCTTCAATACTTAGTGAAATTTTAACTTGCTATACCAACAACAGCATACTTAAAACTTATGAAATTCGAAATACTATAGATCAAATATATTTTGGACCTTAAAATTATATTATTAATCATATTTATAATTTTGCAAAGTTTTTGTGTGTAACACCCCAAAATTTTCTATCTGCTTAATTTTGCTTAATACTGACCACTTGTGTGTGAAAACTGCGAAATAAGGGAGTTTAAGTGAGAAGTGAGTTCTAATAATATTTTGATGCTTAAATTATGTTAGAATAATTATAAGAATTTTTCTAGAATTTTTTGTGATTTTTTGGATTTTTTCATGGTGAAATGACCCTTTTCCCTAGGTGTAGTATAAAATTACCAAACTGCCACTGTGTTATTTCCTCTTTGTCTCATGCCAAAATTAACACTTGAAATTCAAATTCCCTCCCATTTACATGGTCTCACATGTGGGATACAAGTTTGTCATGATAGCATGAATGTGTCACTTTCACACTTGCCTTTCCTTTCTCCCACTTTTGACTATATAAGCTAAAATATTATTTTTTATTCGTTTCTAACCCTAAACCTAGATGGAATCCGTTCGGCCACTGTCTCCCTCTCCTCTCATTTCCTCCTCCTCCTCCTCAAAACCTCCATAGCCACCACCATCAAACCTACCCAAAGCTAAGTTTCCTACTATCATTTCTAAGCATTTTTCACTCAAGAATTTCAAAGGAGGCCATCATCTTCTCTTTTTCCTCTTCAAAGCCGAAGGTAAATGGACCCTAATGGATATTTCATTTTTGGATTCTTGTTCACTAAGATCTCTAAGAGCTCTTCTCCTCTTTCTCTCTTCATCTCATACTCCCTTTAGCCCTAAATCTTCCTTTTTTTTATTTAAGGTTTTTTTTAAGAGCTTGAATCTCTCCTCCTCAACCCCACGATTTCTAAACTTTAGGTAAGGGGGGAGAACACATGATATCTAGTAGGATTGGTGACTGGAGTGAGGGTGGTCCTTGACCCTCCTCCCTTTGAATGTATGAACTTTGTCTTATATGAATATGGTTCAGCCTTCTTGAGTTGGATGGGTATGCTTTATTTTTAATTTTGTTTAATGATTGGAATATGTTTATATGATGGATATATGCTTGTATAAATCACTACTTTGAATTAAATAAATTGTTTGTGTATTTAAACCTTAAAATAAAGTGATATGGTCATATTTAAAGGAAGGGAGTTTTGTATGAGTAAATGCCTTTGTTGATGATTTGACTTGATAAAATGGATGTTGGGTATGCATAGAACATCATACTTGAGTTTTACATTTTTGGAAATTTATTGATTTTCCATGAAATTCATGGTGTTCTTTGAATGTCCAGGAGTGTTCATGTGATTTTCATGTTAAATTCATGAAGTTTGATGTTTTGATCCTTGGAGTGATGGTGAGGATTGTGTTAGTGTGTTATTGGGCTTTAGCAGCCCAATAGGTTAAAGGTAAAAGTTAAAGGTTAAAAGTAAAAGGGTAAAAGTGAAAACTGTAAGTGGTAACTTAATTAAAATTCGGGTAAAACCCTCCACCCACACAAAAGTCACCTTTTAACTAAGTTACCATGGTGGTAACTTGGTTAAATAGACCCCTATGGGTCATATTAAATTTGGGCTACTAGTTTGGGCAATACTCATCAAATACTCATAAAACACTCAATAATAACAAAGTAAAATAAATAGTTCATGATACACAATTTGGGCTTAGGTTAGTGTTGGGCCTCAACCCTAACCTCACCCATGAATAATTAAGATTCTTATTAGGTTAAGAAGTCCATTAGACTAACCACCTAAGTTAATAAACTAAAATAGATTTGATTAAGATTAACCTTAATTACCTAAGATAATGATGATCAATAATATGATTAGGGTTTAATATGGATTAAGACTTGAGTAATTATAATTAACCTTAATTAAGTTTAGTTAAGACTAATCCCAATCATCCAAGATTAATGATCATTAATAATATGATTAAGACTTAATGACGATTAATAATTAAGTAATTGTGATTAACCTTAATCAAGTTTAATTAAAACTTAATCCAAGGTTAAGGATGTAATTAAGGAATAATTAATAATATTTAACTTAAGGTCTCAAGTGGAGAATAAGACTTAATTAAGGAAGTTTAACCTTAAACGGGACTTAATTAAGGAAGATTAACCTTAAACGCGACTTATTAGAAAGATTAACCTTAAATGAGACTTAATTAAAGAAGATTAACCTTAAATGAGACTTAACTAAGGGTTAATATAATCATACTTAACTAATTAAGGATTATTCAACTTTTATTAACTATACTAAGCCTTATAAATTAAGGAAGTTAGACTTAATTAAGATAAGGTAACACTTAAGGAAGACTATCTAAGACTTAACACTATCTACACATATATGAACATAATATATCCAAGTTTGGGGTTGTAGAGTTGGAAAGTCTTAAGAAATGGATTCTTTTAAGTTATAAACCTTAACACTTGATAAGTGCAAAATATATGATGATTTTGTATATAATTACTGCACTTATCAAGGTTATAAATCGGTTAATTTATTCCCCAAATTACCTCTTTTTAGTAAAAATGCATATTTTGTGATTATTTGATTTAAATTTGAATTTAATGCTATTTTGATAGAAAATCTGTTGATTTTGCAGATAAAAGGGAAGGTTTTAAATGGGAGTTGACTCAAGATAAAATCAACAATTTATTGGATAAAGATTCTGCAGACGAAATTCTAAATTCAAATTTGAGATCAAATTAGACACAAGATCAAGCCACAAAGAGGGAAATAAGGAAAGCAAAGCAAACAAGGATAAGATCAAGCTGAAAAAGGGAGGAAATTAGGAAAGCTTGGAACGAGAAATACGCTCCACCTGCGCTGAGCGCAAGTGGAGCACAACATTTAATTTGCTCTCTGTTTCCTGCGCTTCATCTGCGTTGAGCGCAGGTTGAAGCGCAGGAATACGGGATCAGTTTTTCAAAAGGATTGCAAATTAGATTCCTTCCAGTTTTCAGATAAGCCTTTCCAATTTCTATTTAAAGGACCTTTTGCAAAGATCAAAAAGGAGGCTTTGGAGGAGGGAGAGACGACAGAGCTAGGGCTGGAGAAAAGTGTGACAGTTTCTCTGTTGGTTTGTAATGGCTACCATGCGTAGCTAAACTCTCCGATAGGATTGAATGTAGTCGATTCAATCCCCGATTGTATGTGAATTCTCTTTACTATTTATGAATCCCTGTTTTTATGATATCGGTATTTTATGTTGTGCTTAATGCTTAGCTTCCGCCTGTGTGCCGGAGTAGAGGTTGGTTTTATGGGGCGCATTGGAAAATGATTTTGTAAAATCAATAGCGAGTTTGGGGGAGCCTAGGAATAGGAAACTTGAACTCTGATTGGTAAAAATACTCATAGTAGTCGCTATAGGAATATAGGGCGAATTGATAGTGTTAACAAACCGAAAAACAGATCTTTAAAGCCGGGGTAATTTGTCGCCTGGGAGAACCCACATGAATTATTTCTGAGTATCTCGCGATATGGGGAAACCGGCGTGGGGTAACTTAGTTTGGCTAAGGTATCATAATTTCATATTCATAAATATTATTGAGGTTCACATATGAAAGGGGTGCGATAGACGAAGTTCAATCCTAGTCCAAGTAACTTGCTATCTGTATCTCAACTTAATTTCAGTTTTCATTTATTTTCGCAATTCTCAACAAACAACCATCCGTTTTTACTTGATAGTTGTGGCCACTAATCTATATAAATTGAACCGTTCCCTGTGGATACGATACTCTCACTTACTATTATACTGCTGGGATTTTGGTACGCTTGCCAGATTCTCAACACTTGAGACGATTGTGAGGTATTATTTAAGTTATAAAACTTAAGACATAGTCAAGTTGGGGTTGTAGAGTTGGAAAGTCTTAAGAAATGGATTCTTTAAGTTATAAACCTTAGACCCCAACCACTTGAGACGATGTGAGGTATTATTTATAAGACACAACCATAAGTTTTAGTAAGCTATAGGGTAGAAGTGTAACCATTTATTAATTACAAGGACAATTAAATGTAACTTACCCTAAAAGCTTGCAATAAACACACTCTATTCACATAAGACTTGAGAATCTTGGAAAGAGAGTGTGGATTGACTCAAGTTGGGGTTTGAGTTTCTTGTTGTGTAAGGTCACCAAATCTGTTTTATACCACATTGGGTGGTCGTGTGAAAGGATTCAAGGAAACTCTGTCAGGGAGGGCGTGAGTACTGAATTTGTTGTTATGTCATGGTATGTGACTGTAAAGAAAGATTCGGGGTGACTTTACCGGTAATGAATGAATATACTTTGAATGAATAATTATGTGATATACATCATTGTGCATTGTGATGTCTAAGGGTGTTTACCTTATGACAAGATAATGGAAGGGACACCTTGGTACAGGTGCGAAACCAGTAGGGACTAGTACATTTGGTCTTGCAAAGGACAGCAACGGGTCTTGAAAAGGGTGCCAACCTTGAGGATAATCGAATTCCGGGTTGAACTTTTGGGACGTAGGCTAGCTACCTACTTTTGAGTTCTTGGAACAAAACTTGACTATGTCTGTCGATCTCGTGGTATTCGGGATCAATGGAGATTTTCAGGAAGAGTCACAAAAGAAAGATAGGTCGAAAAAAAAATATATGAGCAAAGGCTTTAGTACCAGGGCTAGTACAAACTCCACTTCTGATTGCTTCTAATAAACTTTGTAGTTGTTTTATGTACTGCGGTGGTGATTTTCCCTTGGGCCCACATGCATTACATCTGATGCCATGATTTGTGAAATTATGAATTTAGTTACATGCACTACATTGTTGACTTGTGATGCTAATATGGATGTGCACGAGTGTGTGTCTACTGTTAGGTGGACTGTCTGTCCCTTGTTTGGTTGGTTGCTTTAGTCATCTTATCTTGCATTAAGTGAGTTCATGTAAATTGTTCTCACCCCCTTTGTTTTTCTTTGTCATTGTTTGCCTCTCTTATGTCACCTAAGTGGGCATGGACTCTGGAAGGATGCACATTGTGGTGAAAATAGATGTGGGAGTTCAAGTCGAGCCGGAACTTGATGAGTCAGGTTGTCTGATTAAGGTTTCATGCAATTAGAAGTGTAGAGAAAAATTTACGTGTATCACAGATAGGAGGTCAATTCTCTTTCTTTTGTAAAGTATTAAGCTAAATCCAAATGGGATGTATGTTACTTTTTCCTTACTACTATAAAGCGTAATTAATGAAACTCCTCCGAGTGAAACGAGTAGCGTCTATCATGGGATGATGGTGTTACACTTTGTGGTTTGCAACATTGTCCGATCTTCCACATTAGAAAAGAATTTAATTATCTTAGGTTGCTAGAGAAAAGTGTGATATTGTCAGAGTGCTACATTGTCATGTTTTGCAAATTCCATGAAGTTTGACATAGAAAAATTTGATTGAAGAATCGATTTTGGCTTATGGAAAATAAAGTCATAGATATGTTGATACAATCGGGATTACACATGATATTGAAAGGGAAGTCTTCTAGCGTAGACGATGAGAAATGGGAGGAACTAAATTTGAGAGCAACAATTGAAATTCTCCCTTTTTTGGCTAAGAATGCTCTTGCAAATGTACAGAAAATGTCAACAACCAAGGATCTCTAGGAGCAAATGAAAGGGTTACACCAGGCAAAAGGCATCTCAAATCGGTTATTGTCAAAGAAGTAGTTCACAATTTACGCATAGATGAAATGTGGAAGACTCTTATTTAGAAGCTATTGGAGTCAAGATTGATGAAGAAGATGAGACTCATTTAGTCTATTTCGTCTTTCTATGGGCATGTCAAACATGTTTTAATGTATGAGAAGGAAACTCTGAATTTTGAAGAAGATGTTAGTAAAAAAAATTTCTAAAGAAAGAAGACTGAAAAGTGAGGATTGCACTTCATCAAATTAATTATTGTTGCCAAAGGTGGGATTAATGGAAATTAGAACCATGAAAGAGTATGACATGATGGAAATATAGAATGTTTGGGCATGTAAAGAAAATTGTCCCGATGGGGAAATATAAAAAATAGGCTTCGACTTAAATGCTACCAGTCTTTCTTGCTTTGGGAGAGTGTAATCTTTTGTATAGTTGAGATGTGTATGCTCATGGAATTATTGCATCCTAATAGAAAAATAGAAGTTATAGTTAGAAAATCCATAATTGCACCTGGGCATTGGTTGGAATTGATGCAAGGTGTGTGGTGAGTTATGTTGATGGCTGAAAAACTTCTAGAGATAACCAGCATGGAATTGTACCAACAAGGTTTCACTTATGTCAAGAAGACCTTTTTTGAATTACCTAATTCTAAGTGAGCATACTCTTTATGACGGAGTATGATAGTTCCTTTGAAATATGAGTTCGGCATAGACAACGAAAGAGGAAGATGAGTCTATTTCAACCAAGGCGGAGATTGTTGGAATTGATTGAATTAGTACCACATTACCTAAGACTACAAAGGAAAGGGAAGGCCAAGGCTATATGTTAAACTCAAATCCTTTGATTTTACACACCTCAAGTTTGAAACACTCAAACTTATATCTAACTTTCTTCTTCTATACTCTTGGTGTATTGTGACGAGTAGTTCTAATATTTTCCTTGAGAGTGTGTATGTACTGAGGTGTGAGGTGTTTGAAAGAAATGTGTATGTGTTTTCACATAGTGGTATTTTTCTTTGGTTGTCTTTAGACAATGATTATGGTTTTTTTCTCCAAATTTGGAGTTTTCCACATTAATTCTTCTGTTATAATTATGTTATTTGCACATCTTGTTTCTCTATTTTTAGTAGAGTTTTCAAGGGGAAAATGACATTTTTTCCCAACAACCACTTTATATATATAATTATAAAATTTGATGGGTAATTGATTCGATCAAAACATTGAACCAATGAGAATTTATATAAATAGATTCTTATATAAAAATTAAACCCTCTAGAGCGATATCCTTGTGGTAGGGATCTATGTAGTTTGCATCAGGTTCTAAGTTCAAATCCTTTTGCTTTCATTATACACCAAAAAAACATCTTATATAAAAATTATTAAGATATAAATATTTAAGTTTGGGTCAAAATTTTTTAAAAAATAATAAACTTTATTTTTATTTCATCTAAATATCCCAAAAACAATATGAATATCTGGGTTTTTATTCTAAATCATTAAGCTTATTATACAAGTTTATTATGATAACCCTAAAATATAACCCTATTTCTCATCTTTGCACAATCAGTCATAGCCATAACCACAATTGATATGATATTCTTAATATTGGAAAATAATATTAAATTCAAAGTAATTCAAACCTCATTTAAATACAATATATTTAATATGTGTTTTAAAAAAAATTGCAAGAAGTTTTTTTAAGAAGTTTTACTCAGGAAAAAACTACACGAGAGGTATAAATGTAACTTAATGGAATAAAGTTCACCACTACAAGAATACGCTGAATTAGACGCGAAAACGTAGCGACGACCCAATCGAAGCTAGGTCGTCGCTAAAATATTAAATGCGCAACTCAACGCGCAGCTGTGCAATTAATACGCTGTGACGGCCTGGCCGTCGCTACGTTTCGCACTGTAGCGAACGGCCAGGCCGTCGCTACGCTAAAAAACTAATTATTTTTTTTTCTGAAAATTAAAAAAATAAATGTAGCGACGACTTGGTCGTCGCTACGTTTTTAATTAAAAATTTAATTTGGCGCGTCAGAGGAATTTTTTAACTTAGCGACGGCCAGGCCGTCACAAAGTTTAAAACTTACGCCCTACAAAACCCTTCCTCTTTCATCCTCCCTCCGGGCTCCCCCTCTGTTTCTCCCTCCTTCTTCCTCTCCCTCTCTCCCATTCCCTTCACTTATGTCCCAATCCTTCTCCCTTTCAACTCTTTGCTTTTTCCACCGATTGAAACCTTTAAACAACCCCTAAACCACCTCCTACCTCCAGTCGTTGCCATCCAGCTCCGGTCACCCCACCCTGCACCAGCCAAGGACCATGCATGTTAGTTTGTACTATTTTTTAATTGCTTTTTATAACAATAATTTAGGGTTTATATAATTTAATTAGTGTAATATATGTTAATTAGTGTTATATAATTTAATTATATTAATGTAATATAATTTAATTGGTGTTATATAATTTAATTATATTAGTTTTATATGTCAATTAGTGTTATATAATTTAATTAGTTATATATATAGACTTTTATAATATGCCTCGTATGCGTGGTAGAGATGGACAAAGGTCTCACCTATTAGAGGGAGGTCCATCCCTCCGGGCGAGCTTGTTGCACAGGCAGCTCGCTTGCGTCGAGATCATAGGACCAACCTCCCTCTCCCTGATGAGCTGCTAGAGCAGCCTGTGTCGTCCGCCCCTGCACCGGACGTGGTGCCCACCCCTGCAAAGGTTGCCCAACCTGCTGCATCAGTTGGAGCCTTTATATATACAGGTTCATCCCTACCCCAGGATATCAGGAGGTCCCCCCAAGGTAGGTCATTGGCTGCTAAAGGATGGTCTGCCCGGTCATCAGCCGTGATTTTTTTATTGCATTATATATGTGTTTATACACGTTGTGTGTGTGTGTGTATATATATTTATATATTCTATATGATTGTTTTTATATAGTATTTATTGTTTTTCTTTATATTTTAGATCGTTAACAAATATGATATAAATTTATAAAATAAATAAAAGATTGTATTTCTATAATAATACAACTGTAAATCCGTAAATTAAAATAAAATTAAATATAAACCTCTAAATTTAATTAAAAAAATTAATATAATCATTAGCGACGGCCATGACCGTCATTAGTTATAATTTTTTTTTTAAAAAAATAATATAAATGCTAGTGACGACCTAGGTCGTCTATACTATGTCATGACTTAGCGACGACTATTGATCTTTTCTGCTAGTGACGGCCTTCAGCATAGCGACGATTTCAGTGACGGGCTAGCAGATGCTACGTAACGACGACTATCTTTGCTTGTCGCTACAGTATTAACGACGAACATTTTAACGACATCCTGGAGGTCGTTGCTAAGCCGTCACTAATTGCATTGTAGCGACGGTTTTCCCCTTGTAGCGACGGTCTTTGGCTATTGCTAAAAAACGATTTTCTTGTAGTGCACGATGAAAACTAGAAGCATGTTATTTTAAAAAATTGAAAACCAAAACTAAAAAAAATGAAAAAAGAGACCAAAATCAAATTTCATTATATTTTTCAGGATTAAAATTTAACACACTTAATATTCAAAACTTTATCTTTTTATATCAATTCAAAATTTCAATCTAGTTCTAAAAAAATAATATAAATCATACATAATTCTTGTAAGTTCTTCACCTTTCTATATATAATTTCATATTTAAAATTTCACCCTGAGTTCTTCCGCTAGCTCTTGTTATTTTACAAAAACAAAAGTTATGCTTTTCTTTTTCTTTTTTCTTT
This sequence comes from Sesbania bispinosa, assembly GCA_026901365.1. Taxonomy (NCBI): domain Eukaryota; kingdom Viridiplantae; phylum Streptophyta; class Magnoliopsida; order Fabales; family Fabaceae; genus Sesbania; species Sesbania bispinosa. Next base: position 508,661 of record QLOH01000648.1, on the reverse strand, counting down.
TTTTTAATATTGAGAAATATTGCGATAAATTACGCGGAAACATCATTTCTACTTTTCTGTTTGTAATTATGCTCATATTCTAATCTATTAGTTAAAAAACATCATTAGCTGATCGGATCCCTTTTTGATGTCAAAAAAATCGGCGCCCACGAGTAAAACCCATTGCGGGTCAGATTCGGGTACTTAAATGGGTACCCACGGATTTCTCTTAACGGATATTTTAAAAACCCGTATATAAACGGGGCAGGGGTGGGTTTCGTGGTACCCGTGCCCGCAGGTACAAGTATATAGGAAATTACATGTATACCCTATATATATATACAAAAATTATATCAGTTGATATACCAAAAATTTTCAAAACCTAACACTCATCCTCTACATTGATAACCCTAGCCAGCGCCGTCCTTACTCCTCCCTTCAAGCTCTCCCATTTCCTCCGGCCAGCTGCTTGTGTCTGCGCCGTTCGTCTACGGCCTTCATCTGCTCCATTCGTTTGAGTCGTTCATCTGCGTCATTCTTCTGCGTCTGCGTCGTTCGTCTCCGTCTGCATCGTCTCCGGCGAACTGCGTCTACGCGGTCTGCGTCTGCGCCGTTCGTCCTCCCTCCTTCATCTGCGTCGTCCTTCGCTGTTGTTCGTCTTCGTCTTTGGCCATCTGCGTTCGTCTCCCGCTGTTGTTCACAAAGCTGTTGTTCGCGTCCGTTTCCAGCTACTAGATCTGCTTCTTCAACTTCATCTGTGTTTGCTTCTAATTGATCTGCCTCTGCTCCGTCAGGTATTTTGTGAATTAGCTGTGTAGTTCGATTGCAGTATTCTGTGAATTGTTATGGTGTATGGTGTTGTGTTTCTGAGTAGAATGATGTGAAGGAGGCATTATGCAATGAAGATCATTTCTAACACCAGCTGTAGTTTGATTGCAGTATTCTGTGAATTATTATTATGCAGTGAAGATCATTTCTAACACCAGGTCAAGTTTGATTTGAATCTGAGTAAATGTATACCACGCAATTCTTCATCCCCAGTTTGTGTACAGATTCTCTCAAGGGATGAGGAAAAATTATGTAAATTCAATATTTTTCTTTTGCATCTCAATACTTCTTCCCTATTAGAAAGGTTTCTTTTTTCTTTGTGTAAAATTAAATTGTCTGGTTTATTATATTCAGAAGAAAAGGTTTAGGTTGGTGCCTAATAATGCATTTGCCTTATTTTTCCTCACAACATTTAGAAAACTGACTGAGAAAACATAAATTATTCAAGTTTTCATGAGAACTTTGAGGCTAATTTTATGATGAATGATAATAATTTTATTTTTAAGTTTGAATAAATGTAATATGTACTGAATTTATGTTTTATTACTTTCTGGATTATTCACAATTTTCAGGGTTTTTTTTTAAGTTTTTCTGATTTTTTTTTGCATTTTTAACAAGTACCTATGGATAGCCATGAATATCCGCAGGTATCTAATACCTGTTAAAAACCCGCAAAATGGGTACCCGCGACGGGTATGGGGCGGGCACGGGGCACATTTTTGCCCGCGGGGGTGGGTAGCTACTACTCGTGTCCGTCCCGCCCCGTTGACATCCCTAATCCCTCTTTCTGTTTATGTTGTTCTTTTTTCAGTAATTGGTTTAGCTACAGATTACTTTGATTGTTTTAAATACTTAAACCTCTAATTAATCTGGCTTTTCCCCCTATAATGTGAGACGTGGGTCACTGCTCCATATCATATAGTTATATATCTTTGTATGTATCTTACAATTTTTTACTTTAGCTTTTCAGAAAAATCTAAACCCAGATATTAAGAATATTCCCTAGAATCTAAAGTCAATCAAGGCATCACACACAATTATGAACGTTAATTGGGTAATTAAAATCGAGCAATACATGTCAAGTGTACATCATGCATATATAATGAAAAGGAATTTAAAATTACTCAGCAAGCAATTCATCTAACGTGGCCGAACTACATGATGCATTTCTCATTTTTTTTTAAGAACACATGTATCGTGGGGTAAGGAGGAACTGATGTGAAATTCACCCCAAGATCAATAATTTCCTCCCTAGCGAATTTCATGCATATTCATTTTCTTCTTAAGAGTAGTTGTTTTGGTTATGTTCCCCCTATGTAACATAAAAAAGGTGATTAGTTAATAGTGATATATAGCTGTTAAAGAAAATTCAATTTGATTATGTGATGAGGCAAGTAATAATTAGAGGAAGAAAACTTTTTATAAGAAACAAGTAGAAGTACCTTTAAATAGTTTAATAAGTTATGGTCACGATGTATTTATAAAATTAAGATCATTCTTTATTCACTTTAGATACAAATTTATTTTATAGGATTTTTCAAAAAAATAATCCACTACACGTGTCTCATAATTGAAGCTAAAATTCCTTAGAGAAAGTACAACAGTTGGTACAATTAAAGTTATTGGGGTAGCCTCTGTTTGGGACTAATGCTGCATATGTTATTATTGTTATTAATTGTAAAGTTATTAATTTCACACATACAGCATCTAATTCAGGATCTCATATCTGCAAGAGATTTAGACATATGGAAAATCATATGGGGACCTAACCTTCAACCTTTTGTTTCAGCCTTTTGCTTTTGTGCCCTCAGAACACATAAGTGCTATCAGTTACCAAGTGTAAGATTCCTTAGATCGCATCCACTTTATGCGTGTACGAAAAGGAGAAATGGCAAAGGCATATATATATGGTTGTTTGGCAAATATTTACGCACTTGGAGAACAATAATTTAGTATAATTAAAGTGTACCAGAGAGAAAAAAACAAATGTTGTGATCAAGTATCTAACATATTATACTCATGCGATTACTACTATTTTCTTAAAATCTTTGGATGTACATCATGGGCATAGCCAATATTTTATTATTGGGGTTGAAAAACACTATATATCTCTAGTCTTTTTATAGAACTTTTTTAAAGTTTTGCTTAATACTTTTCATAAGTCTTTATTTTTATTTTTTATGAAATTTTAGAACATTTATTATGTAGAGATTGAAAACATACCTACTATTATGCTTCCCCTCATTCCTTTTACTTTTAATATACCTATATATATTTCTTATCAAAATTTATCTTTATTTTTAAATATCATTTTATCATCTCTAAATAAAGAAAAATAATTAATATAAAAAGGGAAATAAGGAAAAATTAAACTTAATTTTTTTAATATATATATATATATATATATATATATATATATGAGTAGTGAAAGAATCATATATAAAGGTAATATTACAAAATATAAAAAAATATTTGGGGTTAAATTAATAATTAATAAACATTTTATTTAGGATTCATATAATTAACCAAAAGATTGAAAAGTGCCGTAACCTGCTAGCTCACTGATGTACATGTGCGCTTAAATGTTAAGAAAGTTCATTTACCTTACATCTTTGAATTTAAATTTATTGATACTACACAGAAAAGCCTACTTAAGTTAGCCATAGCTTAGAGAAATCTATTTTGCTAAAATATATATGAATTTTTTTTTGTTAAAATAACTTAATTGGTAAAATTGTTCATGCATGGTAAATGGAGGCACTGGAATCTGGATATCAAATTCTGCTTTTATACTTATATTTTTCATAGTACGAAAGCAACACTTTTCTAATGAAAAGATGGAGATTAAATTAATGGCGACCAAGAAAGAAAAAGAAAAACAGGTTTAGAAACAGAGTAAAACTAAGTTGGCTACTTTATTGATTTTGGTTAAAAAATATTAGGTAAAATATGATTGTGATCCCTATAAAATTAGTTAATTTTACTTTCAGTTCTTATAAAAATATTTTTTTAAAAGCATTATTCCAAAAATATTTTGTTCCAAAATGGTCCTCGTTTCTAATGAGTTTGTTTTAGTGATGATATGATACTCTTCTTTCCTAGTCACCATCTAGTAAACATTAATCCTAGGTGACATTTAACATATCCATTTAATCTTAAATAACCCTAATTAATTAAAATGTAATCTTTTTTCTTCATCCTTCTCTTCTATGGCTATGCTCCCTCTACTCCCTCCTCTGTCCTCTTTGCTCTTCCCCACCTTCCTTCTCTCTCTTTCTGATTAGGGGCAATCTGGTTAGAGTCGTGGAATCTTTGGTGTATTTCAGAGTTGTGCTCTGTGTTTCTATTTCCACCTCCCTCTCTCACCCCTCATTTTTTTTCTTGCTAAAATTTCCCACTTTTTAAAGGGTTTGGTTTTTATAGTTTGATTGAGAAAAAATCCTACTATTTTTTTTAAATTCCATTTTCCCCTACTAAAATTTCACTTCAATTGAAATCCTTTGTAGTTGAAAATTCTCACGGTAGTGTTGTAGTGTAATTCAAATGACAGTTAGCTATTTCTGTTAATGAGTGGTTAATAACGTTTGTTAGTTTGGTTAACTAAGTTGGTTAGTTAGTTAACATGACAGTATGCAACAATAATTGAAATAAGATTGATTCTCAATTGTATAAATATCAGTTATGATCTCAATAACAATATAGACTGAGTTTCACTCCAAAATACATTTGTGATCATTCTTCTCATTTTACTTTGGATTTCTCCAACAAAGTGGTATCGAGAGCTTTTCACGATTTAGGAGCCTTGAGGAGAATAGTTTGAGAATTTGTGAGACTGAAATTTTGGAGCATAAATGGCTAAATGGCAATGGTGGATTCTCTGGAAACTTACCAATTCTTGATGGCAAGAACTAGATAGGTGGTGTATATAGATGAAAGTGTTATTTGGCTTCCAAGAAGTTATGGAGATTGTCAAGAATGGCTACCAGGAGTTGAGCAATGGTCCCTCAGAAGCCCAAAGAGCTGTATACAGAGAGGCTAATAAGTAGGACTGCAAGGCCATGCTCTTGATACACCAATACGTGGATGTTAGCAATTTCGAGGAAATAGTTGGTGCATCTACAACCAAGGAGGCATGGGAAACACTTGAGAAATGTTACACTGGTGGAGAAAAGATCAAGAAAGTGAAGCTTCAATCACTGCGTAGGCAATACGAACTACTACAGATGGAGAATATAGAGAAAGTGTCTGAGTATTTCACTAGGTTGTTGACTCTCATCAACCTAATGAAAGGATGTGGTGAGCAACTCACATATTAGATGGTGATAGAGAAGGTTTTGCGAACCTTGACTCCACGGTTCGATTATATTGTTGTAGCCATTGAAGAATCCAAAGATGTAGAAAAGATGAAAATTGAAGAACTCCAAAGTTCTTTGGAGGCACACGAGTTACGTTTGAATGAAAGGAATGTTGAGAAACCAGCAGATCAAGCTTTGCAACCTCAGGTGGTTAAAAGGGAGGTGATCAAAAGAAGAACAAGAAAGGTAAAGGGAAGGAAAGATTCAACAAAGGTTGTTGGTATCATTCTCAAGATCAACAAGGAGATAAAGATAAACCTGAATCCTCGAATAGAAATGGAGGAGGAAATTTCTAAAAGCATAAAGGAGGGAAGAGAGGATCAGCGAATAAGAGGAAGATTCAATGTTTCAACTATAGAAATGGGGCTTCTATGCACAAGATTGTTGGCTCAGTAAAGGTAAATTCAAGAAGGATGGTGAAAATGAAGCCCACATGACCCAAGATGATTCAGATTCAAATCTTGTGTTGTTGATGATGACAACTAGCGATGAAGGTCCCTAAAGCAAGTCTTGGTACTTAGATATAGGATGTTCGAATTACATGACCTGTCAGAGGGAATGGCTTTCAGATTTGGACATTTCAAAGAAGAGTAAAGTTCATTTTGTTGACAGCAGAACAGTGACTGCAGAGGGAATGGGAAACATAGTCATTAAAAGAAAGGATGGAAAGCCTGCAGTGATTGAAAATGTACTCTATGTGCCCGGTATGAAATGTAACTTGATGAGCATTGGACAATTGATACAAAAGGTATTTTCTGTTGTGATGCAACATGATTCCCTTGAATTATTTGATCCAAGCCAAAGACTGATTTTGAGAAGTCCCATTTCGAGCAATAGAACCTTTCAAGCTAATCTACATACTGCTGAAGTGTAGTGCATGGCAGCCACTGTGTCAGAAAAGGAGAGCTGGTTGTGGCATTGAAGGTTTGAGCATTTGAATTTCAAAAACTTGAGGCAACTTGCAACTAATCAGATGGTAGTCAGGCTTCCCTTGATCAACACACCAGAGAAGATTTGCAAGGAATGTTTAATACCAAGAAACTCATTTAAATCTAATTTGCCTATGAGATTCACTGATTTGTTGAATGTAGTACATTCTGATGTGTGTGGTCCCTTTGAGGTTCCTTCATTGGGAGGAAATAGATATTTTTGCTCATTTGTTGATGAGAAAAGCAGGATGATATGGCAGTATTTGATCAAATCCTAGAATGAGGTGTTTGAGATTTTTCAAAGGTTCAAGATGATGATTGAGAAACAAAGTGGCAGAGTGATAAAGTACCTAAGAACTGATGGAAGAGGTGAATACGCCTCAAATGAATTTGAAACTTTCTGTGTGAAGCATGGAATTCAGCATGAAGTTACCCCTCCCTACACCCCTTAGCATAATGGATTAGCAGAGAGAAGGAACATAACAATATTAGACATGGCAAGGAGTATGATGAAATAAAAGAGTTTAGCTCATTCATTCTGGGGTGAAGCAGTTTCAACTGCAATATATTTGTTGAACCCAACTAAGAAGCTTAAGGAGAAAGTGCCAGAAGAATTATGGAGTGGCAAGAAACCAATGGTAAATCATTTGAGAATTTTTGTTCAATATTCTTCAAGCATGTACCACATGAAATAAGGAAAAAGCTGCAAGATATAAAAATGAGCTTATGATTCTTATAGGATATCATCCTACAAGAGCATACAAGTTTCCATCAGTAGCGATGTGATTGTATGTGAAAGAGATTTCTGGAATTAGGAGAAAAATACCAGCAACTTTAGAGGCATACCACAGACTTTGTTAAACGAAGATCAACCTATTGAAGGAAATACAAATTCTGCAGCCGATAAGTGTAAAATTAGCGTTATTTTCATATAGTATTTATTACAATTATCAAGGATAAAATAGTAAATTATGCCCCAAAATATCCCTTTTTATTAATATTTATAATAATTGTATTTATTTGATACAAATTTGAATATGATGCTATTTAAATAGAAATTTGCTATTTTATGCAGAATTATAGCAGATTTGGGACAAAAGTGAAAAAAGCATCAGAATAGAGGATATTGCAGATTCAGAAATTAAATAAATAAAAGAAAATCAGAGAATCCTGCAAAGAATCTTTTCAATTCAAATCCAAGGCAGATAAATACAATAATAATTCTGATAAAGGGATAAAGGAAAACCAGATGAGATCAGAAAGGAATCAAGAGGTTAGATCCACAAATCAAGGAAAGCTGCAGCGAGTCACACGCTCCATATGCGCTTAGCGCGCGTGGAGCGCATGAGCAGATTGGCCAGGCTTCAAGTGCGCTAAGCGCACATGAAGAGCGTGTCCTGATTAATGAAGTCGCGCGTTGTGACGTCATTAATGAAAGGGAAAGCTCCTGATTGGTCAAGTTTCACAACAGTGACGTCAATTAATGAAAAGGCAGCCTCTGATTAGATTAAACACTCACCAGTGACATCACAACTTGATCCCTTGAAGGTTTTCCAAACTCTATAAATAGAGCCCTTGGCAAAAGTCACAGACACACTGATACAGAGAGAGAGTAGTATAGGATTGAGAAAGGTGACAGATTTCTCAGTAGTTAGTAATGGCTACCATGAGTAGCTAAACTCTCTAGTAGGATTTGATGTAGTAGATTCGATCCCCTTGTGTATAAGAATTCTCTTTTCTATTTATTTATGATTCTATGCTTGTAATCTATCGGTATCTTTATGTTGTGTGTAATGCATCAACTCCGCGCGTGCGCCAGGATGGTAGGCTAGTGCTCTGGATACAAAAGTGGAACTCCGGCTAGTATCAGAGGTAGGTGAGCATGGAGCTGTTCATGAAGCTTATTCTCGAATTGCTAAAGGTACTCGGTTTAATTATATCGTAGCATAAGGATTGTATTCTAACGATCGGAGGTTCGGTGAGTGACACACCCCTCCGTAGGTGCCTTATGTGAAAGTATGGTTAGATCGATAACGCTGATTGCAAAATACGGGGAATGTTCGGGGTCGCCAAATGCCACTTTGAATGCCTGTAGAGAATAGCTTTTGGCGTTTAATTATGATATTATAGGGGAATTTGCGGGTACGATAATTACCAGGCATTCCTTATAATTATTGTAATTAAACAATGCTAAGGTAATTACAAGTACGATCATAAATAAGGGAAAAGAAGCTCGAGTACACAAGGGGGGAGATGAAACAAAGTCAAATCCTAGTCCTAAATACTATTATCTCGTGTTATCTTTGTTTATTTTATTATTCCGTAAACCAACCTTTTTGCGAAAACGTTTTATTGAAAATACAATTACTAAAACTCTACAAGTTAAAACCGCTCCCTGTGGATACGATAACTTACTTACTCCAAAACTACTGGACTACTGGTAAACTTGCCAGGAAACCCATCAAGTTTTTGGCGCCGTTGCCGGGGAGCGGTGTATCAATTTGTAAGGTTTTAGAAAATTAAATTTTCAATTATTCCAAAACTTTTTCAAAAAAATAAAAAATATTTTTTTTCTTTTTAATTTTTTTTATTTTTGTATTTTTCTTTCTTTTTATTTTTTTATTTCATATTTCTTTCTTTTTCTTTTATTTAATTATTTTCTATTTTTTTTAATTTTTCTTTTTCTAATTATTTTCTTTTAGTTTTTCTTTATTTATTTTTTTTTCGTTTTTTTAAAAAAAAAAAATATATATATATATATAATATTTATCTGTTATTTAATCTTCCTTTTTAGCTTCTTGTTTATGCTTTTAAGAAGCCAGGTGTCTCCAAAGCAACTAGTTTTCGATCCAGAGATCGAGAGGACAACCAGGAGGAAAAGAAGCCAAAGAAGAAGGAGGATAGTAACAAACGAGCCATAAGATATGGCAGGAGTTCAACAAAGAAGGACTTTGGGAGACTATGTCAGAAATCAAGGCCCTCGCTATCACTCCAGCATTGTGTTACCCACAACTGCAAAGACCTCGGAGTTGAAAGTTGTTCATCTCAACCTCATAACCGCAAATCAATTCGCAGGATTGGATCATGAGGATCCACATAATCATCTTTCTACTTTTTATGAATTGATAGGCACTATGGGATTTGGAGCAGTAGATTTAAAATCCATTTACTTACGTCTTTTTCCTTTCTCTTTGATAGGTAAAGCAAAAGAATGGTTGAAGTCTCATCCAAATCAAAGCTTACATACTTGGGGGATCGTGGAGGAAAAGTTCTTAAACAGATTCTTTCCACCAGGAAAGCATATCCAAGCAAAGGCAGAAATCTCCACTTTCATGCAAGGAACAAATGAACCACTCTGTGAAGCCTGGGAGAGATATAAGACCCTGCTGAGAAAATGCCCGAATCATGGTTACGATGACATTGCCCAATTGAATATCTTCTGCAATGGACTCAGACCAGATTCCAAATCCTTCATTGATGCTTCAGCATGAGGGACTATCTTATCCGTGGAACCAGAAAGGGTTGTGATGATCATTGAGAACATGGCTCATAATGACCAACAGGCTCAACATGGAAGGCAGCCAGTACAAATGCAGGCAAAGGGAATGCTAGAGCTCAAAACTATTGATGCCCTTCTAGCTGAACAAAAATTATTCAAAAGGCAAATAGAGGCACTTACAAAATCTTTGGAAGCACTCCCTCAGCAATTAAAGGCCATCCATGCTCAACCAATTCAGACCCAACCAATAAACTGTGACTTCTGTGGAGGAGACCATGCAAATGGTCAGTGTTCTACTCAAGAGACACATACAGAACAAGTCAACTTCATGGGAAATCAAAGAGGGCAAGGAAGTTTCTCCAACAACAACAATAATTACTACAATCAAGGATGGAGGAACAACCAAGCCAATTCCGGATGGGGTCAGAATGGTGGAAATAGGCAAGCTCCTTATCAGCAGCAACAACCTTCTGTAAATGACAAGATCTCAAGGTTGGAAGAAAAGATGGATGCACTCATATCAGGTTTTGAAGGGTACAAAAAGAACAATGATGCATCAATCAAGGCGTTGGAACAACAAGTGGGCCAGATAGCACAAGACATGGGAGAATTCAAAAAGAGCCACTTTTCAGCGCATACTCTTACCAACCCCAAGGAACAGTGTCATTTGATTGTTACTGATGACAATCAATTAGAAGAAGGTGAGGAAGATGAAGAACATATTCAAGAAAGGCAGTCATCCCAAGAAGAAAAAGTCCATAAACCATGTGAGATAGAGGAAAGTCAAGAGACAGTGACTTATGATGAAGAAAAAGAGATGGTACCCAATGAGGTTGTTATCACAGAAAAAGCGCTTGACCCAGTAAGTTCACTATCCCAATAAATATTAAGAATTTACCTACCACTCATGCTTTACTTGATCTTGGAGCGAGCATCAATTTGATGCCGCTTACGTATTTTAACAAGCTGAGTGATGTGAAGGTTAAGCCTGCTGATGTAGAACCACTGTTCGCAAACAAGTCTACTCAAAGCCCTTATGGGATTATAGAAGAATTGCCGGTCATAGTAGATAAGTTTATGTACGCAGTAGATTTCATCATCACTGAGACAGAAGAAGTGGACGCTGATGTCCCCCTCATTTTGGGAAGACCTTTTATGAAGTCTGCCAAGCTGATTGTAGACATTGACAAAGGGGAGTACCAAGTGCATTCGAAGGATGAAAGGATCACCTTTCATATTGATAAGGGAAGCCCAAGATTCTACAACCTCTTCAAAGTGAAGGACATCCTACTGATGGGATCTTTCAATTCCAAGCAAGGCTGCAAGAGAACAAGAAAAAGGGGATCCTGATAGAAGATCAATATATCAAGAGAAAAAGGAGGGTTTCCAAATTTCTGAGGAAACCAAGAATGAGAGTGAAGCAGCCAGAATATGGTTGGAAGTTCAAGAAGAGGAAAAGAACACCTTCAGCTATTGAGGAAGAAGGCAGAGAAGCAAAAACAGGGAATAAATGGATTGGAGGATGGGAATTCACAGGAAGAAGTGGCACAGAATCAACCATCATCCTCTAATTGAGGCCACCATGAAAATACAAAAAGAACCAGGCGTCGAGCTAAGAGACGTTAAACAAGCGCTTCCTGGGAGGAAACCCAGTATTTTTTTATTATTTTTAATTTGTTTAATTTTTTTTATTATTGAGTCTCTACCTGTGTAGATTAGGAAAGGGTAAAATGGATGAAAACAGCAAAAGGAAAATAAAAACTGGGCATGTGCGCTTTAAATATGCTAAGCGTATAATAAAGCGCACGCGCGCTGCATATGCGCCAAGCGCATAGTGCAGCGCATACGCAACGCTTCATCTTCCACTGAAGACACGCGTTGCACCCACGCTATGCGCAGGTGTAGCGCACGAACGCGCTGAGCCTATTTTAACGGAGGGGGATTCGAAATTTTTCAAATTTCAAAATCCCTTTCCAATTCTCTGAGATTCTAACTGCCATTTTTGCTGTTTCTGCCCACATACCCTTGCTTTTACCATTTCTGAAGCTATATCAGGTATGTTTTTTTTAGTATTTTAAAAGTTTTGCACCGATCAGAATTCTTACTTGAGTCCTTATTTTTCGAGAAATCTTAGGATAGAGACTTAGGCTTTTAGGACATTTTAGGATAGAAATATTTGTTTAGAAACGCCTTAAGTCTAGAATGCATGCTGCCAGGACTTATTTAGGAGATATTAGGTGGTAGTTCATTTTTTTTAAATGCTCAATGAATTATTGCAAATTATTTAATTTTGGTGCATGTTTGCTTTAATAAAATATATAATATTTTTTTTGCATTACCAAAATTTAAATAATTGTGCTTTTATGCATGTTTGCTATTAAACATGATTTTTTGAGTATTAATATTTGTTACCTACTTCTTATTGTTACATAATTAATTAGGGCTTGCTTTAACTGATCATTTTTGCATGTTCTTAATAAATTAATTAATTAATAAGGAGGTAATTTTAAAATAAAAATTTTGTGCAAATAATTATTTGAAAAATTATTTTAATTGTTGATTTAAATTGGCCATTTAATCAATTAATTTTAAATAATCCATTTTTGTTGCATAAATAATTTTTGGTAACTAATATTGCAGATGGCACGCACTAAGATAGTAAGAGGAAGCAGTTCTAGGAGTAGTGCCCAAAGGGCAAGAGACCTCGCCAGCCATCACAGGAGGACACTGAGTTTGACCCTCACAGGTTCCGGGACATCAAGGCTGCAGAATCTTACAGTGACATACAGGACTGTAACTTCATCAAGGAGAGACCTGTCAGACTCCATCCAGATGAGTTTGAGGAGTTCAGATAAGAGATCCACAGGAGAAACTGGGTGCGCCTCAGCAGCCCAGACAGTCATTTTGATCCCACTGTGGTGAGGGAGTTCTATGCCAATGCCCATGGACCAGACAGAATATCATTTGTAAGGGGCATTGAGATTAGGTTCGATTGCGACGCAATCAACGCACTACTCCAGTACCCAGCACCCATTGACAGAGACCGGATGGAGTGCCAGTATGAGCTCCGAATGAGAGAGGTGGGGCTTGGTGACGATGACCTGATGGATTTGGCTACTGCCCAGACTTTGTGCTTACCAGGATATTCCTTCGAGAAGAATTCTTCAGGTCAGGCTTCTCACATCCTCAGACGGCACATGACAGCCTTAGCAAGGATGTGGACTGTGCTAATCCTTGCTAATGTCACACCCACCGATCATGTATCTGACATTCAGATGTCAGTGGCACACCTCATCCACACCATCCTCACAGGCGGTGATGTGGATATCTCTAGGGTCATCACTCAGAAGATAGTTGATTTCATCTCCACTATCATGCGCCGCACTCCCACTACCAGAATCAGTTTAGGTTTCCCTGCACTCATCACGGCCCTCTGCAGATCTAGGGGTGTGGATGTGAACCCCACGATTCGCATCCACCGCCCTATGACTAGGGCATATATTGAGACCTACTGCACCCCTTATGAGGAGGATGAGGAGGAGCAACAACAGCAACCACCAGCAGCAGCAGCAGCAGACCCATTACTCCATCAGCATCATCAGCGCATCTTTGCCCAGCTGACTTCCATCCATAGGGGCCAGGTTCACTTGCAGGAGTATTTGTACTCCATTAGACCTGACCCCTACCCAGGGATGCCACCAGAGCAGTTCAGGGAGTATCTTCAGTGGCCTGGGGACAGGCCTATTCCGCCAGAGGGGGTGGAGCAGCAGCAGTTGATGATGATCATATGGAGCAGGACCACCAGGACCAGGACCAGTGATTTTTATTTTCGGTGCTTTTCTTTCTTTTTTCTTTTCTTTTCTCTTATTTTCTTTTTCTTTTGTTATCTTTGGCATGTACTGTATACATTCACTCTGACATATTTTATGCAGCAGTACATTCCCGCATTTATTTTTTTAGATTCTAGGAAGTAAAGAGAAATTTTTTTCAAAAATCTCTGAATTTAGGCAATTTAACTAACCAGATTAAGAAGGAAAAATGTCTTGTGATTAATCCCATAATCAATTAGGATTAGGATACTTCACATGAGAATCAATCAGGGTAGTTAATTAAAACCAATAAATATTTTGTCAAGGAATTTAGCCAAGTAACCGGTGAGTTGAGAGCCCAAACAGAAAATTGAGAGTTTTTCACCGCTGTTTGTCAACTTTTATTGGTTGAGTTATTGGATCTTTTGCTATTTTTTTTGGAAAATATGGAAATGACAAAGGCAAAAAAATTGTTTTCAATATATCTGCCCAGAGCCAAAAATCCAACCTTGGTACAATTTTTCCATTTTTTGATAACCCATTTTGAGCCTTAATTAATTATTCTTGTTCACCCAAGCCAAAATACATATATATATATATATATATCCTGTCCCTCACACATTTGAGATAGAGAGCAAGGTGACAAACAGAAAAATAATGGGAAGAAAAGGTTGAAATTCCAAGGAGCAGGTATAGAAAAACAAAATGAAAAAGAAGAGCACTCCCCCTAAAATCAAAAAGAAAAAGTGAATAAATTGAATAAGTTGGGGGGAGTGCATCTTCAAACAAGGAAAGAAGCCTGCAAAGAATTCAAATAAATCAAGAAAGAGATGGTGGAAGGAGAGAAAGTCAAAAAGCAACATCCAAAGATGCTCTCTATTCTAGATGTTCATTGTTTATCCAAAAAAACCATAATTTCTTGATAACCCAGCCTCATTACAACCTTGAAAAGACCTTTTGATCCATATCAACCATGAACAGGCTTAGGAACTAGAAATGACTATCAATTTTAGTTGTTCAGCAGTGGTGAAAACATTGAGGGAAACAATACCCGTGAGCATGAGTGAAATTCCTTGGTATTTTGTTTATTGCTTTAATTACTACTCCTGAGAAAATTCAAATTGCTGGTTGTGTTGTGATTTTGGTTGAAGCATGGTAAAATCTTCTGATCTCAAGTTTTCTTAATCTGGAAAGTGACTTCTGCCTAGTAAAGAGATAATAAAAAAAAATCTTGTAGTTGTGTTGAGAATTATTATCAAGGGTGTTTTGAAATTTGACTGCAAGGGTGTCTTGCTTGAGGACAAGCAAGAAGTTAAGTTGGGGGGTATTTGATAACTGTAAAATTAGCGTTATTTTCATATAGTTTTTATTATACTTATCAAGGATAAAATAGTAAATTATGCCCCAAAATATCCCTTTTTATTAATACTTATAATAATTGTATTTATTTGATACAAATTTGAATATGATGCTATTTTAAATAGAAATTTGCTATTTTATGCAGAATTATAGCAGATTTGGGAAAAGAGTGGAAAAAGCATCAGAATAGAGGATATTGCAGATTCAGAAATTAAATAAATAAAAGAAAATCAGAGAATCCTGCAAAGAATCTTTTCAATTCAAATACAAGGCAGATAAATACAATAATAATTCTGATAAAGGGATAAAGGAAAACCAGATGAGATCAGAAAGGAATCAAGAGGTTAGATCCACAAATCAAGGAAAGCTGCAGCGAGTCACACGCTCCATATGCGCTTAGCGCGTGTGGAGCGCATGAGCAGATTGGCCAGGCTTCATGTGCGCTAAGCGCACATGAAGCGCGTGTCCTGATTAATGAAGCCGCTCGCTGTGACGTCATTAATGAAAGGGAAAGCTCCTGATTGGTCAAGTTTCACAACAGTGACGTCAATTAATGAAAAGGCAGCCTCTGATTAGATTAAACACTCACCAGTGACATCACAACTTGATCCCTTGAAGGTTTTCCAAACTATATAAATAGAGCCCTTGGCAAAAGTCACAGACACACTGATACAGAGAGAGAGTAGTATAGGATTGAGAAAGGTGACAGATTTCTCAGTAGTTAGTAATGGCTACCATGAGTAGCTAAACTCTCTAGTAGGATTTGATGTAGTAGATTCGATCCCCTTGTGTATAAGAATTCTCTTTTCTATTTATTTATGATTCTATGCTTGTAATCTATCGGTATCTTTATGTTGTGTGTAATGCATCAACTCCGCGTGTGCGCCGAGATGGTAGGCTAGTGTTCTGGATACAAAAAGTGGAACTCCGGCTAGTATCAGAGGTAGGTGAGCATGGAGCTGTTCATGAAGCTTATTCTCGGATTGCTAAAGGTACTCGGTTTCATTATATCGTAGCATAAGGATTGTATTCTAACGATCGGAGGTTCGGTGAGTGACACACCCCTCCGTAGGTGCCTTATGTGAAAGTATGGTTAGATCGATAACGCTGATTGCAAAATACGGGGAATGTTCGGGGTCGCCAAATGCCACTTTGAATGCCTGTAGAGAATAGCTTTTGGCGTTTAATTATGATATTATAGGGGAATTTGCGGGTACGATAATTACCAGGCATTCCTTATAATTATTGTAATTAAACAATGCTAAGGTAATTACAAGTACGATCATAAATAAGGGAAAAGAAGCTCGAGTACACAAGGGGGGAGATGAAACGAAGTCAAATCCTAGTCCTAAATACTATTATCTCGTGTTATCTTTGTTTATTTTTATTATTCCGTAAAACCAACCTTTTTGCGAAAAAGTTTTATTGAAAATACAATTACTATAATTCTACAAGTTAAAACCGCTCCCTGTGGATACAATAACTCACTTACTCTAAAACTACTGGACTACTGGTAAACTTGCCAGGAAACCCATCAGCAGCATTACAAAATCATGATCATAGGCCAAGGAGACAAAGACAACTGCCAGGAAGGTTTGTAGACTTTGAGGTATATTCTGATAGAGCAATTTCAGTTGCAGGTGATTTGGTTCATTTTGTTTTATTAGCAGATGCAGAGCCAATCAATTTTGAAGAGGTAATGAAGAAGGAAGTGTGGCAGAAAGCTATTATTGAAGTGTTAAATGCTATAGAGAGGAACAAGACTTGGGAATTAGTAGAGTTTCCCTCCAGTAAGGAGTCAATAGATGTGAAATGGATTTACAAGGTGAAATTGAATTCAGATGGATCCATAGCCAAGCATAAAGCTAAGCTGGTTTCTAGAGGTTTTCTACAAAAGGCTGGAGTTGATTTCACGGAGGTATTTGCACCTGTGGCTTGGATTGAAACTTTCAGATTAGTTGTTGCTTTGGCAAGTGGAAGGAGATGACCTGTGTTTCAACTTGATGTTAAGTCTACGTTTTTGAATGGTTAGGAAGTGTATGTTTCACAGCCTCCTGGTTTTGTAGTCAATGGAAATGAAGGTAAAGTCTATAGGCTGAGAAAAGCCTTGTATGGCCTAAAACAGGCTCCTAAGGCCTGGAACAAGAGGATTGACTCTTTTCTCACACTTCACAGTTTCACTAAATGTGTAGTAGAGCATGGAGTTTATGTCAAGGCTGATACAAAGTCCAGTTTGGTACTAATATGTTTATATGTTGATATCCTTTTGATCACTGACATCAACTTGAAGGAGATTGAAAATTTCAAATAGGTTTTTATGACTGAATTTGAAATGACTAATTTGGGCAGATTATCCTACTTCATGGGCATGGAGTTTGTGAACACTTCAAAGGGAATTGTGCTACATCAGAAGAAGTATGTTATTAAGGTATTGAAAAGATTTGATATGTTATATTGCAATCCTGCAGCAACACCTACTGAACCTAATCTGAAGCTTGAGAAAAGAGAGGAGGACAAATCTGTAGGTGGCACTAGGTTCAAACAGCTGGTGGGATCTGTGAGATATTTTTGCAACAGCAGACCTGAAATCTGCTATGGAGTTGGGTTGATTAGTTGGTTTATGAATTATCCAAGGGAGTCACATTTAGCTGCTAGTAAAAGAATTTTGAAGGGAACAATGAGCTATGGAGTATTGTTTCCTATCAATTTAGACCAGGAAATGTGTGAATTGTTGGTTTATTCTGATTCAAATTGGAGTGGAGACATGTCTAATAGGAAAAGCACTTCAGGGTATTTGTTTCAGTTTCAAGGAGCACCAATATCATGTTGTTCTAAGAAACAACCTGTAGTTGCTTTATCCTCTTGTGAAGCTAAATATGTAGCTGGTTCATTTGTAGCATGTCAAGCCATTTGGTTAGAGTCAGTTTTGAAGGAAATGATGATTGAGGTGAAGATTCCCATGAAGTTGTTGGTGGATAACAAATATGCTATTGATTTGGCTAAAAATCCTATGTCTCATGGTAGGAGCAAGCATATAAAGACTAGGTTCCACTTCCTCAAAGATCAAGTGAATAAAGGAAAGTTGGAATTGGTGTATTGTCCAACAGAAGTGCAAGTTGATATTTTGACTAAATCTGTGAAGAAAACCAAGTTTGAGATATTGAGAGATATGTTGGGTGTTGTAATGTTAGAACATTTAATTCAGGGGAAGTGTTGTAGTGTAATTCAAATGACAGTTAGTTATTTATGTTAATGAGTGGTTAATAACGTTTGTTAGTTTGGTTAATTGAGTTGGTTAATTGGTTAACATGACAGTATGCAACAATAGTTGAAATAAGATTGATTCTTAGTTGTATAAATACCAGTTATGATCTCAATAATAATATAGATTGAGTTTCACTCCAAAATACATTTGTGATCATTCTTCTCATTTTACTTTGGATTTCTCCAATAGGTAGAGCCATTGGAATGCAGTTGTCTTGAATACTTGGAGGGAGAATTTTACTGTAATAGAGGTCCTATTCACATCGAATAAGATTCTCTCTCCTAGAAGATTCTTGTGATTTTGTTAAAAAAAATCATTTGTGGTTTTTGTAGGTTGATTCAATGGCTTCAATAATGTTCAATGGATTGAAAAACTTACACCCTTGAATAGCAGAATCCCGAATGCAAATGGGTTTGATTACATGTGTCCAGATTTACACGAGAAGAGCTTGCTACTAAATTATTCAAGTTGTCCATGGCACAAAGAATGAGTTATCCACGACACCACCAGAGGATTGACATGGGTTAAGTTCAACATTCTCTCTGGGAGCACCAAAATCCAACTCACAATTCCATTCGGATTGTAGCAATGAAAATGGAAAAGGTAAAAAAATAAAAGAAGAAAGGACCTCACAATTAGGCGATGTTGTAGTGAGTGGGAAGAAGAAAATAGAGAGATGCACCAGAAGACATTTGGGGCGCAATCTCAATCTGTGAGATTGAGTGAGCAATTAAGTAGGATTTTTTTTTGGGTGAATGAAAGGGGCCAAACAGAAACATACCACAAATAAGGAAATTACATAGAGAAACCCTTAGGGAAGGGGGTTCTAGAAGCATCAGCTAACAATGACAAACTAACAGAAGATGGTGCTGTATGAAAAACTTTAATCCCACTGTCAGAAGCACTTGCCAAGCTCGCAAAGTGATTAGCAACAAAATTGTTTTGGCGCAACACATGAGCAAACTTGACAACCCCCATTGAGGAAGTTGATCAAGAGCCCTTGTTTTAAATTCAAACAGTACAAAACTATGATTTTATAAAATTGATTTTAAATCACTTTCATTCAACATATTTTATAAAGTGTGCATAATCTATATCAACTATCCATTTTTAAAATCAATGTAAATCAAACGCACCCTAAATCACTGATTGTTGTTAGAAGAGGAGAGCAAGGATGGGAGGAAGACCAACCTGATTGAAGGAGACTTAGAAGAGCAGAGCAAGGAAGGGAGGAAGACCAACCTGATTGAAGGAGACTAATGGCCACCTTTGAATCAGATTCTACCAGAAGGGGGTTGAATCCACATTGTACTGCAAGCCTTAATCCATGGATTATTGCCGCAATATAGAACACTTACCAAGAAAGTTTGCTGCCACACATGCTTCACTTGGTGTCAGCAAGTCATGAACGGAACTCGCTTTTTCAGCCTCCGAAGCCATTGACACATTCTCTAGAAGACCTATGGTAGGCACCCAATTTTGCTGCCACACATTTATTCGAGCCCCATTTCCAATTCTCCATATCAGATTATTTGACAGAAGCGCCCAAGCTTTGCATATTCCCTTCCAAAGATTAGATTCAATTCATTTCTTTAATATGTGAAAGGTGATTATAGTGACTAAAAACAAACTCCCTAATTTTACATAGGACCATAAATATATTTTATAAAAAATAATATTTTTTTAAAAGTAGATCATATATATATATATATAATTTTAATTAATTACAAGAGTGAAATACAATATAAATAACTGGTCTTAGTTTTATTAATGATTGTATCAATTTCTTATTCCAGGTTTTTTTAAGCAAAGAAAATGAATTAATACGAGTCAATTTCTTATTCTGGTTAAATTCATTTTGAAAGTTTCATGATTCCTACATGTGCTTGAAATTCCAGACGCTCGGATTTGGTTTCTTTTCTTTGTCTCTTTTTTTAATGATTTCGTTTCAATTTTTATAAAAAAAAAAAGTGAAAAGGATGTGATGTGATATGATATGATATGAGGTTCACTATTCAACATAGATTTTTTTAGTAGAAATATCGTTCATTGAAGAATTCGAATGATACTCACATAATTTGTAGAATGCTAAATATAGAATATTATAACAGTGTACTATATATTAAAATAATAAAATAAGTATGAATACTCATAAATCTAAACTATTTAGCAGTCCTAAATCATAACTATTACAAAACAATCTGAAAGAGTCTTGGATATTTCTTTGTTTTTTTATTCCTTCTGGAGTAGCACAAGTCCAACAACGACTCAAAGCAAAAACCTCCACAACATCAACAAGAGCTAAACTAAGTAAATCGGTGCTGCAAAACGGGCTCCGATGATAGAGGTGGGTAAAGGCAACATATCATGGGTAAATCAATGCTACAAAAAGGCCAAGAGTGGCTCTAACAGACTATTATCTAGGAGAACAGAGATGAAATAAAATAAAGGGAAATGAGAGAATCTCAAGAAGAAAGAGAGACTAAAATGGGTATGAAAATGAAAAAGTGACCAGAAAATATGGCGAAGAAAGTGGCTATGAAAATGAAAAAAAAAAGAAAAAAAAAACTCTCATCATGGAGAGAGAAAAACTCACCTAAAATGGGTAGGAGGACTCCCATGGAGGGAGAGCGCACCAAAATAGGTAATCTTTGCATATCTTTTCTCCTCTTAAATTCTACGCTTACAATTTGTTTCCCCACACCCTCTTCCACTATTCCACCACATTTTTATTTTTCATTGCTTATCCTTATCTCCTGTGCTACTGATTTTTACACTTGTAATGTTTTTTTAGTACCACAAGAGATTTATTAAGAGATCCAAAGAGATAATAAATTGATGAAGCCTCAATCACATTGGACCCCTTAAAGGAATAAAGTACCATTTTTTCCCTCCTTTACCCATTCATTATGGTCTTGTGAGTTTCCCTTCATCCTCCTCTTTTATTTTCTTTACATTAGGGACAATGTAAATATTAAGCTTGGGGAGGGATTGCATTCCATACATTTTATTTCACTTTTGTCATATTAGGATATTTAGGAATTGAATATTTTTTAGATAATTGTATATATTTCCATGACATCTCATCTTATCCCTTTATGCTTTATATTTATCTTAACTCACTTTTCATAGGAATCTTGAATGACGAGGCTTAAGAACCCAATTTTTAATTGCCATGATTAGCAAATTAATGTAAGAGTGATCACTAGAGCACTAATAATTAGCAAATAAATATCCTGATATTAATTCTCTATTAAATATAGCTTCTATATATAAGATTTGGACTTGAATAGGAGTTCTACACATCAAATGAAATTTTATCCCCTATTTCTTGTATGAGTGTGTTTCACATGATTGTATATTCTAGAACCTGACTAGTAACCATTTTGAGATGACTTATTATTGTTTTCATGTTTGAGGATGAAAAAGGCACTTCAAGAATTTTTCTTTAGGCCTCAGAACTTAAAACAAAAAGTATTTACCCTTAGTTGCCCAATTTTGGGCCTAACGAAAATTTATTTTTCCTTCGTACCCTTTTATTTAAGTTTTGAAATTCTTTTGGTACCTTTAGGATTTAAGTGGAGCAACTTAGATAGGGAATCTTATTCAAGAATGTTCATTATATTAAATTATTATTTCTTCTTCATCTCTCTAAAAAAATATAAAAAAGAGAGAATATTGTAAAAAAAAAGAAGAAGCAATAAATTGAAAAAAAAAGTGAGAAAATATGAAGAAAGAAAGAAAGGAGAAGAGAAGAGAAAATGGTGATAATTATTGATCATATTTTTACTTGGTTCTTTATTATTTGTTACCCTGTTTATATTCTGAAGGGAGTTTATTAGTGATAAATTTTGTGAGCCCTTTGGATACTCCCTTTTCTTTCTTTACCATACCTATAAGATAATGATTTACTTGGCCTTGTTACAACCTTGAAAAGTCCTTTAGACTTAGCATACATTCAAACTTTTCTGTTGTGGAGATTTGGTTTATGGTCAGACCTATGATAATATATTTTCTTTATGAAATAAGAGTGAAATGCCTAATCCCTTAAATATTTTGAGAGTAGGCGAGGTGAGTGACCCCTTATTTGATGGAGAACTTGATTTAAGGATGTTTTATCCTCTAATTTGTGAACTTTTGATTAATTATGATTTTGAACTAGTTTTGGATGCTAATCAATATTTATTATTTGGTTTCTTTATTTAATCATGAACTGATATTTTGCTAGAGGACAAGCAAAGATTTAAGGTTGGGGGATTTGATGTGTGCACTTATTGCATATTATTTTTTAGAAAAAAGTAGCATTTATTCCTTTTATTTTAGATGGCTGTTTTTTGCCTTTTATTTTATAGGTGGAGGATTTTGGGCTTAATTTGACTTTTAATTGCTACTAATTGGTTATGGGTCAAGCCCAATTTTCATTGCTCAATTATAAAAGCCAATTAAGGGCTCAATCTAAGGGAGTTCTGAAATTGAATCAAGAAGTGGCATTATTCTTTGATGATCAAGAGCAAAAGTTCAATATCTTTCGAGGTCAATGCATTGGATTTCTACTAGATTCAACAAGACAACGAGCTTCACAGAGCGGATTTGGAATTCTTTCTGTTTTCTACTTTATTCTTTTCAGTTTTTTGAATCACCATGTTTGAATTCCTAGTTATTACCTTTGATTTAAATATGGCTGAATAGATTTCTTATTCTAGGAATTAGGAGTAGCACAATGTAGGATTGATAGTTATGTTTTGATTTATTCCCTTTTATTAATTAATCTTATTCTTGTTTTGATTCAATTTTAGATTATCTTAATGCTTGTGAATTTGTTAGGCCTCTTATTTGCATGATTTTAGATATTAAGGGAAGAATTGAAAGGTGAAGCTTAGTATTTGAAACTCTAAAATTGAACATGTGACTCTAAATCATGAAAGTAGGTTTGATTCTTTGAGGGCTCACTGAATTATAATAGAACTTAATGGGTTTGAGGTGATTCAATTACCACGCAAGTAGAAGCTGGTCTAATCAAATACGTTGTTGAGATTCTGAAAGGAACTGATAATTACCTTAGGATAATTCACCTTTAAAATAAAATAACTTATTAAAAGGGGTAATCTTTGCATATTTGTTGGTACTAATTGTGGAGAATCCTAATGCCTGAAAACTTTTAGATTCAATTTCATCTCATTTAATAATTAGATTTTATTTTATTATTTAATTTAATAATTAGATTTTTATTTATTCTTTATCCAAATCTTTTATCTTTCTTTATTTCAAATCTAATTGGGTTTGTTTAGATAATAAAATTGTAGATAATTGGTAGTAAAAAATATAGTCCTTGTGGAGACGATATATTTTATATTACTTGACAAAATCGTGCACTTGCGATTGCTATCACAACTCAGATTCACCGCCCCTTCATTCAGAACGCATCAGTTCCGCCATGGGAGAAGGGGTACAAACCCATATCATCAGATCCACCGTAGAAGGTTGACTAGCCGTCATGCACAGCGGCCTCTATAACGTCCTAATTTCTCAATTCAAGAATAATATCCGTTGGAAACACTATTCCGAATTTCTGAAATTATTTCGTGCCATTTCAAGTATCGTTACACAAATCACACAATTGCTTAGGCAATCCAACGTTTGCTTAAGCTTCTATAAAACTCATACATCATTCACAATCCATGAAAATAAATTACATTTTTAGTTTAAATAATTCACAACACTCCTGCCGGAAATCCGGCAGAGCCTACCCTATAAACTGGACCTTTCCCAAAAATCCAATTCAACCTGAAACTCAGAAAATCCAGCCAGTCCAACATATACGTATATATATACACGCATATATCATTACAAAGCATATATCATATGGTTTCTTATAACATCATAACATCCCTTCCCCTAACATTCATATCCTAGGCACAACCCCACAGCCCATGAGACATTTACAAATACAAGTCTTAACACTCTACTTCAAGTGGGTCCTCAACTTTCCCGCCAAGAATCTGAACAGCAACCTGCACAGTTGAAATATAATTCTCACATCGTGGGATGAGACTACGTCCCAGTGAGCGAGGTAACAGTGTTTGCGGTGTGGGGGAAACACAACACATGATGTATAGCAGTGTAGCATAACATTATCAATTCATAAAAGCCTTCATAATATCAAGTCAAGACATGCAGTGTTAGCCATCCAATGACAACCATAATGCAGTGTTAGTCATGAATTGTTTTACCCAACACCCAAGGGGTCTTTCCACTTTACATGAGGCTAGACTGAGCTCAAACTAACAGGAACCGTCATTCCTGAAGGCCATAAGACCTTACCCAATTAAACCTGATAGATTCAAACATGATTACTTGATTCTTTTAACATGAGTCCATGGACCAAGACAAAGTCTTAGAACATGAGTCCATGAACCAAATCTTGATAATTTAACCTGACTCCAAGGATCAGAAACAAAGTCTCAAGAACATGAGTCCAGAGACCAAAATCTGAGGGTTTAACATGATCATTTTAAACATGAAATCCAATGACTCAAAATAATTCTTTTAAAAATGAAATCCAAGGATTCAAAATCATTAATTTCAACATGAGGTCTAAAAGACCCAAAACTCTTCCTTTCAAACATGAGGTCCTAAGACCCAAATCCTTTTCTTTTCAAAAAAACATGATTAAATGATTTCATGAGAATAACAATACTTTCATAAGCATGAACATGTGCATAAACAACAACAAAACCAAGGTTCAATATCAACAATTCAAGGTTTCACAAAAATTCCCAAATCCTCTATCTAACCTAGGGTTTGAACCACAAGGTCATGTATTCAATCAATCCGACAATCCACCCTAGTTTTGGTTAAACTCAAGCATAATCATCCATAATAGCAAGGGAAGAAAGAATAGGGAGCATGCAATAGGATAGAAATCAAGAATACAAGTGAGTGAGAACCACACTCACCTCTAATGGAGGAAAATAGAGAGGAATGGAAGGATGACGATGAAGATCCAAGCTCCTTGAACGGTGTGGGTGACTCCAATCCATGATTCCTCCTTCAATCTACCCCTTCTCTCTCCAGTTCCTCTCTCTAGAATGAGAGAAATGAGAGAAAATGAGGGTTGGAAGCCCTAGAGAAATGAGAGAAATGTTCCTGCAGAATGTCCACTATTTTTTGCACTCCAAAGTGCCCCATCAACCCTCCTCTATAGGTTTCCTTAATAAGTAGTTCTCTTAAAGAACTAACTGGCACACACGACTGGTTCTTCTTGAATATAAAACCATCATGCTTGTAAAATTCTTCAAAAGAATGGTAAGAACAAGAATTCAAGATTTGTTTTAAATCAGAATCATTTTCATACAAATCCTTAATCCGTTCAAAACCCAATAATTTTGTTTGCAAAGAAGTAAGTAATACATACATCCTTGACAAAGCTTTAACAACAATGTTTTTCTTACCACTTTTATACTTTATAACATAAGGAAACATCTCAATGAATTCTAACCATTTTGTAGGTCTCTTTTGTAGCTTACCTTGAGATTTAAAAAATTTCAAGCTTTGATGGTCAGAATGTATGACAAATTCCCTTGGCCACAAATAATGCTGCCAGGTTTGTAATGCCCTCACGAAGGCATACAATCCTTTGTCATATGTAGGATAGCTTAAGGCGGCCCCAATAAGCTTTTCACTAAAATACGCAACCGGCTTGGATTCCTGCATCAAAACAGCCCTTATACCAACACTAGAAGCATCACACTCAATTTCAAAAGGTTTATCAAAATTAGGCAAACTAAGCAATGGTGTGTTTGTAAATTTTTCTTTTAAAGCATTGAAAGCTTTTTCTTGAGCATCCGTCCAATTAAACACCACATTTTTCCTAACAAGTTCATTTAAAGGTGCAACAATAATGCTAAAATCCTTAACAAACCACCTATAAAAACTTGCTAATCCATGGAAACTTCTTACCTCACTTGCACTTTTAGGTGTCGGCCACTCCCTAATAGCCTTAAAATTTTCTTCATCTACACTCACCCCCTTTGATCTCACCACAAATCCCAAGAATACAACATACTCAAGGCAAAAGGAACATTTTTTTAAAATTAGCATACAATTTGTTTTCCTTTAAAACCCCAAACACAACATACGAATGTCTAACATGTTCATCATAGGCTTTGTTGTAAACTAGGATATAATCAAAATAAACAACTACAAATTTCCCTATGAAAGAGCGTAACACATGGTTCATTAATCTCATAAAAGTGTTGGGTGCATTAGTTAGGCTGAATGGCATTACTAACCACTCATACAAACCATGTTTTGTTTTGAAAGTTGTTTTCCATTCATCACCCTGTTTCATCTGGATTTGATAGTATCCACTTTTGAAATCAATTTTTGAAAATAAACATGAGTCATACAATTCATCAAGCATGTCATCTAACCTTGGAATAGGATAACAATACTTTACCATAATTTTGTTAATGGCCCTGCAGTCAGTACACATCCGCTAAGATCCATTTTTCTTTGGCGCCAAAATTACTGATATAGCACACGGACTAAGGCTCTCCTTTACATATCCCTTTTCCATCAACTCATTGACTTGCTTTTGGATCTCCATGGTCTCATCCGGATTGGTTCTGTATGCTGGTCGGTTAGGAAGTGCACAATCGGGTTCAAGATCAATCTAATGTTGAATACCTCTTAAAGGCGGCAACCCTTGAGGTAATTCTTCCAGAAAGACTTCAGCAAACTCCTGCAACAGATTTTGAATTTCACAAGGCAAAGAATTGTTAGAGTCGTCAGAAAAATATATATCTTTATAGACAAGAACCAGTAATTGTTCTTTTTCTAACAAGACACTCTTAACTTCCCTTTTTCTAGCGAAAGCATTCACTTTTCTTCTGCCTTATTTTTGTTCAGCCGGATAGGTATCCGGTCGTGTATCCAAATGGCTAGCCGGATAAGTAATCAGGTGTCCTTCAGTAGCCGGTTTCTTTTATTTGTCTCTTTTCTTTTCTATCTTTTTCTTGAACAGTAAATTGTTCTTTTATCATCTTGCTTTCCTTAGCAATCTTGATTTCATCAGCATATGCCTCAGATGGCTGAAGAGGTGTTAACACAAAAGTTTTATTATTCAATTTAAAACTATACCTGTTGTGATACCTGTCATGAGTTACTCGTTTGTCAAATTGCCATGGTCGACCAAGCAAAATGTGTCTGGCATGCATAGGTGCAACATCACACTGGACTTTATCTTCATATTTTTCAATGAAAAACGAAATTAAAACCTGTATTGTTACCCTCATGTCCCCACAATTATTTAACCAGTGCAATCTATACAGATTAGGATGATTTATGGTAGATAATTTTAATTTTTCAAGCATTAAAACACTTGCAACTTTGGTACTGCTGCCGCTGTCAATCAATAGACTACATACCTTATCATTTACGCGACACCTTGTATGGAAAATGTGTTCATGTTGCTCCTCAACTCCTCCCACCTTAGGTTGTACATTTAACACTTGTCTAGTAACTAATGTAATGCCTCTATCTGGTTCTGCATATTCTACATCACTGCAGTCTGTTAGGACCACAGGAAACACTAAGGGGGGTTAAACAGTGTTTTAAAAACCTTTGCAGTTTTTCGGAAACCTTTCGCAAACAAGCAAAACTGATTTGAGAATATTTGATCAACCTTTTGAAACTGGGAGTTCAGCAACTTGCTGATGCAACTCAGAAGGTTGAGTGAAAGCCTTTTCGAAAATATTTTCTCTTAAAGAAAAGATTGTTTTTCTGCGCAGATTAATAAAACAACTTTTCTTTAACCCTTCTTGATTAGTTAAAAAAATAACAGGGAAAAGTAAAGAGTTGAGGGAAGAGAGAACTTAACACAGAGAATTTATCCTGGTTCACCCACTAACCTAGTGAGCTACATCTAGTCCCAGGGTAAACCACCACTGGATTTTCCACTAATCCCGCAAGATTACACCAAGTATTATTTGCACACCTGGCCTCTCCAGGCCCGACAAGTATTCTTTGTTCTCAACTGCCTCTCCAGGAAACTCATGCAGTATTCTTTGTTCACCCAGCCTCTCCAGGCTAAAACAAGTATTCTTTGTTTTCAACTGCCTCTCGAGGCAACTTAAGCAGTATTCTTTTACAGTCAAGCCTCTCCAGGATCAGCGAGTATTCTTTGTTTTCAACTGCCTCTCCAGGAAACTTAAGCAATATTCTTTTACAGACAAGCCTCTCCAGGCTCAACAAGTATTCTTTCTTCCACCAAGCCTCTCCAGGCTCTCAGACACTTAATAATGTTTACAATAAAGAATAGGTTAAGTTTCTGATAAACTTAAGCTCTGGTTCTCTTGTACAAAGGTTGAACTGAGTGAAACTCAGGATAAAAAGAAGAAATCTAAGTACAAAGAAATTTGATATAACAGAGTGTTTAGGTTTGAGAGTATTTTTTCTCTTTGAAGTAGCTAAATCACTCTTTCTCTGAGCCTTTTCTTCTCTTCTTTTTGGAGAGCTTCTCTTAAATCTCTCAAGCTTTCTTTGTCTCTCTTTTCTGGAGAGGTTCACCTTTCTGTGAGGTTTTTCTACATTGCTCGCTCTTTTCTTCCTTACTCTGCTCTCGGAGCTTTCTCATATGTGTTTTCTACATTGTGTTTTTGCTCCTTCTGGTTGGTCAGTAGTTTCATAATATTTCTTTTGGAGAATATGGTCGACCCCTTCAAGGTCTTGTGAGAATCCATTTATAGTATCCAGAGAAATAGCCGTTGAGAAAGTAGTCGTTGAGAGATAGGTTTGTAGCTCTTTGATAGCCTTTAGCTTGAACAGAGTAGGTGTGCAGACACTATACCGTTCTGACACACAGCAGGCACAAAAGTTCTTTTTCATATACTATGATTCAGAGAGAGCAGAAAGAACTTTTGTAGATAGCCTCTTCATAGTTGCCTGTAGAAGACGTTTAGAGACCTTTAAATCTTTTGTGCAGAGTATCTTCTGACTTTGGCAGATTTTACGTTGAACGTCTTCAGTAAGTCTTCTTCTTATAGATGATGCAACTCTTCAGAAGGTTGGATAGATCTTCAGTAAATCCAAACACTTCAGAGAGTCTTTCATTTCAGAAGACTTAGGTTGCCACGTCATCATGATAATTCAGAGAGTATGTGTTCAACATGTACAGATTTTGGTACGCACATACTATCAGCAGGTTGTTTAGATAGTTGTTTTCAATTCTTCAGCATGTTGATCAATCCTTTTGGTAGTTGCTTCAGCTTGAAGATATGTTCTTTTCAGAGTTCCTGAAACATCAAAGATAAACTACCTTTCTCAGTAGAATCTGTTTCTATTCAATCAAATTTGTTAATCATTAAAACCAAGGGTAAAGAATCTTGATTTAAATTGAATACTTAATTTATATTGAGACTCAACACAATCCTCCAGCTTTGGCATATCTTCTTCTTCTTCTTCACTTGCACTCTCCACTTCACCATTGTCACGCAAGAGTATGACTCTCTTGTTTGGACATTCAGAAGCATAATGTGCAAGACCATGACACCTAAAACATTTAACATCATGTGCTCTATAAGATGAACTGGACTCAGACTTGCATTTGCTGACAGTAGCCGGTTGTCCGGTTTTTGTTTCTTCCTTTGGTCGTATAACTAGTTTGTTAGTCGGCTAGGATTTCCAAAAGAACTAGAAATTCCTATAGATTTTGCAATTTTGGATTTGAGTTGTCTCTCTAGCTGGATTGCTTTGTGCAACAAATCCTCTATCTCCAAGTAATGTTGGAGTTCCACCACATTTGCAATTTCTTTTTTTAATCCTCCAAGGAATCTAGCCAATGTTGTTTCACAGTCCTATTGCACATTGGCTCTCATCATGGCTATCTCCACTTCCTTGTAATAATCCTCTACACTCATAGAACCTTGGTGTAGATTTTGCAATTTTCTGTACAAGTCTCTGTGTTAATGACTTGGTACAAATCTCCTTCTCATCACAACCTTCATCTCCTCCCAAGATTGAATTGGCCTTTCACCATTTCTTCTCTTGCTCAACACATATTGATCCCACCAAAATACTTGCAAAATCAGTAAATTCAACTACGACTAATTTTACCTTCTCCTCTGAATAATTGTCACAAACAAAGACGTGTTCCACTTTTCTTTCCCACTCCAAATACAGCTCCGAATCATTCTTTCCTTGGAAAGAATGAATGTTCATCTTGATGTTTCAAATATGATTGTCCCATTTGCTTTCATCTCGTTTTCTACTTCCCTTCTCTTCATCTTCCTCATCCTCTTCTTCTGTCCGTCTAGGATGTGTCCAACGCCTTCTTCTTGGACTTTGATAAGTGCAAATTATATGATATATTCTTGTATTTTTACTGCACTTATCAAGGGTAAAATAGTAATTTATGACCCAAAATAATCCCTTTTTAGTAATAATTGTAATAATTGTGTTTATTTGATTTGAATTTGAATATGATGCTATTTTAATATAAAATCTGTTGATTTTGCAGATTTATGAGAGAGATTTAAACGAGGAAAGAAGATAGCATTATTTAAGGATAGGATCTGCAGATTTGAAGCTTGAATGAGAGAAAATAAAGATAAGATCAACAACCATTTAAACAAGGATTTTGCGGATAACTTCTTCAATTTAAATTCAAAGACAAGATAAACATAGAATCCGATCAAAAAGAGGGAAACAAGGAAAGCCAAGCAGATAAGAATAAGATCAGGAAGAGATCAAGATGTTAAAAGAAGAAACAGAATAATCTGTTACGTGCTCCACGCTTCACTTGTGCTTAGTGCAAGTGAAGCGCAAATATCAGAACTACTTTCTGTTTCCTGCGCTGCAAATGCGCTGAGCGCAGGTGAAGTGCCGCTGCGCAGATTTGTTTTCAAAATAGATTCCTTCCAGATTTAAGATAGCTTTCCTTCATCTATAAATAGGACCCTTTGTATAGATCGGAGGAGCTTTTGGAGACGAGAGGCCAGAGCTTTTGGAGAGACGGAGAGCAGAAGCAAGGGCTGGAGAAAGTGACAGTTTCTCCGTTGGTTTGTAATGGATACCATGTGTAGCTAAACTCTCCAATAGGATTGAATGTAGTTGATTCAATCCCCAATTGTATGTGAATTCTCTTTATTATTTATGAATCCCTGTTTTTATAATATCGGTGTTTTTATTCTGTGCTTAATGCTTAGCTTCCGCCTGTGTTCCGGAGTTATAGGTTGGTTTTATGGGGCGCATTCGGAAGGTGGTTCTATAAAATCAATAGCGAGTTTAGGGGAACCTAGGAATAGGAAACTTGAATTCTGATTGGGTAAAAACGCTCATAGTAGTCATTGTGGGAACCAGGGCGAATTGATAGCGTAAATAAATAGATCTTTAATCCAGGGTAATTTATCACTGTGGGAACCAGGGTAGATTATTTCTGAGTATTTCATATTTGTGGGAACCTTTGTGAAATAACTTTAATTTGTGCTAAGATGTTATAACTGCATATTCATAAATAATATTGGGATTCACATACGAAAGGGGTGCGATGATACGAAGTTCAATCCTAGTCCAAGTAACTATCTCTATCTCTCTCATTTAAGTTCAATTTTTCTTTATTATTTCAATTCTCTACAACAAACAATTTATACGCTCTTACTTGATAGTTGTGACCACTAATCTTTATAAATTGAACCGTTCCATGTGGATACGATACTCTTACTTACTATTATACTGCTGGGATTTTGGTACGCTTGCCAGAATTTCATCAGACTTCTACTTTCTAGATCATCCAATCTTGCATTCATCCGCTTAAACTAACCTTGCATAGCCTTTATTAGCATTTTGAGGTCTACATCACAAACTTCACCCTCACGTCTGTTTTCTTCACTCATGATGAATACAGAAAAATTTTGGCTGCAATTCAAATAATGTTAGCAATATAAAAATCATCACAAAACTCCTTCACATGTATCCACTCAAAATTACTTGAATCTCAACTCGTGTTTTCACATAATTTTCTGTCCTTTTCTCACTATATTGTACTCACCACTCTTGCCTTTTACCACTCAACTTATCCTTGAAAGCTCTTAAATAAAAGAACCTTTGGATAGATTCTACTAACAAGTAATTGATAAGGTGTTGATGATAACTTGACAATAAAGAAAACATATTTTTTTCGGACAAACAGAACTGAATTGCTGTCGAGAAATTAATTTTGGATGCTGCCCAGAATTTGACACTGCCCAGAGAAAAATTTCAATGCTTCCAGAATTTTTTTTATATACTGTCTGCACCTTTTTTTTATTTTACATACTGCAGATTATATATATATATATATATATATCTGAAATTCAACAATGGACAATTGTAGAAACAACTAGAGTGTAGAAACAACTAGAGTGTAGAAACAACTAGAGGTAACTGAATATAGAATGATTTAACACGAACAAATAGAACAAAATTTAGAATTTAGAATCTGAAAGTTTCAAAGGCTAATTTTTTTTTATACGACAATATGAAGGAAAAAGAAGAACAAAGATAAAGGATAGTTGTTACCAATTGATTTCAAGAGCCGAAGCTTTGATACCAAATGATACGATTCAGGAATCGTGTAGGAAGGACCGTCTTGAAATCAATCAAGGAATTAGGAGTTTGACAGTTACCAAGACCTGCTGGAAGCACCAAAGTTATCAAGAAATGCACGTAACTAAACCCTCACCAAGACCTGTTGGCAGAACTTAAGTTATCAAGTAGTTCTTTAATCCAAGAACAAAGGATAAGCTCTCAAGTGAGAAAACTCAGCTTTTCATTAATCAAATTTTTCTCTAGATCTCATTCTTGTAGCCATAATATAGCAAAATATGGCTATGGAAAAACAATAATAGCCACTAACTAATTAATAAGCTCTAAAAAACACTAAATGAATAAAACGACATTTACCAGCTGTAACAAAAAACATAACGGTAAAAAAAGAAACAAATGGTTCACTAAGCGTAAAACCCTAGCTAGTCGTGTAACATAGAACGTATCCGGATAACACACATATTCGGTTGTCAAGTAGCCGGATGGTAACCTGCTCGGTCAGCCGGTTGGATTGTTACCTACTCGGATAACTAGTTGGATGGTAACCTGCTCGAATAGAACTCAGAATGATACGGCCGGATGAACCCTTCACCTTGCACTTCAATGCGGATTAAGTTGACCCATTTTCATGCATCTTCTTCACCTTCCTGGTATTCTTTCCTTTGGATTTCAGTGATTAGGATCTGCAAAACTTGTTTCATCTGTTTAGACTTGGCCCTGATTATTGGACCTTCAATTCCCTTCAAGGCATCCGAGGCATCCGGTTGGTAGCCTGATGGAATTTCATCATATAATTACGTGAAAAAATTGTTTATAAAATAATAATATATATCATTTATATAAAAAGTATATAAATATATTATTTTATTTTATTGTGCATTTTTTTATCAGTTTAACATCTAATCTTATCAAACCTTTCTAGTTACCTTATCAATTAATTTTTCCTATTAGTTATAACTATATATGTCTACATACACAGAGTGAGAAGAACGCCCATACCAAGGCAGTCGCAGCAAGAGAAGGTGACGGAGAATATTCACTCGAGCAGTGCTAGCAACACTCTCTCTCCAACACATTCTATGTGATTGGTTAAAATTCACATGGATCTCACCAAATTTGTGGGTCTCACTCCCAAAGTGGTGGGACTCATGTGACTTTTAACCAATCACATGGAGTGTGTTTGGGAGAGTGTGCTAAAGAGTGTGTTGCTAACACTTTTCTATTGACAATGGTGGTAGGGATAATTATAGTCCCCGGATGTTAGTGCAACGCACGATAAGACGTAAATATGGGGGACATAAACATAATAAAGCTGCTAACCGCACTCACCCAACGAGCACAATTAATGAGGCAGCAATTCCCACCCAACCAATCATCAGTGGGTCCCGTTTTGTAGATCTACAGAATGAGGACACCTTGGGAGGAATGATGGAATCAGCCATTGATAAGAGTAATATTCCAAAAGAAGCTTATGAGGTAAGGTGCTATAAGGAGAGCAATCAGCCATCCAATAGAGCTGGCCCAAGTTCGATAGATAATAGCAAGGCCCATAGAAATGAAACATTTGAGCGGGAGAACGAACCAAAGTCCTCTTCAAAAGGCCTTTTAAATTTCAAAGTCGTTATGCTTCTTGCGAGGAAACCAGCCGCGTCTAAGCCTGATACCAACAACCAATTAACCATCAACAACGAACCCACTTCCAAAGCCATTCATGTGCCTCGGCCTTTCTTGGTTCATAATATAGTTATGGTGTCTATGGAAAAAACCAATAAGTCAAATTTCCCTCCTCCTCCTGTTAACATTCTTAACTCCACTACTCTGCTGGTGGACAAAGGGAAGGGGGATGCTCATATTTACAATAATAGACCTCCGTACTTGCCAAATCAAACTTATTGTTTAGATGCAAATGACAAAGTTTCTTCTACTGACTTGAGTAAGGGCAATGAAAATGTTGCCAATGTTACTGATGCTCCCTCTGCTGATCGTCCTGCTTGTTAGAGATTTGTCAAATATCTATCTTTTTTTTTTTGTTTTTTATGAATATTTTTGGTCTAGAATATTAGGGGTATGGCTGCTAGAGCTTCTTCCTTTTTTGTACATGATTTGTGCAGGAGGTATAAGGTGGATATTCTTGTGTTGTTGTAAACCAGAGTTGGTGGCTCTTGAGCAGGCATGATTATCTCTAAATTGGGGTTTCCTAACTTTATCAAATCAAATGTTGTGGGGTTCTCAGGAAGAATTTGGGTTTCTCGGATAAATCTATTGTTAATTTGGAGATTCTTAGTATACATGGCCAATAGGGGTGTTCAAGACCCGGTTCGTCCCTTTGACCCGTCCCAACTCGTCCTATTCGGGCCGGGTCTGTTCCTGTCCTACAAGGAAGAATAGAACCAAACCGGGTCTCATTTTTTGACCCGACATCGGGTTGGGGACGGGTTCGGGTTAACCTTCGGGTTACTCGGCTCGTCCTTTATATATAAATATAATATTTATTACCTTTAAAAATACATTCTATACATAAAATTATATAGTGATATAATGTTATTCTTGGTTTAGTAATGTCCCAAACTTTAAAAAAGTAAAAAATATTACATACATTAAGAGATATTTTATTGTATGCAATATATTTATTAATTGTATGAACTATTTTCTTTTGAACATTGTTATATGATCATTTCATGATTATATTTAGCTTATATATCGGGCCAACCCGGTCATGTCCTACTCAAACCCAGTCTTACTTAGACTCGCACATCATCGGGTCTATGGACGGGTTCGGGTCCATAGAATTGGCCCGGTCAAAAATTAGGGCCAGGTTAGGGACATGTAAAACCTGTCCCAACCCGTCCCATGAACACCCCTAATGCCCAATGTATTCATGGAGTGGTCCACCCTTCTAATGGTACTGATAAGTGGTGTGTGACTTTAATATAAGGAAGTCCTAGACTTTGGGATAGATTGGTCCTTTGGAATCAACTTCGTCAATTTTCCTCTTCTTTTACGGAGCCTTGGATGACAATTGGAGATTTTAATGCCTATTTATGGAGTAATGAGAAGTTTAGGGGGGGCTCAACCAAATTGGAGAAGCATGCAAGATTTCAGGAATTGTATCAATAACTGTAACTTGAGTGACCTTGGGTTTGTTAGGCCTCCCTTCACCTGAGAAATGGAGTGGAGGATAGGTTGGACAGTGCTCTCTCAAATTTTTCTTGGTGTATGCTTTTTCCGGATGCTACAGTGTCTCATCTTCATTCCTTTAAGTTAGATCATAAATCACTTCTGTTGCAGACTATTTCTTCTCTCTAGGGAAATGTTGTTAATAAACCTTTTCGCTTCATGGCCTCTTGGTTAATGGACAAGGAGTTTCCCTCCATTGTTAAGAACTCGTGGAATAGTAGAGGGTGATCAGAAGCTGTTCAAAAATTCCAAACTGATGCAAATATTTGGAATCATGAGTCTTTTAGTAAAATCTTCCATAAAAAAGATTTTGGCTCATTTGGAAAGTGTTAAGAGGAGGTTGAAAATGCAGAATGATAGGGGTCTTCATAAGCTTCATAATAAGCTTTGGAGGGATTATCAAAATATTTTAGACTAGGAAGAACTGTTGTGGTTTCAGAGATCAAGATGGAACTGGATAAACTGGGGTGATAGAAATACAAAGTTTTTCCACATGTCAACTGTTGTTAGAAGAAAGAGAAATCGTATTACTCTTCTCCATGATGAAGATCAAAACCCTCTTATTGATAGGCACCAAATTTCTCAAATGATAGTTGATTATTTTAAGCATTTATTCTCAGTAGTGGGGGAAGTTGACACTTGGAGAGAAATCAATAGTTTCCCAGCCTTGCCTTTGGATGTTATAAGTAGTTTGGACCAGCCTTTTTCGGAGAGGGAGCTTAGAGATTCAGTGTTTTCTATGGGAGCCTTCAAGGCTCCTGGAGTGGATGGTCTCCAGCCGCATTTCTTTCATAATTTCTGGGATACAATCTCTCCGTTAGTTTGTGACATGATTAATGAGATTTTCCATGAACCCTAGAAAGTTAAATGTATCAATGAGACTTTGTTAGTTCTCATTCCTAAAATGTATAACCCTCTCTTGCTTAAGCAATTTCGCCCTATAAGTCTTTGTAACATTATTTACAAAATAATTACAAAGTCTTTAGCCACTAGACTGAAGTCCCATATGGATTATCTTGTCCACCCTAATCAAGCCAGCTTCATTCCTGGTAGACACACATCAGATAACATTATTTTGGCTCAGGAAGCTTTTCATTCATTGGGGAGTTTTAAGGGTAAAAAAGGTTTGATGGATGTAAAGATAGACCTCGAGAAAGCTTACGATCGTCTGATATGGTAATTTATTCATGACACCCTTAAGGATATTGGCTTTGGTCCCAGGTTCTCTGATTTGGTTATGTGCTGCATATCTACTGTTAAAACCAGGGTGATGGTTAATGGGGAGAGTACAAAAGCTTTTACCCCTACTCAGGGGCTGCACCAAGGTGACCCTTTATCGCCCTATATTTTCGTTATTTAATTGCCTAGAGAGATTAGCGCACATAATTCAAATTAAGGTTGATCAAAATGTTTGGAAACCTTTGTTCCTGAGGAGAGGGGGTCCCCTTATAAGTAATCTTTTCTTTACGGATGACCTGCTGCCTTTTGCTGAGGCCTCGGTGGAGCAGATGCATGTAATCCATAATTGTATAAACACTTTCTACATGGCTTCAGAATAGAGAATTAATGTTGATAAGTGTTAGTTTTAGAATTATCAAATAGTGAAAACTTCTTTGATTGGTAGAAAGGATGGTGAGGCAAATTTTTGTTGATAGGCTTAGTTGAAAGGAAAGCTAGCTTAGAGGAATAGTTGGAATAGCTTTGAGTGGAAATGGCTTACTAGTTGCTTGGTTACAAATGTTGGGTACATGGCCTATTTATAGGCCTCAACACACCATTCATGCTTTATCAAGAGAATTCTAGAGATATCTATTCTAGAGTTCTCTATCTATATTTAATTGTTTACATAATTCTAGAATTTTCTATCTATTAGTTACTAACATACATATCTAGCTTTTTCTACACTTATCTAACATATTCTAGAAATTTGTATCAAACTTTAACACTCCTCCTTGATACAAATTTATGTAACTCCAAGCATAATGCGTAGTTGTTCGAACCTTGCTCTCAGTAGTGCCTTCGTGAATATGTCAGCTACTTGATCTTTAGTCTTGCAATACTCTAGCTTGATTTCTTTAGTTGCTTCTGCTTCTCTGAAGAAATGGTATTTGATTGTTATGTGTTTTGTTCTACTATGATGCACTGGATTCTTAGTCATTGCTATTGCTGATTTGTTGTCGCAGTAGATTACGGTAGGCCCATCTTGTTGTTCTCCCATTTCTGCAAGTATTCTTCGAAGCCAAATTGTTTGACTTGTAGCTTCAGCTACTGCAATGTATTCTGCCTCTGCGGTTGATTGTGCAACTGTTGCTTGCTTCTTTGATGCCCAAGAAAGAATTCCTTATCCGAGTGAGAAGGCATAGCCGGAGGTGCTCTTCATGTCATCTACCGAACCTACCCAATCACTGTCAGTGTATCCTAGCAAACTTGAGTTGGTCATGGTTTTGTACCATATACCAAACTCCTTCGTGCCTTGTAGATATCTTAGAATTCTTTTAGCTGCTCCAAAGTGAATTTGGCTTGGGCTTTGCATAAACCTTGATAGAAAACTTACAGCATACATGATGTCTGGTCGTGTGGCTGTTAAATATGATAAGCTCCCAATCAAACTTCTGTAGCGAGATGCATCGGCTTCTGGTGCTCCATCATCTTTTTGTAGCTTCTCATTTGTCACGAGCGGAGTAGTGACAGTCTTGAAACCATTCATCTTGAACTTTTTGAGTAGAGTTTCTATATATTTCATTTGACAGATGAATATCCCTTCTTTCTTTTGACTTACCTCAATACCAAGGAAGTAGTTCATCAAGCCAAGGTTCGTCATTTCAAATGTCTTCATCATGTCTTCTTTGAATTTTGTCATCATCTTCATATTGTTCCCTGTGTAGATAAGATCATCAACATACAAGGAGACTATGAGAGTGTCATACTGACCTTGGGTCTTGATGTATAGTGTTGGCTCACTCTTACTCCTCCTGAATCCATGATCGGTGAAGTATTGATCTATTCTGCTGTACCATGCCCGAGGAGCTTGCTTCAAACCATATAAAGCTTTTCTTAATCGTAATACTTTGTCTTCGTTTCCTTTGCTCACAAAACCTTGTGGTTGCTCCACATAGATCTCTTCTTGTAGTACTCCATTGAGAAAAGCAGACTTTACATCTAGTTGGTAGATGTTCCAGCCTTTTTGTGTCGCAAGAGCTATTAGAGCTCTGATTGTATCTAAGCGAGCTACTGGGGCAAATGTCTCGTTGTAGTCGACTCCACGTTGTTGTGAATAGCCTTTAGCTACCAACCTTGCCTTGTGCTTTTGTATGGTGCCGTCAGGATTGAGCTTTGTCTTATACACCCATTTTACCCCGATGATATCTTTGTCTTTTGGACAGTCTACTAGCTCCCATGTGTTATTTTTCTCTATCATTTTTATCTCTTCTTCCATAGCCTTGACCCATACTTGTTGCTTTGATGCTGCTTCAAAGCTTTCGGGTTCAATTATGGCCAAGTTGCAGGTTTCATATATGTCCACCAAAGATCTAACTCGTCTTGGAGTAGACTCTGGTGATGGAGTTTGTTGTTGTGGAGGAGAATGAGGCTCGCCTGGGACTTCGGCAGTTCCTTCTTTAGGTTGCTGCATTGAGATAGAAATATTTTTCTCTACTTTCTCGTCATTCCAATTCCAAGCAGCATTTTCATCGACTTCAACATCTCGGCTAATAGTGAGCTTCTTGGTCTGCAAATTGTAGACTCGATAGCCTTTTGATTGTGTGCTATACCCAAGGAAGATGCCTCGAACGGTTTTTTCTTCTAGCTTGTGCCTCTTCTCTTCTGGAACGTGTATGTAGCAAATAGATCCAAAGACCCTTAGGTGATTTGCTGATGGCTTTTTCCCGCTCCAAGCTTCTATCGGAGTCTTATCTTGAACTGCTTTAGTTGGACATCTATTAAGTATGTAGACGACAGTATAGACTGCTTCAGCCCAAAAGGTGTTTGGTAATCCTTTCTCCTTGAGCATCGATCTGGCCATCTCCATTACTGTGTGGTTTTTTTCTTTCAAACACTCCATTTTGTTGCGGAGAATATGCGACTGTAAGTTGTCGCTCAATGCCTTCATCTTCACAGAATTTATCGAACTCATTGGATGTGTATTCTTTGCCACGATCGCTTCTAAGTACTTTTATCTGTTTGCCACTTTGCTTTTCGACAAGGGCCTTAAACTTCTTGAAAATACCAAAGACTTCTGATTTTGCTTTTATGAAGTAGACCCAAGTCATTCTAGAAAAGCCATCTATGAAGAGAATGAAATACCTGTTGTCATGGAGTGACGACGTCCGCATCGGTCCACATATATCTGTATGGATCAGCTCCAACAAGTCCTTTGCTCTCCATGCTTTGTCGGTTGAAAATGACAGTCGGTGTTGCTTTCCAAGGAGACATCCTTCACAAGCTTCACTATTCTCCTTTAGGTATGGGAGATCTCTCATCATATTCTTTTGATATAATAACTTCAAGGCATGAGTATTGAAGTGGCCAAATCTTCGATGCCAAAGCCATGAGTCGTCAACTTCCGCTTTCATGGCAATATTAGAGCCTTGTCTTAGGCTTATTGGGAAACTTCTGTTTCTCTTCTCCATTTTTACTCGGTCAATCTCTATCTTTTTATTGTCGTATATTCTACATGTGTCTCCTTCGAAGTGGAGAGTATAGCCTTTCTCCATCATTTGGCCAATGCTTAAGAGATTTTCTTTGAGATTGGGAACTAGTAGTACGTCAGTAATAAGTCTCGTACCTTTCTTTGTCTCCACCATAACGGTGCCTTTTCCTTTTGATTCAACGACAGTGTCGTTCCCCATTCTGACTTTCACTTTGACGGATTCGTCAATATCCTTGAAGATGCTTACGTCTTTGGCCATGTGATTGCTGCAACCACTATCCAAGTACCAGTTTCCACCTGTTTCACTATTGGAATCTTGGGTAGCATAGAAAAGATGTTGCTCACCATATTTCTCTTCAGCAAAGTTTGCTTGATGCTTATTTCTGTTGCGGCAGTACTTCTCCACATGCCCAAATTTCTTGCAGTGATGACATTGTGGCTTTCCACAATACCGACAGTCTTTTTCGGCATGATTTGTTCTCTTGAAAATGCCGCATGTAGGATATTCATTCTGATAATTTCTAGAGAAATTTCTAAAATTCTCTTTATTTCTAGAAATTTCATCATTATTCTTTTTTTTCTCCATTTCCTTTATTTTGAGACCGTAATTTGAGCTTTGATTGAAAGGCATTTTCAACTGTGTCCTCGTCATGCCTATTCAACCTTTGCTCGTAAGCTTCAAGTGACCCCATCAACTCTGTTACTGATAAGGTAGATAAATCTTTTGTTTGCTCAATCGTTGTCGCAATCGAATCATATTTACGGGGAACAATAATTAGAATTTTCTCGACAATTTTCTTGTCAGGAATATTTTCCCCGTAGGCTCTCATTTGGTTAACTATTTCTTTTATCTTAGAATAGTAGTCATTTACGGTCTCAGATTCCTTCATATTTAACAATTCAAAGTTACGTCGTAGAGTTTGGAGTTTTACAGCACGTACCTTTTCACTTCCTTCAAACTCCTCATGCAGCGTAGTCGATGCTTCTTTGGCGGTTTTGGCACCCATTATTCTCGGAAAAATTGTGTCGGTCACGGCTTGTTGCAAAATAAATAGTGCCTTTGAATTCTTTTGTTTATTCTCCTTCAACTCCTTTTTTTGAGCCGCAGTAAGGGCTGAGGTGTCTTCTAGAGCAGAAAATCCTTCTTCTATCGTATCCCATAAATCTTGGAAGGTGAAATATATCTTCATTTTTGTGCTCCAAAAATCATAATTTTTACCATTAAAAATGGGAATAGGGATAGATTATGGTTGAATGGTGTTAGCCATGGGATAAAAAAATTATTGGAAGTGGGTAGGATATTGGGAGAATTTTTTCGGAAGTAGTGGGGTAATATTTCTACGCCCAGTAGATGACCGAACGTAGCTCTGGTACCACTGTTAGTTTTAGAATTATCAAATAGTGAAAACTTCTTTGATTGCTAGAAAGGATGGTGAGGCAAATTTATGTTGATAGGCTTAGTTGAAAGGAAAGCTAGCTTAGAAGAATAGTTGGAATAGCTTTGAGTGGAAATGGCTTACTAGTTGTTTGGTTACAAATGTTGGGTACATGGCCTATTTATAGGCCTCAACACACCATTCATGCTTTATCAAGAGAATTCTAGAGATATCTATTCTAGAGTTCTCCATCTATATTTAATTGTTTACATAATTCTATAATTTTCTATCTAGTAGTTACTAACATACATATCTAGCTTTTTCTACACTTATCTAACATATTCTAGAAATTTGTATCAAACTTTAACAAAAAGACAAAATTCATGGTGTCCAAGAAAGTTCCTTATGCAGTGGCTCGAAACATTAAAGACATTTCTGGTTTCACAATGACAAGAGATTTAGGCAAGTACCTTGGTGTTCCTTTATTATATGCCCGATCAACAAGAAATACATACAACTATCTAATTGAGAAAACCCAGCAGCGTTTGAATAAATGGAAGGCTGATTCTTTATCTATGGCGGGAAGGGTTGCCTTGTCTCAAAGCATCCTGTCTGCCTTGCCAACATGTACTATGCAGACTGCACTCTTACCAAAAGCTGTTTGTCACCAACTGGAGAAGATGGAGATATATTTTATTTGGGGCCATTCAAGTTCAGAGAGCAAACTTCATTTTGTGGCTTGGGATAAGTTTTGTAAGCCTAAAGACCTTGGTGGTATGGGATTCAGAAATCTCCACATTTTCAACTTGGCCCTCATGATGAAGGCTGGTTGGGGTTTGATTACAAATAGGAATTCTCTTTGGGTAAGGATCTTGAAACATAAATATAGCGCTGGAGAGGATACTATCCCTATAGTTCACAAGAGAAACAATCAATCTTTGTTTTGGAAAGGAATTTCGGAATCCTGGGATTATCTCATCCAAGGAATTAAGTGGATTATTGGTGATGGTAAAAGTATCCGGTTTTGGCTGGATCCTTGGCTTAAACCAATGTATGTTATTAATTGAGCATGTTGTTGGCTCGGTTCATCATCATTTAATCAATGTGCTGGTGGTTGATATGTCTGATTGTGGTGGGAATTGGTTATCTAATATTTTCCAATATTATCTTCCCATTGAAATTATTGCTATCATTCAATCTTGTGTAGGAGCAATCAGTTCTCAGGTGCAAGATAAGGTTATATGGGGATTTACTTCTGATGGACAGTTCACCACTAAAACTGCTTTCAATGTAATTGAGAGTAATACAGATAGAGAATCTTCTCTCTAGAAATCAGTTTGGAGCCGGCTGGGGTCCCAAAGGATCATGAATTTTATGTGGCTTGTTTTGCATGATGGGCTGAAGATAAATAACTTCAGGAAAAGGAGGGGATTTACTGATTCTGGCTTGTATCCTCTGTGTAACAATGAGGAGGAAACTATTTGTCACATTTTAAGGGATTGTCTTTTCTCCAAATCTTTATGGGAGTCTCTCAATGCTCAGAGTTTCAATTTGGATTTCTTCAATTCAGATTTGCGTGGTTGGATTAATTCTAATATCAAGTCCAATGATATGTTTGATCGAGACCTTTCCTGGAAGTCTATTTTTGGAGTAATCATTCACTCAATATGGAGTTATATGAATGATGTTATTTTCAAGAATGCATTATTGGATATGATACAACTCAAATATAAAATTTTGCAGCAGGTTTTTAATCCTGTTCATGCTTGGTCCTTGACTAAATCTCCAAATATTAAGAA
The DNA here is from genome assembly GCA_026901365.1 of Sesbania bispinosa. Taxonomy (NCBI): domain Eukaryota; kingdom Viridiplantae; phylum Streptophyta; class Magnoliopsida; order Fabales; family Fabaceae; genus Sesbania; species Sesbania bispinosa. Next base: position 465,055 of record QLOH01000648.1, on the reverse strand, counting down.
GTACACAACCTCCCTTATAGGTTGGAACTTTCCTCCTCTTGGCTAGAGCAAATGTAACGTCGATGGTGCTCTCCTTCCCTCTGGATCAAAGGCTGGATGTTGGGGGGGTTAGAGATAATTCCGGAAGATATGTTTGGCTTCTCCCGAAATCTTCGCAATTGCACAATCACTTTCGCTGAATTATGGAGTATCTTCTCAACTCTCTCAATTATTAAGGAAAAGGGAATAGTGTGGGTTGAGACTGATTCTATGGTAGCTGCAAACTTGATCAACAAGTCTTGTTCGGCCTTTCAGGCTTTTTGACCAAACTGGAGTGAAAAAAAAATAATTATCACAATAATGTAAGAAAGAAACTATTTACGATTGTGGGGTGTGAAAAGACAATCACAAGACGCTAACCCATTTTGCGACACAATAAAAAAAATGTTAACTGGTGAACAAAAAACGCATTTGGGATGGCGCATTTGGGATGACGCCACACCCTCTATCATTTCAACTCACAACATTAAGCTATTAGTAATTTCTTATTTCCTTACAGAGCAAAGTTTTAAGGTCATAAAATATTATTTTATTTTTCAAAGCACACAATAGCTCATGTTTCAAGAGAAAGTTCCAACGGGTTAGTGTTAATTTTTTATTGATAAGTGTTCATTTTTATTTATATTTGATTTGATATTTTCTGACATTTTTAAAATATATTAAAATTATAATATATATAAATTTAATTTAATTTTTTTTACAAAAATTTCAATTATATAATAAAAATTATCATATATAAAAAACACAATATTATCATTATAAGATTTAATCAACTCTTTGTATTATAATTTTGAGACCTTGTCTTGGAGAGTGAGACACTCACTTGCTCTACTTTCTCTCTCAATGATTTTTTTCGCTCTCTCTTTCTAATTAAATTTTTAAATGCTAATAAATTCTAATCTTAAATTTTGGATTATTAATTTATTACTAGCATGGTGACCCGTGCGTTCGCACGGAAAAAATTTGGTCTTTTGGGTTTATATAAAAATAAATTACATATATTATAGTTGAAATGTTGAATAATCAATTTTATATTTACAATAACGGTTTAAGAAATGAGTACAAATTAGTGAAAATAAAGTCCATATTTATAAAAATAAAAACCTCAAAATTGAAACCAACCAATTTATAGTTATAATTCAAAATTCTATCATTGCCCTACAAAAACACAATACTGCTCGAGAGAGAAAGTAGAGCAAGTGAGTGAGTGTTTCACTCTCCAAGACGAGGTCTCAAAATTAAAATACAAAGAATTGATTAAATCTTATAATGATAATATTATGTTTTTATATATAATAATTTTTATTATATAATTGCAATTCTTGTAAAAAAAAATCAAATTATATTTATGTATATTATATTAAAAATGTCAGAACATATTAAATATAAATACAAATTAACACTTATCAATAAAAAAATTAATACTAACCCGTTGGTACTTTCTCTTAAAATGTGAGCTATTGTTTGTTTTGAAAAATAAAATAATATTTTATGACCTTGAAACTATGCCCTATAAGGAAATAAGAAATTACTAAGAGCTTGCAATATTTAATGTTGTACAGCAACATGGAATTGAAATGACAGAGGGTGTGGCGCCATCTCATGGCGCCTCCCTTTTCTCACTGTGGCGCTATATTGGTTAGAGTCTTGTGTTAACGGTCAAATTTTCTTACAGTGACGTTATATGGGTTAGCGTTTTGTGATTGCCCTTTTATGTTGGCCAAAATCACCCCACAATTGTAAATAGCTTTTTTCTCATATTATTTTGTATTTCATGTCATACTAATGATTATTAATTAATTGTGATGATAATTTTTAAGCAATAGTGTATGTGTGTTGAAGAATCATTTTCAGTATTAATAACATTACTATTCCCTATGAATTGATATTAAAGATAAACTTGTTGGACTTTTGAAACAATAATCATTATACTCCCTCCGTCCCTTATTATAAGACCCTTTCAATCGTTTCACACAGTTTAAGAAAAGTTGGTTAATGTATTGGTCTTTTAAAAAAAATATAACATTCCAAATATACCCTTAATTAAATGTCACTATATTTTAGGGACATTAATTGTCACATGGTGGAAGACTTCAAAGGTCAATTTCTATTGGTGTAGTTGAACATGCGGGTAAAACTCCATTAACTATTCACATTAATCAATATATAGGGAATTAAAAGAGTTAAACATTAATGAAGGACAAATATGAAAAAAAATGATTAATTCATCTAAAAGTCTGTAAATGGTCTTATATTAAGGACACACAATTCTTTTAGAATGGATCTCATAAGTAAGGATGGAGGGAGTATTTTTTTTCACTCGAGTTTGGTAAAAAAGCCGGCCTTTCCTTCGTGTTCACTCATTGTCCAATCAGTTAAAAGGTTCTTATCTACTCTCACAAATGTGGTGATTGCCCATGGTTATCGAGAATGAAACTTTGTGGCTGACAATCTTGCTAGTCTAGCTCTTGAATTAGATTTTGATCTTCATTTCTTTAGTGATCCACCTGAATCCTCTATTCAGTTCTTGAAACAGGATCTTATGGGAATTCTTGTGTAGTCTTTTGCGGCTTTTTGCCCCTCCCTACTATAAAAAAAATCATAGAATAGTTTTTATTTGTTCACGTTTATTTTTTTATACTTTTTTTTTCTTTTTATCTCCCTCTTATTTCTTTATCACATCAATTATAATATTTTTTTTTACTTTCTTTCTCTTCAATTTCTTTTTTCTTTCTATCCCCTTTTCTTTACATTTACACACTCAAAATTTAAATGTCCTAGTAATATTTTTCCTTCCACGAATCAAATGTTATTGCCTAAAGTTTCCAACTGACCCTAACTACCATGCACCCAATAACCAATAGTGTTCACCCATTTATTTCTTCCATAAAAGAACGATCCTTTATTCGATTGGATCAGGTTTGGGTAAAGTGATTGTTGGTGGCAAAGTTAGGCAAATAAAAACAATTTAATAAATATAAATACTCCCTTTGTTTCTTTTTATTTATCGTTTAAGGTTTTTGCACATAGATTAAGGAATGCAATAAGTGTGTCTTTTCAGCTCCATTGTTTATAAATATACCCTTTCTCTCTCTCCTTAAAACATTTAAAGTTTTCCACCATTTCTAGTCATATGCAATAAATACTCCACCATTTAATAAATTTGGAAGAGGGTAAAGTTGGAAAATTAGCATTTATTATTGCCTTGGTAAGTGAAAATGACACTTATTTAGAAACAAATTTTATACTCTAAAACGACTATTAAAAAGAAACGGAAGGAGTATTTATTACTTGAAAATTTAAAAAGTAGTAACATTTTTTATTAATTAGGATAATAATATAAAAATAATAAATAATTTTTTAATTCTTATCATGTAATGATATGACAAATTTTTATTAATTTTTTTTACTTGTCAAAATTGTATTTTCTCTCAACACTAAATCTGAAATTAAACAAAAAAAATTATTTAACATCTTAAGAATATAAAAATATATAATATTTATTTCACAATTAAAATAATTACTAAAAAAAGTGTTACAACGAAGAAAATTTAGAGTCTGGGGAGGTAGTGGAGTTAATAAAGCTAAGATTGTGGAAGTGGTTGAAGGCTAAGGAGCTTTCTTTTCAGTATCCATTTGCATTATGGTCCGTTGAACCGTTTCAATGCTTGAACTTCTTCTGATATGGATGCTGTCTTGTGTTATTTTTTTGTGACAATGTTCTTATGCTTTGGTAGCTGTGGCACTTTTCTCTATCAATATCCCTTGATTGGTGGCTGGTTAGTTTTGGTTCTTTGGTGGTACTGTTGTGCTCGATTGCCTATATAACATCCCAAAATTTAGAAATTTAGAATTATGATTAAAATACTTATAATTGTATTTCGATAACGTTAGTTATAAAAATAAAAGTTTTATAATAGTAATAATAAATATTAATATAATAGTATTTATGATATAATAATATAATATTATAAATATTAGGAGAAATGTCAGATTATTAAGATCTTGATAAAATTTTACTGTATTAAATATAATAACAAAATTATTAGGAGATAAATCATATTATTAAGATTACAATTAAATTTAATTGTTATAAATATAGTAATTATTATATCAATATAATAAAATCAAGATTAACAATGAGAATCTTATGAGAGAGATATGATTTAGTATTTTAATTTAGGATCGGAATTTAAAATAAGAATAATGAGATTGAAAGGATTAAAGATAAGAATTAATAACAGATTTAGGATAATGTTTAATTATAAGATTTGAATTTGAGTATGTAAATATTTTTTTTTAAATTATTGTTAGTATTATTAGTTAATTATTTAAATAAATTAAAGGGTGAAAAGTGGTTTAAATATATATATCAAGAGGAGATTTCGAAATGATTAGTTTTGAATTTAAAATTTTGTTTTAATTGATTAGTTTTTATTTTATATTATATATATGTTAAGGGATAAGATAGCACGATTTATTTTTTCTTTAAAATAGAATATGAAAGAGAGTATTCGTCTGGAAATTCTCCACGACGTTCTCCGGTTGAAGAGGTTGAATCATCTTGCAATCACAGCGGATCCACGGTGAGGCAGGGAGTACCTGCAGGGACTCCGACACTCAAGTCAGTGAGGATCCTTATCAGGGTATAAAAAAATAGAGTGAATGTGTACCTCAAAACGGTCTCGCGCAGTGTATTTATAGAGGAAATGTGGCGGAAAAATCTGTTAATTAGTTGTAACCGCCTCGTTCAGACGTTATGACGTGCTTAAGTGAGATTGAGGTGCACGCGCTGTGAGTATGCCGGCTTGAATGGGCCGAGGTCCAATTTACCTCCAGAACAGATGCCCCCCAAGTCGGCTGCTTTGATATAAAGTATTCGACTTGAAATAGTTCGGAGTCATTCAGCCGGCTTGATACGTTCTGTAATCAGTCGGGATAAACCGGATCGGAGTCCCGCAATCGGAATGATGTACCTCATCGAAGTCGGCAGTGCTAGTTAGGTGCAAATGACTACCCGTGCCATGTATAGTTGGTCCAGATAACTTCCGTTTTGGCAAAGATGGTTGACGTCAGCGTAAGCGTGGGACCAAGCCTAGATTGTTTCCATAACGACTTTACATCTGTTAAGTCCGGGAACAACGTCGGCACCAATAGGCCAGAAGAGATGCCCCCAAGCTGGTATTAAGTCGGTGCATGTTGTTAACCGTTGAAGCCAATTTTGATTTGGGCGCACACATTGACGTACCTTTCAAGGAATTGAGTCCGAAATGGTGATAAGCAAGTTATGATCTCAAGGAACTGGGTCCGAGATGATAATTCGAAGTGTCAAAGAACGTTCTGACATGGATATTCGGGGCCTCGCAGACCTGAGTCGAAGATGAGGAGCATAATTCAAAGTAAATCAAGAAACAAATACGATAATAATCAAGGGACTAGGCCCGAGATGGTCGAGGGATTGCGCCCGAAATGCTCAAGGGACAAGCCCGAGATAGTCGAGGGACTGCGCCCGAAATGCTCAAGGGACAAGCCTCATATAGTCGACGGACTGCGCCCGAAATGCTCAAGGGATTGATAAGTGAAAATCATATGATAAATTAGAGCACTTTTTAGTTCACTTATCAAGGATAAAATGGTATTTTTGCCCCAGTTTAATCCCTTTTTATTTAATATTAGATAAATTGTATTTATTAATCTTACATTTGAATTTGATGCTATTTTGATAGAAATATGGCTGATTTTTGCAGAATATTGCAAGGATTGGATTTGAAGGAAAAATAGCATTAAATGAGGGAGATATCTGCAAGATTTGAGTTTGATTGAGGACATTCAATAAAGATTTGAAGAAGATTTGAGACAATTAAGGAGGAGATCACTGCCAATCAAACAAGGATTCTGCAGACAACCTTCCCAATTAAATCCAATATGCTCAATAAATGCAAGATTTCATCAAGAAAAGGGAAACAAGGAAAGACAAATCAACCAAAACCAGTCTCGGGGAGAGATCAAGATAAAAAGAGAAAGTTTGAAGCTGCAGGACGCATTCTGCGCTTCAACCTGTGTTGTAGCGCAGGGTGAAGCGCAGCTCTCTGCAGCCTGCGCTGTAGCGCAGCTTGAAGCGCAAGTCACGCTGATTCTTGCCCTATTGCCATTTTTAGATAGATTTCTCCCCAATTTTCTTTGTCTTTCCTTAGCCTATAAATAGGAACCTCTTGCACCAGAACAGGTGTGCACGATTATTGTAATTCATTCTTATTTCAGTGATAATGCACCATAGCTAATTTTAGAGTAGGAGAGGAGGAGCGCTTCACAAGGATTGAAGATGGTGACAGCATCTTCGATGGTTTGTATGGCTACCCTGTGTAGTTAACTCTCCATTAGGATTGAATGTAATTGATTCTATCCCCAAGTGTATGTAAATTCTATTTTATTATTTCTGAGCTCTCTGTCTATAATATTGGTAATCTTATTCTGTGCTTAATTCCTAACTTCCGCGCTTGCGCCGGAGTTATAGGCTAGTTTTGACTAGGATTGAGGATGGTGGAGCGGATTCTGAAGAAACCCAAACTCTGATTGAATAAGAGGACTCGGTACTCTGTGACCGACACATGAGTGTTACTAATGAGCGATGGGTAGTGACAGTACTCTAGCGAAGGGCGTTTACAGGATTAGGCCTTAGTATCGGTAGCAAAGGATTAGTTGATTGTCAATCCAGGACCAACACATGGATGTATCCTGATGTGTGATGGGTAGTGTGAGTACTCTAATGAAGGTGGGTCTACAGGATTAGGCCTCGTTTATCAATTAGTTCTTTTACAAACGGAATAAAGAAAACAAAATAAGCCGAGGGTAAGTCTGTCGCTTGGGAGAGCCCGCATGGATTATCTTTGAGTGTGAGTGGCGCCTGGTAACTCGGGTCATAAGCAATATAGTTTGTCTACAGTATTATAGAGTAAACCTAAAATAATAGATAGTTTTTACATGCACAAAGGGTGTGATGATATGAAGTTCAATCCTAATCCAAGTAAAGTGTCTCTAACTCTTCCTTTCTAATTCATTGATTATTTATTTGCTATTTACAATTTCTGCAACAATATTCTCAAAACTATTGTTTTCCCTTGATAAATAGATCACGAGTATACATGAATTGACCGTTCCCTGTGGATACGATATCTTTCTTACTATTATTCTACTGGATTTTTGGTTCGCTTGCCAGAAATCCATCAGGGATAAGCCCGAGATAGTCAAGGAAAAAAATTCGAGATGTGAAAACAAGATGTTCGAGACATAAGAAACGCAGTCTGACTTCCGAGGTGTGAAGACCTTATGTATCCGAGATGTAAGCAATCCCGGAGCTCAATAAATTATAAATCCGAGCTGGATATAAAAGACAAGATTATAGTCTGAGCGCGCTGAGGAGGAGTTCTCTGTTGCTGACTTTTATTCCAAGGCCAAAAACCTTAGTGGGTTAGCAAATACGATGACCGAGAATAGTAGTTCCTTCATTACTGCAACATTTTTGTATCAATGCCTTCAACCTTCTCTTGGTCTATTTATGTGCCTCTTTAGGGTAGTATTTCTTGATAAACATGTGAGCTAGGAGGACCTCAGAATAAATAGGCTATTGAAGTTGACTTATACCTCACAGTTTTATCAGAAAGGCGAGCTCCGAGGAGTCGAAGCTGGGTGATATTGTGGTTCAGCTGCAAACTTAGCCGAATTATTAGTATTAATCACGGGTGGACCATTTCTTGGCCGAGAGGCTCTCCTGAGTTTTGATTCTCGATTTGAATTCTCCCTTTCACTCCATTGACAAGCGAGGAGGCGTGGAGCATGCACCCAGAGATAATATACATTAGGATTTCGAAATCGACTGAGAACGGATATCCCGTTACGTCTTCTGATTGTCAATAGAGGTAGTGCGACTTCACTGGACTTGATAGTATGAGCTGCAGGATTAACTACGCAATCAGGGTAGCATCTCGGAATTACATCACGGATTAAACGTTGAAGAAGACTTGCGAGAAACCAACTCTGATATTCAATGGGCGCCAAGCCAACTACAATCTGAAATCACTGGGTGTACGTCGTCCTTTTCTAGAATATAAAACACCTTGTTCCAAATAGATGGCATGATCTTAATCTTTTGAAGAATTTGTCTCACATCAAGCTGAAATAGAGCGAATCAAATAGAGATATTGATTGGCGCTCCAAGGCAACTGGTCGTTGTGGATTTTGGGAGACATGCCGCCTAGTTGCATTTCGGAATTTCGATCAAGGCATAGGCTTTATCAAGGCATTCCATCTCGGATTGAATGTGCATCACGACACAACCCATCAAGGATCACGGCACAAGATTAATCACGGCATGTGTGGCAACAAGCAGTAGCATGTCATTTTCCGATACCATGTCGGCAATTGGCGCAGGGAAGGGTGCGAAGGTAGAACACTTGTCAAAGGTAGGACACTTGTACATACAATTGGAGCCCTGATTCATCTCACCTCTCGGATTCGTTTTGTACATACAAGGAGAGACCTTGGAGTTAAGCGCAAGCTATCAAACTTTGATGGTAAGGTAATGATCACTGTCTACCTTGGCAAGGTAATGATCATTGTCTATCAACCATTGTCCGGAATGAATCTCTGAAAGATCAATATTGCCGATCAACTACTTTCATTATTTCTTCCGTGACCCTCGTCAATCTTTGTGACGTGCGATGACGCATATAGATTAAACGGAATTCTGCACCTATAGCTATATATTCACTGTTTGGACAGAATTAAACAGACAACTCTGCAATTAACACCTCGGCGTGCACCTAGAGAGTTAACATGAGAAAAAAGGCAGGCGCACAATGGTTGGGTATCAAATTCAATGGATGATCCTCTGGTATGTGACGACCATTTCTTGATATAAGTGTTGCTATTCCGGTAACAGGTGTCAGGTTGTAGGCAAGATTCCGCCTATCAAGAGCCATATCTCTTGCTTGCCCAGAACCCAGGCTGAGTATAAGAAGCCATCAAACAATCATTGTAGTTCCTGTAAAACTGACTTAAAAATAAGAGTGCTCTAGATCCTTGCTCCATAAATATGTCAATAATATGCCGATCCAAAGTCATATCCAAAAATAGAGGCATGCGAATCATGGTAGAATCAGATAATGACCGTGGTCACTATCTCCCTTGCAGAATCACGTTACCAATGCTATAATAAAGATGCATGTAATAGATACAACTATACACACACGGGTGGGGTGATCAATCCACCGCTAAGATGCATTTGTGGATACTGCAAACTTCCTCGTCCACCTTCACCGGCGTGCCGTAAGCCGGCGGCGACATGACCTCCAAGCTCTCAATTGTAGAAAGCATCGAAGCGACAATCTACTTGGGAGAACTGAAGCTACTATTTCCGCTATAATGTAATGCTTTCGCGGACCTGTACTAGCTGGATCCGAACGTCGGAGATGTCTCCGAGCACAGTATCACCGTTGTTAATGATTACAGTAATAAGAGGGAATTTGAAAATGTTTGGACCATAATCGCGGCGTGGATCCCGGAACCAACTTCCCGGAAATGAATTATCAACCAAATTCATTGTCCATTCTTTCAACGACGTCGTTCTGGGGTCCAATGCAGTGCACCTGTACTAAAAAGAACGGAAGCCACCTTAGAGTCTAGTAGCTCCATTATTGGTGTAAAATTCACGCACTTGGCATGTTGACTTGTTAGACGGGTCCTTCACCAAAAACTTTGCAGCATATCACACAATGTTCTTGACAAGGATTATTAGTATTAATCATAGGTGGACCACACCTATGAGAGAAGCGTCTTCCGACTGGATTTAAGGCAAATGCTGAATAAAATGGGTTGAAAAACAAATGTCGACTTGAAGAGCGAGCTGCTGTCTGAATTTGGCATGAAGATGTCCATGGCCTAAAGAGCGAATGCTGAATCATTTTAATGTGAAGAGAAAGGCTTCACTTTCATGGAATGGATTTGGCGGAAAGGTTGTAATTACAGAGTAAGGAAGTGGACAGAATAATGTTCTCCGAGGTAATATTGACTAAATCAAGGAATTGCTCAATGGAATTAATCAAGTCACAAAGTTCATCAACCGGGACCAATTTTCTGGCAACTTTACTGGAAACATCACCTTCCGTACGATCAAGGAGGTCCACGATCTCCTTGGAAACGAATTTTGAGCATTTCAGTAATTTTATATTATACACGATTGGAATACTCGTGATCACGATTGGGGGTTAAAGGTAAGGAGAATCCAGTTCCAAGTTCCCCATAAGGTGATGCTTGTAGGAAGCAGCTTGCAGAGACCTTATATACAATTCTGGATAATACAATTTCATGATGTGTGTTGTGCACAATAGTATACATGTAACTACACATGTCACATGTATGTATGTGACATCTTAATAGTAGGAAGAGTCCTGAAGTGATGGCAAGAACAAATAACACGATGCAATCTCACAAGGTTGAGCTGCTCGCTTCATTGGCACCTCAGACCCCAAATTCTGAATCATCTCAGCAGGAATTGTAGTGGGTTGTATTGGTGTCCATACTATATCCGGAGCCACAGCATTGACCCGAATTCCCCTGTTCACTAGCTACATAGCAAGAGCTTTAGTTAAAGCCACAACGGTTGCTCCCTTTGTGGCAGTGTAGTTCTGCACTTGATTCCCACAGTGGGCGTTGACTGGAGTTGAGTTGATGATGGAGCTCCCTTCTTTCATGTGCTTCAAAGCATGCCTGACCAAAAAAAAGTGTAAAAAGATGTTGGTCCTGAAGACCCTCAAGTTGTTGTTTAGTGATTTCCTCAATTGAGTTTCTCATATGCTGCTCGTCTGCATTGTTGACTAGATCATTGATGCGGCCATATTCTCTCACAACAAGATTAACCACTTGGCAATTCCGAGATACTCCAGAACTTTTGGTGATTAGATCAATTCGATTATCTTGATTATCTCGGCCACGTGCCACCCTTTTCATCTCGGAATTGATTGACTCATCACGGAATGTGCTCATCTCGGAATCTCGGATCGTAAACAACAATTCATTAACTAAATGTTCGAAGATTTCAGAAAGCACTTCGGAAAGCATCTCACAATTGGCTTCTCGGATGCATCTTATAATTGGGTTGAGCATAACATTGAGATGACTTCATTGAAGGATTATAAATCTGTTCTACTTTTCATCTTCACTTTTCCTTGTCAAATTATGATCATCCTCCTTTCTCTCGCTATTCTTCTTTTATTCATCCAACTGACCCACAGTGCTGCATCCCGGGCATTCTTATCAGGTAGCATTTGTGATATCAATATATAGCGTGATATCAGTCTTGGGTGCAAACATAAATAGTCCTTCCTCAAGAATAACTTATTCATCGCTACTCCAACGCAAAGATTCGGCCAAGCAATCTTCGAGGAGATGAAGACGGGAATCAGAATCGGTATTCAGAATTCAAGTTGGAAATTTAAAGTCCGGCGAAGGCATGACGGTGGGGAGATTCATTGATTGCACGGGGGCTAAAGCATGTACTTGCAATGAGGTTTTTCATCTCGGTCGACGAGGATCTCGAAATTTCAACGCTCTCGGCGCAGGAGAATTTAAACATGTCAATCCGGAAGTTTGACATGGATCACCACTTTACTATCCCCACTTGAGTTACAAGCAAGCGGTTCCCATCTCGGAAGTTTCTTCCGGGAATCCTCGGCATCTCGGAATTTCGAAGTTTATTCGTGTCAATCCGCGTGAATGCCTTGGTAACGAATACGAGGTTGCAATCGGTCTTGCAGATGCAGCAGTGGAGATCGTCGCATATGGATTATGCGAAGCCGAAATTATCTCAGAATGTTTGAGCTTCTTCACAATCTTTCCCTCACTCGAGTCAGTCTTGTACAAATAATTGGTGCACCATACATCACAGTGTTTCCAAGAATTACCATCGCTGCAGTTCTTTGATTCCAATTTAACCTCCTTCTTCATGATATTCATCTTGTTACCTCTGATGTTTCCCATGGTTTCCTCCTTGATTCTTGATCTTTCTATTGTTTCTTACAGACTCAAAAGCATATGATCGGAATAGTATATAACTCAAGAAGCATATAAAAAAGTTCAAGATTACCTGTACAGGGGATGGCGGAGTCGGTGGAGACAAAGGAGGCGAAGAAAGTGTCACAGTAGAGACAATCAGCTGCAGGAAGCTTTCACACTGGAGTGGCCAACGTGATTGTCCACCGGAGATGAAGTGGCAGTGGTGGCGCTGCAACAGGCCACCGTGATCTTTGGAGGAGAATTACACGAACAGAATGAAATGGAAGAGATTAGCAGAACTCATCGTTTCTTTTTCCCACAAACGGCGCCAATGTTCGTCTGGAAATTCTCCACGGTGTTCTTCGGTTGAAGAGGTTGAATCATCTTGCAATCCACGACGGATCCACGGCGGGGCAGGAAGTACCTGCAGGGACTCTGACGCTCAAGTCAGTAAGGATCCTGATCAGAGTATAAAAATAATAGAGTGAATGCGTACCTCAAAATAGTCTCCGGCAGTGTATTTATAGAGGAAATGTGGCGGAAAAATCTGTTAATTAGTTGTAACCGCCTCGTTCAGACATTATGACGTGCTTAAGTGAGATTGAGGTGCATGCGCTGTGAGTATGCCAGCTTGAATGGGCCGAGGTCCAATTTACCTCCAGAACAAAGAGTAACCCTAATGCCTCTTATTTCTCATAATTCGAATTGAGTGCTCTCTCTAAAGTAGGGTTTGGTGAACCGAGAATTTTAAGGTAAGGGAAGCTCATACTTTAATTGTAAAACCTCTAAATATTCTTATAGAATATTATTGTTTCTACAGTGGAAAGTATACAAATATATGTTATTAAATTTTTATGAATTATGGAAAATAAATTTCTTTTATCATTATTGGGATTTTTCCTCAGCTTGATAAGTATTGATTTTTATAATGTGATATTAATGGCAATAACTTTGTTGATGTTGAATGATGTTGATGAGAGGTTGTTGGATCTCTTGAGATTATGTAATTAGTGTGAATTCATTGTAAAGTTGTATGTCAAACATATCAATACATGCATCCATTTTGCATAAGTTGAAAGTTGATTATGAGTAGGCACGTAAGCGAAGGCTGCCTGGTGGGGTCTTAGCCAGTGCCGGGGGTTGTTTGGCAGGCTGTTGTTGGGCCTTGAGGATAAGTGGGCGGGCGAATCCCATATGAGATTTTGGTAATGCAAACCATAGTCATGGTAAGCCACTACCCACGACCACTTAGTCCTGACGAATGTCACAATCTTCCATAGGGTTAGGTGTGGACTCCCCGAATGACCGTGTTCTTAGGTTATGTTAAGGGATTGTGACCCACAATAATCGCTCAGTTGTTTTTTAAAACCTCCATGGAGTTGTGTCTGCATGTCATTTGCATTATTATTTTAGATAAATTAAAAGAGGTATATAAGACGAATGTCATTTCTGTGGAACTGTTGTCGTTGTTATGAAAGATATAATGTCATTAATCTGGCTTGAAATATATGTGGTTTTATATATATTTGTATATTTATTTTATTAAGAGAGCTTACCCTTATTTGTTTGTGTGCGACTGCAATGATCGTGTTTCTTTACACGAGAGCAGGTAGTGAAAAGATTGTTGAGGAGTATGAAGCACGTGGTTGATGCTTGATGCTTAGGAGCTATTTTTTTGGAGTTGTAGCATGGATCATCTTAGGATCTCTTTTGAGTTGTTTCATTATGATGTTGAACGCTTGTTTTACCTCTATGGATTTAATAGTTCACTGTCATAAGGCATATAGTTGACCTTAGTATATTTTTATTCAGTTTGAGACTTTAATTATGATTTCTCTTATATGTTTATGATGTTTTTAATTGAATTAGAGTAAAACTTCCGCGCTGCTTAGTGTGCTGTCATGTGACGGTCAGTCACGTCGTTACATTTATAATTATATTTTGGAATTATATTATGAACTATTTTGAAAATTTAAATTTTTTCGCAATTATTTATTTGATAAAATTAAGGGTGTTATAGCCTAGACCTTTATTTGTTGGTTTTCTATTTCCATTCTGTATGAAGAACTTGCAGATGTCTTTGTTGGTTTATAACTTCTGTTTTGAGGTGCACGTGAGTCTGTGCGGGTGGGTAAATCTCGTTGTGGTATTTGGCTATGTTGCTTTTCTTTGTTTTTTTCTTGTAATTTGGTAGCAATTATAAACATTTTGTCTTTTGAGTCTTTTGTGGGGTAACACTGTGATGTGCATTCTGCACTTTGGTGAGGTTATTAATTATTTTTCTTTTATATCGTTTGGTTTTGGGTTGTATGTTATTGGAGTTTGTTACTCCTTGGGGTTGTAGTGTCCCTTTGCTTAGGTTTCTAGTTTGTTACTCCATTTAATTCATTTTCTTTGCTCATAAAAAAAGGAAGAAATTTCTATTGATACCAGTAATAATATAATATTTAAAATTATAATATCATACAAAATATTTCTCCTCTAATTTAATTAAATTGAGATATACTACTAATATATGTTGGTTTCCCTTTAATATATTGTTTAGGATTAGTCGTTTATGTTTTAAAAGGTTAATACATTTTTTTAAATTAATCAAATTATAAATAAGTTTATTTATGTTTTAAAAATAAATCAATCACAAAATAAAAATGCTTAACCTCACCAAACAAAATTCATCCATATATTTTTCTCTTTTTTTTATCAATTACCGTAATTTATTATAACAAATCCTGATTGGTTTACTTTTAACTTTTGTATGCTTTTCCAGCATAAACACTTGGTAAACATTACATATATAAGAAAAGCATACAAAAGAAAAAAATTTAAAGTATGATGCTTATTCGTTTAGCAAGCATTTACTTAATTAGAGCACGATTGTTTTAGTGTTTAAATGTGGTAAATTCATATTCTTAACATTAGATCAAATAGTTGTGTTAAAAAAACTTGAATTTGATCAATTTTAGTGTTACATTAAACACACACTTAAATATTGTTTAGAGTGATTGCGAATTTTCAATATTTTATTTTTAAAAAATTTCAACCAATTTTTTTTTAAGTTTTTACCCGGCGTATCCGTAGAAAAAGCATACAAAAGTAAATCACAGAAATAATTAGTGCTAATCACAAAATTCACAAAAAATATGTCAAAAAAGTATATTAAAAAGCCCAACTAATTTAATGGCATACTTATTCTAATTCTTTTTCCATAACACCTACCTACAAAAATTCGTAGACCCCACTTAAACCCAATCAAAGATTCAAATTGGAGCTTTCCTTTCGATAGAAAACTCCATTCTCCAGCTGGGACGCTGGGTGGCCCTCATTTATTTTGTTTCCTGAATAAGGCCTGGGCAGGCCAACAACAATAATGCGAGAACGTGATGCTACGTCTCATACTAATGGCAACATTAATCATCATCTCGTCAACCTCTTCGACCATAAATTTCAACCTAGCTAATGCCACCGACATTAATGTCGTCTCCACCAAAAACATTTGTGTGATATTGTATGAGATTTAATGTTTGGCATTAAAATTCTAATAAGAAAAAAAAAGTTAAACATTGTAGAAATAAAAATCACTAAACTG
Organism: Sesbania bispinosa; assembly: GCA_026901365.1. NCBI lineage: Eukaryota > Viridiplantae > Streptophyta > Magnoliopsida > Fabales > Fabaceae > Sesbania > Sesbania bispinosa. The sequence goes on along the minus strand of QLOH01000648.1, from coordinate 449,382 downwards.
TTAATTTGGTCCCTGAAAGATTGGAGGAACTTCATTTTAATCCCTGAAAGAATGAAACTATCAATTTAGTCACTGAATGTAATTTTCGTCTTTCAATTTAGCCCCTCTGTTACAATCTGTCAGTTAACCTTAACAGAGACGCTGATGTGACATGTTAAATGGCACATGTACATAATGACGTGTTAATAAAATTTTTCATTTTAGTCCATCATTAATAAAATAGTCCATTTTAGTCCCTCATTAATGTTAATGATTTCATTTTCATCCCTTCTGCTACATTTTGTCTTTAACAACATATTTTCACCCCTAAACCTCAAGGGGTTGGTCGAGTGGAGCAAGACAGGGACTCGTACCTGACAGGTTGCAGGTTCGAACCCCCACTCGTTCCCTTGGGGTGAGGTAAAATGTAAGTACCTCTATAAGTGCTCAAAGAGCCCGGAGGCTTTCCCTGCCTTGGACTTAGAGGTGTCAATTTGGGTTGAGTTCGGTGAGCCAACCCGACTCACCGGTGGGTTGGGTTGGTAAAATATAGGCTCACATTTTCGCGGGTCAAAAGTGAGTCAATCCACTTAACTCGTGAGCCAAAGTGGGTTCGAGCCGGGTTGAAGTGGGTTGGCTCACTTTTTAATTTGTATTTATTTTTTAAGTCATTTTTATAATTTTTTATATTTTTTTCTTAATTTTTTTACCTTTTTTATTATTTTTATAATTTTTTAAGTTAGGTAAGTCAACTCACTTAACCCACCAACCCGCGGTGGGTCGAGCTGGTTTGGAAATTTTTCAGCTCACCAGAAAAATGAGCCAACCCGGCTCGACTCACTTTTAGCCTAACCCGTGATGAGCCAACACGCGTGAGCCGGATTGGCTCACTTTGACACCTCTACTTGGACTGGGGTACTATCCCTTACCCTAAATTTTATTTACCAAAAAAAAAATTTTCACCCCTAAATTGACAATAGATTATTTAGACCAAAATGAAGAATTTAAATTTCAATTTTTGAACTAACTCTTTATTTTGATACCTTAAAACCTTGGTAAATTATAAAATATTGATTTAAGAAATTTTGGAGAGTTGCTAGGATAAAGATGCTCTTATAAAACCTAAGGGTGATCTTCGAAAAAGAAAAGAGCATCGATGCTCAAAGCCTGAGCATCACGGTTTTAATAACAGATGAAGATGCTCTTAGTTTTAGTTGAAATTTTAATTCCAATTTATCTTTTATTTGTCATTTCTATCAAATTTATTTATACAAAATATCTATCAAATTTAGGCTTTAGAAGTAGCGTACATTTATATAGTTACCTCCTATCTTTATTTATTTATTTATTTTTATATAAAAAATAAAAATGTGTTTTTTCTTAGTTTTAAATATAATAAATATAATATTATAATTTTTTAATAATATTAATTATGAAATTTATTTTATATCTTTAATTTATTGTCCACTATTCATTTATTTTTTATGATAACGAATGCACTATATTATTTTCAATGATTAATTATTGGAGCATATATGAGTTACTACTCTAATGACGATTTTTCTTAATTTTGTCATTAATTTAATTATTTAATATTAAAGATATTTTCTGAAATAAAATCTAAAAATATAACATTATTAATTATAATAAACTGATTTTAAAGCCTTTTTCTCGGTCTTAATCCATCTATTTTTTTATTGTTAGTAGTTTTAGAACTTTTATTTTGTTCACTTTTTTATTTTCATTTTTATAAAATTATGTTATTTTCCACTTCCATCTTTTGTAGTTTGTAGTTAATGTATGTCAGTTGAATAATATGATTTGTTGATTAATTATAGAGGGAGAATGAATGATATAATAGGAAAGTAAGTAATAATTAATTTTTTAAAAAACTTAAAAATATCAATCATTTTCTTAATTATGGTGTATAAACCTTAAATGATAATGAAATAAAAACGGAGGGAGTGGCAATTAAAGAATCTATTTTAGTAAAAGTGAAAATAAATCACAGCAACACAATATGTATTGTGACTTATAAAAATCGATATTAAAGCCTCGTTAACGGTAAAGTAAATGAAGATGTGGTTTTTTTTTTTTGTGAGAACCTAGGATATCTATAAATAATAAGGGTGTGTTTGTGAGTTTAGAGAGGAGAGAAATGAATGGATTGGAGGGAGAAGGGAGGGGGAGAAGAGGAGGGAAATACTATGTAAAATACTCAAACTCACAAACACAAAGGGGAAGGGCTTCTAATAAACCCTTCCCTTCCCTCCCTTTCCCTCCAAAATTCAACTCACTATGTTTGTGAGTTGAATTTTGGAGGGAAAGGGAGGGAAAGGAAGGGTTTATTAGAAGCCCTTCCCCTTTGTGTTTGTGAGTTTAAGTATTTTATAAAGTTTTTTCCTCCTCTTCTCCCCCTCCCTTCTCCCTCCAATCCTTTCCTTTCCCTCCTCTCAAAACTCACAAACACACCTTAAATAAAGACTAATCTCTTTCAAGCTCTACAGATCAGTAGAGTTTAGCTTTACCACTCACAATAAAGTCTTTTTCATACATATCATCAAAGAGATCGAACCATATCAAAATGCTTAAGAGATTCAACTATCTATCAACTGTGTCAGATTTTTTTAGTAACCGAGCTTTAATTTATTTTACATGAAATTAGGATGGGTAATTTTTTTGGTAACAATTAGAATGGGTAATGTTATCTCTAATTTTTTATCTTTTGTCAAAGACATTTTGTTTATGATAATAATGAACTCTAGCGTTGTCACAATTTTCTCCTCATAGCAAGATTGTCCTTTCATAATTTCCTACTACCCCGACTATAAAAAAAAAAATCACTACGGTCTTAAATATAAATAACCTAAAATTTAATTTTATTAGTCTCAAATATAAGCAAAATCTAACTACCTCCCCCTATTAAATGATAGTATCTCCACAATACCTTTATTTAATTTGCACTTCCTTTCCAATAATTCACTTTACAATAAATATTAAGAAGGATAATTTGGTAAATGTTATTCACTTTTTATATAAGTTTGAGAAAATATAATGGACTCAACTAATATTCTTAATTAATGTGAATTAGTTATTTTTTACTTATATTCGAGATAAGAGTAGATTCAATAACTGAAATAAAGGGAATATAATGATTATAAGTCAAATTATTAAAAATATTTATACTTTTATCTTTAAATATAATTTATAATAAGATATATATCATAACATTTTTTTGGTACATTATAAATAATATTATAATAAATTTCACTTCATTTAAAAAAAAAATGTTTTAGTTACAATTTTACTACTTTTAAAAAAATTAATTAAAAAAAATGAACTTACATTTATAGGCGTCGGCATTGACACATGTGAGGAGAAAGCCCATATAAAAAATTCAAAGGTTACTACTCTACAGTTTCCATATTCCATTCAATAAGTTTCCAACTGCTCCTAGCTACTCTGCACCAAGTAACAATAACGTGTTGTTCACCCATTTATTTCTTGCATGAAAAAAATAGAAGTATCCTTTATTGGAATAGATCGGGTGCGTTTGGGTAAAGTGATTGTTTGGCACAAGCTATACAAAATAGGAGAGGCAAGTTTTGAATTTTTGATTTTTAAAAATTTTGAACAACTCAAAATAAAAAATTTTTGTTTAGGGTCGTTGCGAGATTTCAGTTTTTTATTTAAAAAAAATTCAAACAAATTTTTACAACTCAAAACTAAAAACTAAAAACCATATTTTATGGTTTTTAAAATGGACATTTTGAAACCACAAAATGATTTTTAGTTTTCAGTTTTGAGTTGTAAAAACTTAATTGAAATCCTTTACAAAACAAAAATTGAAAACTTGCAACCACCCCAAACGACTCTAAATTAAATTCATTTGACCTCTTTTATTCATATTCACTCCGATTCTTTTTCTAAGGAACTTCTTACAAGTTTTTGTGGTTTTTTTTTATAAGTCATTTTACAATTTCTAGACAACATTTATTACCATATTTCTTATTTACCCTTATTAATTTTAATGTCTTCTCAACTAGCAAATGCCAATGAAATTAATTAGCAATATTAAATAAAATAAAACAAAAAAGTTAAACTATTTTTTAAGATTCTAATAAAATTAAGTATACCCTATAAAAAGTATCATAAGAAACTATTTTCTTTGGAAACAAATTCGATGGCCAGAAAAAGAAATGACAAATGACAACGTAAATGAAAGAGAAATGTTGTTTATACAACAACATGATGTACAACAAAAGAGATGTAGAGAGAAAAGAGAGAGAAATGTGAGATGTGATAGATGATGTGATGGAGATATAGAGAGAGAATGTATGTTATATAAGTTGTTGTATAGTTTTTGTTGTATGAATAAGTTATCTCCAAATGAAATAATACGTCTTACAAAATTGTGTGAATGTGATCCTAGGTTTCACACTTAAAAATTATTTTGTTTTTAAAATTATTGTTACAAGTAACAATAACGTGTTGTTCACCCATTTATTTCTTGCATGAAAAATAGAAGTATCCTTTATTGGATTAGATCGGGTGCGTTTGGCTAAAGTGATTGTTTGGCACAAGCTAGGAGATGCATGTTTTCAGTTTTTGATTTTCAAAAATTTTGAATAAAGTTTTTACAACTAAAAATAAAAAAATTTTGTTTGGATCGTTGCGAGATTTAAGTTTTTTATTTTAAAAAATTTCAAACAATTTTTTACAACTCAAAACAAAAAACTAAAAATCATATTTTATTATTTTTAAAATGGACATTTTGAAACCACAAAATGATTTTTAGTTTTCAGTTTTTAGTTGTAAAAACTTAATTGAAATCCTTTACAAACAAAAACTGAAAACTTGCAACCACCCCAAACGACTCTAAATTAAATTCATTTGACCTCTTTTATTCATATTCACTCCGATTCTTTTTCTAAGAAACTTCTTACAAGTTTTTGTGGTTTTTTTTATAAGTCACTTTACAATTTCTAGACAACATTTATTACCATATTTCTTATTTACCCTTATTAATTTTAATGTCTTCTCAACTAGCAAATGCCAATGAAATTAATTAGCAATATTAAATAAAATAAAACAAAAAGTTAAACTATTTTTTAAGATTCTAATAAAATTAAGTATACTCTATAAAAAGTATCATAAGAAACTATTTTCTTTGGAAACAAATTCGATGGCCAGAAAAAGAAATGGCAAATGACAACGTAAATGAAAGAGAAATGTTGTTTGTACAACAACATGATGTACAACAAAGAGAGATGTAGAGAGAAAAGAGAGATAAATGTGAGATGTGATAGATGATGTGATAGAGATATAGAGAGAGAAAATGTATGTTGTATAAGTTGTTGTATAATTTTTGTTGTATGAATAAGTTATCTCCGAATGAAATAATGCGTCTTACAAAATTGTGTGAATGTGATCCTAGGTTTCACACTTAAAAATTATTTTGTTTTAAAAGAAATTAATTTTTATTTCTTACTTTTTAATTTTTAATTATAAAAAAGTTTATGTTTATGTTGTACAAGAAACAATAAAAATAATAAAAAGCGAAAAAAGAAACAAAATGAAAATGACATTTTTACTATTAAAAGTTACCAAAATAAAAAGTAGATAACGTTTTCTACGTGGGGAGATAGAAAAATACTAATTATGAGTGGTGTGGCGCCCCATGCGTATGATTATCCTTCTTAAGCTTTCAGTTTCAGCTACTCTCCGAATCACAGAACCAAACGACAATGGCAGAAGCAACCAAAACCAAATCCTCCAAACCCATTCTTCCTTGGAAAACCCGCATTTCCATTTCCTTCGTCAGCGCCCTAACCGACGCCTCGCGTCGCTCTAACGGCACCGTTAATCGCCGTCTCCTCAACATCCTCGACCGCAAATCCCAACCTAACGCCACTCCCGTTAACGGCGTCTCCACCAAAGACGTCACTGTAGACGCTGACCGCAAGATTTGGTTCCGTCTCTACACTCCCACCGCAACCGTCGCCGGCGGCGAAAACGTCTTCCTCCCTGTCATCGTGTTTTTCCACGGCGGCGGATTCGCTTACCTCTCCCCCGCTTCCTTCGCCTACGACGCCGTTTGCCGGCGGTTCTGTCGGAAAATCCCCGCCATCGTCGTCTCCGTCAACTACCGCCTCTGCCCGGAGTACCGTTACCCGTCCCAGTACGACGACGGCGAGGCCGTCCTCAGGTACCTCGACGAGAATCGCTCCGCGTTGCCGGAAAATGCTGATGTGTCGAAGTGCTTCCTCGCCGGCGACAGCGCCGGAGCCAATTTATGTCATCACGTGGCAGTTCGGGCATGTCGGGTTGGGTTTAGATCCGTTCGCGTTATTGGATTAGTTTCGATCCAGCCGTTCTTCGGCGGGGAGGAGCGGACGGAGGCGGAGATTCGGCTAGAGGAGTCGCCGCTGGTGTCGGTGACGAGGACGGATTGGCTGTGGAAGGCGTTCTTGCCGGACGGGTCGGATCGTGATCACGGAGCGTCGAATGTGAGCGGGCCAAATGCGGAGGATTTGTCGGGTCTGGATTACCCGGATACACTTGTGTTTGTGGGTGAGTTTGACCCGTTACAGGATTGGCAAAGAAGGTATTATCAGTGGTTGAGGAAATCAGGGAAAGAGGCTCAGCTGATTGAGTATCCAAATATGATTCATGCGTTTTATTGTTTTCCTGATTTGCCTGAATCTTCTCAGTTGATTTCACAAGTCAAGGATTTCATCACCAAGAAACTCTCCAATTTGAAATGATATATTAATAATAGGATTTAATAATATTATTAGTTAGTTAATTCATATTTGAGTGGTACGTAGTTATTATAATTCTATTAGAGAGCCATATGCAATGGGTTACATAGGGTTGGGAGTTTCAGCATTGCAAATTTAAGAATTTGGTCTAAAACCCAGATTATGAATCAGGTTATGCAAGCCCAAAAGCAAAACCCAGATTCTTAAATTTGCAATGCTGAGACTCCCAACCCTATGTAAATATAGATTCATAGTTGATTGGTACGTAGGGATAATATGCTAGAGACATGCAATGCTACATGTTGGGAGTCCCAACATTGCAAATTTAGGAACCATATATAGTTTACACTTTGTAATACTATATAATAATAATGAGTGATCTTCATTCTGTATCTGATTACATTTTCACTGGATAGTTTTTTTATTTTTTATTTTTTGGAAAATGGTTATGTGGGCTATAATGGAAAGTCGTTTTGATTTAGTGTCCGTTAAATTTATAATTGAATAGAATAATCAATGATATGATAGAAATGAGTGTTACATGTTTTATAAAACACATTGGACGAAAATAATTTAAAATCAATTCCACGAAATCATGAGTTTGAACGTTTTATTGAACGTGATTTTGACAAACTTGAGTTTGCATAAATGTGATTTTATATTTAGATAATTTATTACAAACGTAATTTTGAAAAAGTGAATATTATTTGAATGATATCAATTTAAATCACGTTTAGAGTTGTAATTACTAAAAAAGAAACAAAATTTATTATCAAGAAGATTTGTTTTCTATTTTATTAATATTGAGTATATTTTTTGTGAATAATAAAAGCACTGAAATTTAAACCTAACAACTTATGTATACTACCAAAATCATATTTGATAACATTAATAATAAAATAAACGTATTTGCACCGCAAAGATCTTTTTATTATTAATATATACTTTCTAATTTATAATATACATTTGTAAATCGACATAAAAACCTTGTTTTTGTGTAGCCTTTTTTACCAATATTTTTTGTGTAGCTAATATGTAGTAATATGAAAAATATTAATTATTAATTAAGACAATACCAAATTTTCAATAATTTTAATATTGAGTGAAATCATGCTTGCTCCATTAATTAGTAGAAAATAGAGACGATATTGCCAACTTTTTTTATTGCCAGCCTTATTGCAATTAAAGGTGACTTGCTATCAAATGACCAGTTGTGTGAGGGATTCGGATCCTCTGCAGCGCGGGATGTGTCTGCATCACAATTAGCTACCGAATAGCTAGGGAACAGTTATGGAAACATTCCGTAGTTAAAATCGGTAGTTATTCTCTAGCTATTTCCTAGCTATTCTGCTGCACCTTGTTACAGCGCTGCAGAGGATCCGTGCTGTTGTGTGAGATGACACTAATGCGAAGGGCAAAAAGGGCACTTGGCTACCCATTCCCATGATGTTGCTCTGAACTCACATTCACAGAACGCAAAAGCTTGAAAAAGTCCCATCCGTTTAAACTTGCGTTTAAAGCTAAACTCACGCGAACAAAGCTGATCCAAATATAACAAAAAAAAAAAATAGTGATCACGTCTAACCCAGTGGATGCGCGTTCACCTTCCCTGAACGCTAATCCAAATAGACCCGAAATGGGGAACCAAACGGGCTAACCTCGATTTTCAAATCAAGAATTCTGATTAAGAATTTTAGATAGGGTATTCCGTTTAATGTGATGTAATTAACCCAATGCTTTATAATTCAATAGTAGTGAAAATTATAATTAATTTGAAATAATTATATATTACTCCCTCCGGTCCTTATTATAAGGCACTTTTTACAAGTTTGTATGGTCCTTTTTATAAGACACACTTAATCGAATTACATTTACCAATAAAAGTGAATAAAATTAGTTAATTTTATTGGAGTTTTAAAAAATAGTTTTCTAGTTTTACCTTTATTTAATATCATTAATTAAGTAAGACACTAAAGTTAATTAAGGATAAATAAGAAAAATGCTAATAAATGTTGCCTTGAAATTTAAAAATGCCTTATGAAAAGAACCACAAAAACTTGTAAGAAGTGAGGACGGGGGAGTATTAAGTAAGGGTAAAACTAGAAAGTTAAACTATACAGAAAATTTATTTAAGACATCAAATTCAAACTCTAATAAAAACGTAATTAATACAGAAAATTGCGTAAATTGATTACAATCAAAGTAGACTTATTCTAAAATTGCGTGCCGTGGGAAATTAAAGTGAAAAAAAAATTTAAATTATTTAAATAATATGTGTAAAAATAAAAATAAATAATTTTTTGGTAAAAAAAATAATAAATAAATAATTATCACAGGTAAAAATAGCATGAATTAGCCTAATTGGGTCATCACCAGTTTTGCATTATTAGTCCCATTAAGATCAGGTCCAACCGAAACGTAAAAATTACTTCTGTTATATAGCATGCAGATATGGGAAATTGGGAATAGGCCGAGTCGATTTAGGCTTTTTAAGGCCTGAGTTTGACTTGCACCTTAAATCCATGGCCTGAGTTTGACCCGTTTACCTGACATAGACTCTATTTTATGGTATGAGTCTGGCTTATTTAAAGCCTGATATAGCCTGAAAGTTTGTTTTATAGTAAAGTACTTGAATATATCATAAGTTGTGTTGTAAAAACCGGACCGAACCGGCCGGTTCGACCGGTCGGACCGGTAACCGGTGGTGGGAGCGGTTCGGTTGGCCCAGAAAACCGGAGGGACAGAAAACCGGTGAAGAACCGGTAAAACCGGTCCCAAACCGGTGAACCGGACCAAAACCGGTGGTTCACCGGTTTTTACCGGTTCTGTGAGAAAACACCAAAACTACGTCGTTTTGTTTAAAAAATTGCAATTTTTTTTTTAAAATTCTGCTGTGCGTTTTACTTTTATGATGCTGAGCTGAAAAACACCTATTAGGCTATTACCCCTAATTGGAAACAAAAGCAACAGAGAACCAGAAACCCTTTCTTCTCCTTCTCAGTTTATCTCTCGGTCGCGAACCCTACAGCTCGTCAGCCACCTATTCTGCAGCCGTCCGCCGCTGTCCAATTGTCGTCCACCGCCCTTCCTCCTTCCGTCGCGCGCGTCCCAGCTGTTCCATCTTGCTTCCGTCGCGTGCGTCCCAGCTGGTGCGATTCCGATCTGCTTCCTGCCAGCCGTGATCAGCCGCCCCCAGCCGTGCCTCATGGCCACCGGAGATGAATCACAGCAATAGCCTGCGTAGGTTCTCATATATCCAACCTATCTTTCAATTATTGTTGGTGGAAATGCTTTGGAAGTTTGGGGAAAACCGAAAACCTATCTTTTAATTTCATATGTTGTTGGAGAAATTAGTGTTGTTGAATTTACTTGAATATGTGTTATTGGTTGCCTTGTTGGAGAATATAATGCTGCCACTTCCATTGACCATTTTGCCAAAGAAATTTGCACATTAAGCACTAACTTACTAAACAGTAATTTGATTTGCAGTTAATGTTAAATTAACTCCAATTTTAGATATATATAGGTTGTTGGATATATGCTAAATTAACTCCAATTTTGGATATATATATATATGTTGTTGGAGAAATTAATTATAAATTATATATGTTGTTGGATATAATATATATGTTGTTGAAGAAATTAATCAAATTATATATATATATGGATATATATGGATTTATATATATATGCTGTTGGAGAAATTAATTAGAAATTATATACATTTCCTTCTTTAATTTAAACACATGCATGCTTGTTTAATATATTGCATTTTTCATTTTGCCTTGCTTTAATGGCAACTTATCAAGTAATTAACAAAATTTGTGGTTCTCTTATAGGAACCAAGAAGCGTAAATACTCCTCAAGAATCCAATGCTAATGCATCTAATGTTAATAGTTCTCAATCTTCACAAAAAGAATGCACCGAAGGCTCTAGTGCAGTTCGTGGAAAAACTGATCCTGCATGGGAGCATTTTGCATATAAAAAAGATGGAAGAACTAATGTATACACTTGCCTCCATTGTGGAGCAACCTATTGAGGAGGGGGCATAAATAGAATGAAGCAACATCTTGCGAGCATTTCGGGTCAAATAAGTAAATGCAAAAAGGTTCCCCATGATGTTCGTCACCGAATGCTAGAATCATTGAAAGAAATCCAAGAAAAGAAGCAAAACGAGGACCTCAATGAAGCATATGATGATCAACTTGTTGACCCAGGGGTTCAAGCAAACCCTACAGGTTCAAATGAAATGCAATCAACACCTTAAAATAAAGGAAAAGAAAAGCAAATGTTGAAATTGGTAGTTATTTTGCTCCAAGGACAACTCCCAACTCCCAACCAAGCCTTAGAAGTGTATTATCTATGAAGGAAGCAATACACAAAGCTAAGATGGCAATTGCTAGATGGTTATATGATGCTTGCATTCCATTTAATGCAGTTCAATCACAATATTTTTGACCTGCTTTGGATGCAATTGCAGCTATTGGCCCTGGCTTCAAAGGTCCATCTTATCATGAAGTAAGAGTGAACTTGTTAGGGAATTGCAAGAGAGAGTGTCAACTACTTGTTCAAAATCAACGAGCCAACTGGGCTAAGAGTGGATGCACAATCATGGCTGATGGGTGGAGTGACCAAAGACAAAGAACTTTGATAAATTTCCTGGTTTATTGTCCTACAGGTATGATATTTGAAAATTATTCCATGCATCTTCTAAAAGAACTTTGCTGGATTTTCTAGTTAATTATTCTACAGGTATGACATTTGTGAAATTTGTTGATGCATCAAATATTGTAAAAGATGCTACCACATTGTGCAATTTGTTTTCTGAAGTTATTGAGTGGGTCGGACCTCAAAATGTTGTTCATGTAGTTACAGATAATGCTGCTAATTATGTAGCTGCTGGTAGGTTAATACATGAAAAATATGCTACCATTTATTGGTCCCCTTGTGCTGCACATTGTTTGAATCCTCTTTTAAAGGACATTGGTAGCATGACTCATATTGCAGAACTTGCTTCCAAGGCTTCAAAGTTAACTATCTTTGTGTACAATAACATGGTGTTTTTGTCTTGGCTTAGAATTAGAGATGGATGGAAAGAAATTGTTCATCCAGGTGTGACACGATTTGCTACTACTTTCATCACTTTGAAAAATATTTATGATCACAAGCATGATTTGAAAGCTTTGGTTGTGGACAAACACTTTACTAGCCATAGGTTATCAAAAACTACAGCAGGAAAAGTTGTGAGTTCTATCATTCTGGATAACAAATTTTGGAATGATTGTTTAATTGTGTCCAAGATTGTAGCTCCCATTATTTGGTTATTGAGAATTGTTGATGCCGATGAAAAGCCTTCAATGGGTTATGTTTATGATGGCATGCAAAGGGCACAGAATGCAATAAAGATGATGTTTAGGAAAAAGAAGAATTTGTATAAACCTTACACTGAACTTATTAAGGCTAGATGGGATAGACACTTGAAGCATAATCTCCATGCAGCAACTTATTTTTTTAATCCTGCTTTCTTTTATGATGAAGACTATAGTGAGAAAAATAGGGTTGTGTCTGCACTTCTTAACTTGTTGGATAAAAAAGCCTTTTGTAATGACTTGGCCAAAGGCCTTAAAGAAATGCAAGTGTATCGTGACCGTCAAGGGACTTTTAGTCGAAAAAGTGCTTTCAAAGTGGCATAACAAATACGACCTGATAAGCACCAATTTATGTTTAGTTTTTACATTTTACATAGTTGTGGATACTAGATACTTCTTCTTTAATGGTTATACATAATAACATGTAATGTACTATTTGTTGTAGATGAATGGTGGAGATTGTATGGGGGTAGCGCTCCAATATTGCAAAAGATAGCAATTCGAATTCTTAGCCAAACTTCTTCTTCTTCGGGATGTGAGAGAAATTGGAGTGTCTTTGAACGCATCCATACAAAGAAAAGAAATAAATTAGAGCATCAAAGGCTAAGTGATCTTGTTTATGTTACTTATAACTCGCGTTTGAAGAATAGGTATATAGATCTCTCTAAAATCTAAATCTTACATTGTTGTCAGTTCTTTTTTTAAGCATACACTAGTCCAAAAAGGGTCTTTTACGACGGTTAAAATAGGCTTTTTACGACGGTTATACAACCGTCGTTGATCCAGGCGTCGTAAAAAACTGGATTTTTGACGACGTTTTACAACCGTCGTTATAAATTAGAAACAACGACGGTTGTTAAGGGAACCGTCGTTGTTTCTTACGTATACAACGACGGTTATGGTCACAACCGTCGTGGAATGAGGCCAAATGAAGGCCAAGTGATGAATTTTTTACGACGGTTAGATCAGGAACCGTCGTGGAAAGTAGGAAACCACGACGGTTCCTGATCTAACCGTCGTAAAAAATTCAATCAGTTGGCCTTCATTTGGCCTCATTCCACGACGGTTGTGACCACAACCGTCGTTGTATGTCACTTTCCACGACGGTTATCGTCACAACCGTCGTGGAAACTCAAATTTTTTTTTGGGTTCATTCTGTTTTTATCCTTTTCCCAAACCTGCAAACAGCCAGAACAATCCAGAAATTGTACAGAACGAAATACCAGCAACAGTTTAATCAAATTTGCATCCATTAACTTCAAAATACAACATTTCAAAGATTATAGTATAACCAGTGTACATAATACTCTTTGTCATGTAAAAACTAAATACCTAAACATACAACTATATAAAAGGTAGTATAACTAATCAAACTACGGTCAACTACCCTAAAATTTTGTTATATAACTCAATAACGTATTTAGCCCATGTCTTTCTAATGAAATCAATTGCGTCAGAGTTAAATGGGCTAGTATCCATGAAAAACTGCAAAATAAAATAACTTGAAATTAGTGGATAGATCAATTAAGAATGTGGATTTATTGAAGAATTGATTATTCATGCTGAATCACCTGCTCCCATGCATTTTGAATACCACCTTGCACAATGGCAGACATCCATTGCATGATGTAATAGCCGCACTCATATCCTCCAACTTGTTTGTTACACTACAATTCAAAATGAAGAATAGTCAAATAATTAAAATCATACACAAGAGTTTAATAAAATATCTTATTTAATGCATGTAAATACCTTGAGGTTAATCCATGATAGCTTAGGAGCCCTATGTGAAGCTTTACCTAACATCATTTGATATGCTGCATAGGCACTAATATAAAAAATAAAATACAAGTTAGAGAATAATTATAACCTAAAAAAGACTAATAATGATAATAAATTGATTGTCATTACCTATTGACTATTTCTTGAAATTTTTTAGTGGGCTTCTTATGCAATGAACAAAACCACATAGTGGTGTGATCTTCGACAGATATAACCAGTAGTTGCCAGTGGCGGCTGCATTGGAAATTAGTTAATACTGCAAGATATTCACATTGATAATGATAAAAATATTAAATAACTTAGAAGTATTTTCACTTACTCATGGAAGTGAGGTGCTAAATAAATCTTTTTTTCCTCATCGAACAAGCTGTTGACGATGTATTTCTGTATTTCTATTCTTGGATTTGAACCCTCGAAGGTTAGATGAGGGTCAATGAATCCATACACATCCTCATTTCCAGGATGACGTGGACCAGATATCATCATAGACAACATCATATATTTGCGCTTCATGCACAATCCGGGAGGTAAGTTGTAAACAACTAGCAAAACAGGCCATGAACTATGATTAGTACTTAAATTTCCAAATGGATTTATTCCATCGGACGCTAATCCAAGCCTAAGATTCCTTGGCTCGTTCCCAAATTCTAGAAACTCATCATCAAGGTTCTTCCACTGTAACGAATCAGCGGGATGGCGAAGCATTCCATCACATATCCTCTCATCGGCATGCCATCTAAGGTTCTTAGCGTCATTTGGATTGGCAAACAGACGCTTAAACCTTGGAACTATTGCAAGATACCATACAACCTTTGCCGGGGGACCCTCCTTTGTGACCTCATCAATACTATCTTGATCATTGTCTTTCACCTTATATCGAGATAACCCACACTTCGTACATTTCTTCAACCCTTCATAGTTTTTCTGTATAAAATGCAATCATTAGGGCATGCATGGATCTTTTTATACTCCATACCCATCAGACACAATATCTTCTTCGCCTCATAATTACGATTAGGTAGTGCATTCCCTTCAGGAAGCATGTCAGTTAGCAATTGAAGCAACTCAGTGAAGCTTTTATCAGACCACCCATTCAATGCCTTCAAATTCATCAATCTTAACACCGCTGACAATCGTGTGAACTTCGTTCACCCAGGAAACAATGGAGTCTCGACATCACTACACATATCTTCATACAGATGGGCCTCTGCAAATCTGTCCACACCGACATCGCGAATCATGTCTTCCACTCGGTCATCCATGGTTGAATGAGAATACTCTAGCATTGGGAAGTCATCATCATATGGCATATCTATCAATTCACCGTGCCATATCCATTTTGTATAACTCTTTATAATACCATCACACAGAAGATGCTCCCTAATTTCGTTCTCCTCCAGTCTTCTTCCATTCAGACAATTTACGCACGGACACCTAAACCTTCCACGTCCGTCGGCACTACTAGCAGCATTACGTCGCGCAAATTGTAGAAATTCTTCCACCCCTCTCTCATACTCATCAGTAATGCGTTGAGCACTCATCCAATTTCGATCCATATCTACTTTCTGTACGTTCGTGATGGACACTCCCTTTATTCAACATTATGCATGTATATCTCTCTTTTTATTCAAAGGTGTGGCCCTATCCCATTCAGGAAGATTCACTTTTCTTAGTTCATTATTGTGTAAATGTTAATTCTCATTTCATCAAATCCATAAAATTTCGGCAGCATTTCGCATTGGTCTTCAGGTGGCACGAAATGAAAGTGGTGAACCACAATCAAATATGCACCCGAAGAACAACACAAATGCAACGAACCGAAATTTCATGAATTGTATGAAATGCTTATTAAAATTTACTTATTAATGAGCTATAAAAAAGTGATATATCTTCCCAAACTGTCCATCCGGACAATTCAAGATTCAATAAATTCACTATAGTACTCCCTCTTTTTGTTATTATAACAAAGATGTATGAATAAAAACAATTCAAAATGGAGGAAGTACTATAATCTCTATATTGAATCTCAAATGGGAAACTAAGGTTCACTCAAGTAATGCATGAAGAAAATAAAATAAGGCAAAACATATAATTACATTAAAGGAATAAACATAAACAAAGGCAAAAACTTCGTACAAAACCGACTACCAAATTAATTACTTGTTTCTAAATTTCACTTTATTTATATACCTAAGAAATTCCATATTAATTCCTAAATCTAGTACTTAATTAACCAAACTAAATTAAGGAAGAGTTATCTTTCTAAATTAAATTAAATATAATTTCTAAATTAAATTAAATATAATTTCTAAATTAAATTAAATATAATTAGGCATAAAAAATTTTCTATATTAATTTAAACAATTTGAAATCTAACTCAATAACCTAATTCAAAAAGACTAAATTTACTAACTCAATGACCTAACAATTCAACTAACTAACTCAATAACACAATTGAAAAATCTAACCAAACAAATTCCAATTCTAATAATACAATTGCAATATTTCTAGCTAACAATACAAATTCCAATTCTAATAATACAATTGCAATAGTTACAACATTACAAATTCCAATTCTAATAATTCAATTGCAATAGTTTTAACTAAAAAAAATTAAAATATAGTGCCACTAACCTTATGAGGGGAAGAGGAACAACAAGCCAATGGAGGAGAAATGAAGAGGAACGATGAGCCAACCGGTGTTCCACCATGGTGGAAGAGGGACAGAAACGGTGGGAGATGGAGAGGGACGGTAGGCAGAGGGAGAGGGACGATGGGGAAAGAGAAAGGAATGGTGGGGAGAGAGAAGGGTCGGTGGGGAGAGGGAAAAAGGAGAGAGGGACGGTGGGAAAGGAGAAAGGGACGGTGGGAGAGGGAGAGCCTCACGGTGGGGAAAGGGAGAGGTGCTTGAGAGAGAGAGGGACGGTGCTTGGGAGAGAGAGACAGGGACGGTGCTTGAGAGAGAAAGAGGGGGACGTTCGCGTGCGGCGCTGTGTGAGAAGGGAGGGTCTCCTGCTAGGTTATACAAGAGAAACCACGACGGTTCCAAGCATAATCGTCGTGGTTTCTAAGCTTTACTTCTGCACCGCCCATGTTTTTCTTCAGCACCACTTTTCCACTACGGTTATCTAAACAGCCATCATCAATTGGGCTATTTTTTACTTTTGCACCCCTCTATTTTACTTCCTGCACCCCTCTCTTTTTTTTCCTGGTCACCATTTACTCAATACACCCCTTATTTTACTCCTCACAGCACCACTTTTCAACGACAGTTGTTGCACAACCGTCGTTGAAAACTGACTTTCTCTTTTTTTTTTTTAAATTTTAATTGCTTTTCAACGACGGTTGTGAATACAACCGTCGTTGAAAATATTTTCTACGACGGTTCAATAATGCCACCGCGTCATTATTAACGACGGGTGCAACACAACCGACGTGGTATGGCCGTCGTAGAAGGCTGTTTTTGTAGTATTGATAATTAAATTATTTTTTTATACTTTAATACTTTATTTTAGGTTGGAGTACAAGAAAAGAGCTTATGACCCTGTTGATTATGAATCCATTGAGAAAGTTGATTTTTGGATAGTTGAGGAAGAAACACCTCCTGAATTGGATATTGATGAGATTGAGCTTGAAAATGTTATTTATCAAGATAATGCAATTCCAATAAATGGAGCAGGTTAATGTTTAATTGTCTTGAATATATTTCCTTTTTAATGTATTTTTCCTGAGTAAATGTTTGATTTTTCTCCTTTGTTGAAATTTAATTAGGTGATGAAGAAACTGAACTTACAGAGCCAATATTAGATTCAAATGTTGTCCAATTTGGGAGTGATAATAGTGGTGGAAGTGGAAGTGGTCCATATGACAATATATTGTCATTTGATGCAGTCAACCTTGATGAATGTTATGACTTATGATTAGGAGAATTTCTAATAGCTACTATTTGACTATATGTTATGTTTTTTTATTCCACGTGTTGTTAATTTATCATTGGTAATGGACAATTGGACATTGTTGTCTTTTGGTGAACCTAGATTTCATGTTATCTTGTATTTGACTTTATTTTATATGTAATTATGAATGTTTAACTTATGAATGATGAGTGGATTTTAATTTTAAATGTTTTGAAGTCATGGTTATCAATTTTTTGCTATTTAAATTTGAATTTACTAGGTAGAAATATAAAAAAATATTATTTTATTTACTACCGGTCCGACCATTGAACCTTGAACCGGTGGCCAGGCCGGTTCAATGACTGGTCCGGTTTTAATAAAAACATTTATCATAAGCATATATTTGAATAGACTTATAGGCTCAAATTTTTAACATACTTAAATGTTTATACAAACTAATAAATATATAATTATAAGAAAAAATAATAAAAAATCTTTATAATAATAATAGTAATATAAAAAAAAATATTAGTATTTTATTTATATTTAGTTAAATAGGCTGGCCTGATAAGCTCAAAAGACTTTTTCGGTGGCCTGAAGTCTGACCTGTTTTGCTATATAGGCTTTTGAAAAAACATTGGCCTAATCTATTTAATAAATTGGCTTGGCCTGGGCCTAATATAGACCAAGTAGTAGGCCATTGACGAGCGGCCTGACCTGTTCCCACCCCTATATCGCATGCCTCACGGCCAAGAAATGTAACTCACTAGTTTAGGCTCACCAAGAAATTCTTGCATAACATTCCATTTATCATAATAATATATATTTTACGAAACTTTAAGCTATGTTTGGTTTAAGCAGAGAAATAGAGAAGAGAGAAATAAGGAAGAGATAGATAGAGAAGAGAGAAAGTAGGGTGAATTTGGATAGAAATAGAGGTTGTTTGGTTTGAGAGAAATAGAAGAAAGATAGAAAAGAAATTAATTTGAATAATTATTTAATTATATAAAAATAAAAGAGAGAGGTTTATTTATTTTGTAAGTTACAAAAATACTCTCCTAAATTTTGTACCGTCCCTATTTGTTGTTTAGATAAAAAAAGACATTTTGCATAAACCAATCCTCTCTCCCTTACTTTCTCTGCTCCCAGTGAAGATTTATATTTTTGCGGGTCCCATGAAAAAAAATCATTCATTCCCCTCCTTCTTGTTAAACCAAACGAGATGGTTAATGAATCTCCCTGCCATCTCTCCCTTCTCTTTCTTTCTCCCTAAACTCTACACAAACAAACAAAGGGTTAATGAATTTATTTTTAAAATAAATGAATTAGAATATATTTTCTCATTCTATATCTTTTATTGTTTAAGATTATGTGCATAGATTAAAGTTTTTTAATGATATATGATTTTATTATATTTATACTAAAATACTCTCATTTATCTCTACCTTTTTATTTATTATAATTAGGTGAAGTAAAAGTAAATCCTAATTTAGTATTTTTTAGAGATTAAATTGACATTAAAAAATCTTTCAAGTACTAAATTGAATTATTTTTTATTTTTTTAAAGATTAAATTTGAACAACTTTTTATCTTTCTCAAATTTTTCATGGGCCAAAATGAGGGTTTAATTTTAAAGTAATTACCCATATAATAAGGATATAGTTGAAAAATTCATTAAATTAGTCTTGAATTTCTAAAATAGTAAAACTTTAGAAACACAAGTAAAAAAACAACAAAAGTTTTGAAATTAATCAAGGGGTATTTATTTTTAAATTTTATTAAATTAAAATTATTAAATACTCTAAGTTAAACCAATCTTATTATAAGATAATTTGCGTGAAACTTCAAATTGATTCTTGAAAAAAATAAAAAGTTTGTCATATTAATCCTTGAAACAAGAAACGTGGCATGTTGATTAACATTAATAGCAAGAGTGGCATGTTATATGGCATTAGGGTGTTTGTGGATTGGATTGGATTGGTTTTAAGAGAAAAATCATCCAATCCAATAATTTCGGTTTTGTCATTTACTTAATCATCCAATCGGTTTTGATTTTTTTCCAAATCCAATCCAATCCAACCCAATCCAATTTTAATCGGTTTGGATTGGATTGGATTTCGCTTTCTCAAATAAACTAAAAAAATGAAGTTATGAAAGCAAAATTATGATAAAAACAAGCAATTATCATATCTTATCCTATAACATATAAATTACTTGATGCCTTCCAATCCCATTATTGAATGTTATCCGTTAAATATAGTTGCACAATAATAATTTTTTTACATCATCACAGAAAAATAATATCAATAATGATAATATATCAAAATGTTCACAAAACTTTGGATCGGTTTGGATTGGATTGGTTCTCATAGGCAGATCCGAAATCCAATTCAATTAAAATTTTCGGTTTTTTGCGGTTAACGATTTTTTCAGTTTGCTATTTTTTGGATCGGTTGTTGCGGTTCCAATTAGATTGGATTGGATTTGAACACCCCAACATGGCATACGTTAGGCTAAGTTGATTAACATTAATAGCAAGAGTGGCATGACATGTTAAGTGCTTTGTTTGAAACAGACTCTCATCTCCACACCAGCAAAAACAACGGTGTATTAATTATTGGTCCTTTACAAGGGCAAATTACCTCATTTATTGTTTTAATTAGTCTTTTGTTTCCCCCCTTCGTTTGTTGCCAAGACTAGAAAGTGAGAGGTGAACAAATTATGGGAGATGGTACGTAATCAAGGGCCCCATTGTCAATAACATACAAAAAAAACGTGTTAGCTAGATACAAGTTGCAAAAGTAGGAGTGCAAGCAGGGACGAATCTACTTACAATAGTGTGGGGGCGAATCTACTTACAATGACAAGGATTTTTATTTTATACTCAAACATTAGTCTCATTATTTTATAGTAATATTCTTATTATCACTTAATTTTTTATCAAATTAAAAGTTAGAGAAAAAATATTATTTAATCTAAACTTTTTTTTATCTCAATTCATGAAACTAAATGTAAAAATAATAAAATATTGAAACACGAATGATAAACAACTAAAAATATCACCTGAAGCCAATGAGTGTAAGTGTGATTGGGGGAAGTTATATCGGGGGAGGTACGTGGTGGTGTTGTTAGGCCGTGCTATATATTGTGGGACAGAAGTATAGTAGTGGAACCTCAGCAACCCAAAGAAATCTTGGCAGGTCGTTAGACACATGATCATTATCTTAGGTTAGTATGCAATGCTTGGTTGGTTATATTTTATGAATAATATCAATATGGAGTTTTGATAAAGACAAACGAAGCATTCGATGTCAACAGATCAAGCTAAAGGCTCAAGGTCATATTCATTTAGTATCATGAACCATAAGTCCAAATTGGTGGTGGCCTTAAATCAAATGGCCTAACTTGTGGTGGCCTTAATAGAAGATGTCCTCTTGTAACTAGTAGGCTAGCTTTTTAGCACATGATGGAACAGGTCCTGCATGTTGGTCTAAATGGAGGTTACCTAAATCATATATATAAATTGGCCAGCTGGGCTAGCCTATGATAAAATATGATTATATATGGTTTTAAAAAAACATCTTATATTAAAAAATATATATTTATAATTTACATTTTTCCTCGACTAGTTGTCATGTGAATTTCCTATAAGGTTTGCAGCAACATAGGTGTATAACTACACAGGGAAACAAAAAAAAAAAAATAGTTGAATTGTGTCTCTCTTGAAAGAATTTTGCAAATGTGGATCTTTTTCACAAAGTAGCTAGTACTTACAATATGAGAAATATGATTAAATAGGACTAGAGGCAACACAAGGCAGTCGGTACAGAAGAACAAAGAGAGATCAAGTGCATTGCCATACTACGTAATTTCTTTCATTGTATCTCAAATCTTGAGGCTGGACTTTTTCCATTAGCTTGGATCATTTTGGTTTTCTCTTTTCATTTCTTTAATTTATCATAGATCTTTAATTTATATTTGTATTTCCTAATTATGAATAACTACGACCCCAGCTAATACTAAGGAAGACACTATATGGAAATAAACTATATTCCTTTCTAATTTTAATATAATTATATTCACTTAACTCTATGATTGTCGGTTAACCTTTACCTCTTTTATTGGTTGACCAGCAACCATAATTGTAGGAATCCATCTAAAAAATAAAAATATGAGATAACATAAAAATATGAGATAACATGAAGTTGTCACTAATTTTATTAAGGGAAAAACTAGAAAACCTAGAAAGATATGGTTTATGTAAATTAAACTACGTTCGAGAGTTGATTATACACAATAAATGGTGGAGACTCAACCCTCACCCCAAATACATTCACTTAAAAAACTGGTTATCTTAGTTTTAATTGTGCAAATTATTAGTGAAATTTTAAATATTTATTTACCCCAAAATTAAAGAGTTATTTACAATCAAGGAATTTTAATTTATTACAATTTTTTTACAAGGGAAGTTTTATTATAAATTATGTACAAAGGGTTGAATTATGAAAAATATTAATTTGCCTTGACAGGGGTGGTCTATGTTCCTACGTATCCGTTGGTGCAATTGGAAACTCAAAAGTCATGTAGTTCTTCTATAAAACATTTTGATTGGTTGGTGGATTGTAATTGATTTTATTTTATTACAACACACGAGTAGAAGACAACAAATTGAACAATACATCTACCATTTCAATACTTTCAACAAGCAAATGACCTCGAAAGTGACAAATCAATCCTCTAAGATCGTGGAGTTTTGTTTTTGTTCATCTATATTTTCTATCCTTCTTATTGTAATTTTTTCACCTTTTATTATTTTTTTAATAATTTTTTTATGTTTTTTTATTTTTTCCTAATTCTAAAAATTCAAATCAAACAAAAAATATTCACATTTTATTTTTTATTATTTTTATTTAACAACATAAAAAACTCCCTAAGAAAATAAAAAATATACAAATAATTTAAATAAAAAAGAAAAGATATGGGTGAACTTACCTCGAAGGAGACCACTCTTGATGTCCCACTAATAAAAAAATTAATTAAAGTGCAGTCCCATGTCTTGCACTGCGTCCACATGATCCACTGGATCTGCAAAAGGTCCTCGATACTACCCTAAACAGTGGAGTCTTTTTTAGCTCTGCTAGCTTTTGAAATCACTCCTCTATGATATTATCTTCCTCTCAAATCGCTCCTCTCTAATACTTCACTCTAAGATTACTTCTCTCTTGAAAGTATTTCTTTGTGATTGTTTGATCTATAAGATTGTTTTCTTTCGACTACAAAAATAGATTACTTACAATTCTTAGGTTTCTTGATCACTTGATTGGTTGATGCCTGATTGCTTCTTTCTGTGATTGTTTGATCTCTGAGATTGGTTGATGTTTGATTGCTTCTTTCTGTGATTGCTTGATGCTTGATTACTTCTTTTGTGATTGTTTGATGATCCGTCCTAATCTCTTAATCGATATTTATAACTCTTTTATGAACCTAAAGTCCATCTCTTTCTTATCTTTTTCAATCCACATCCCTTATCTTTTCTTATCATCTTCCATCCTCTTATTCTTTTCTATCCTCATTCAATTTTATTATCTTTTCCTATCCCCTTTCAATCTAACCAGATATAGACCCACACATTGCTCCGGTGCTTTATTCTTATAAATTCACTTTTTAATAAAGTGCACTACAAGAAATCAGCGATTTAGCGGTGAATGGGTAGCGTCGACCACAACACCGTCGCTAGTAGCGTCGACCAAGCCGAGCTAAGTTGAATTTTATTTTATTTTATTTTACATTTTTTATGTAGCGTCGGCCTAGCTGACGCTAACTTTATTAAATAGCGACGGCCTAGCCAACACTAATGGTAAAATATTTTTTTTTTAGCGTCGGCCTTAAGGCAAAAACAATTTAGCGTCGACATTCGTAAAGTTAGTGTCGGCCTAGCCGATGCTAATTTCTTGTTAATTTTTCACTATGTATATATTATTTTGCACCTATATATTTCAAGAAACAAACATAACATAATTGTAATGCTTCTTCTTGGTATCATGTAGGTTGCAAGTTCGATCCTCATAATTGATAAATATGGGGAGAAAGGTTTTGTTTTTAAAAAAATTATTAGCGACGGCCTGGTCGTCGCTATATAGCATCGGGCGTAAAATGTCATTGCTACTGCATTAACGACGAGGCTTTTAGCAACGACTGGTGGATTGTCGCTAGGTCGTCGCTAATTATGAAATAGCGAAGGTTTTTCCACCGTCGTCGCTAAAAACCGATTTTCTTTTAGTGGTGGAAAATGTATGAGATGATAAGAATAAGAAATGTAACATCCAGAAATTGGACCTAAGGAGAACCTAGTGTAAGTCTTAGGCAGAGAACTCCACCACGGGGAGGAAGGTGAGGAGTAGTAATAAGAGCAAGGGGACTTGAGTGTGAACCTTGAGGTGGAGAAGAGGGATGTAGTAAAAATCATGAGTTTTCAGGTCATTAGAAGTGGAACCAGGTATTAAGCCAAACACAACTGTAGTGTTAACTTAGGAGGAGTACCATCCGATGGTAGACAGGTTAGCATGGTGAAGAAGTGAGGAAGGAAGTAGAGATATTGGAACTAGGGAATTAGATTGAGACGGAAGGAACTAGGCTTAAACGAATTGATGGGAAGGAAGAGGAGAGGCGTTGACTTAAGGAACCGGGGTAGAAGATGATTTTATGGAAAGGAACAAGGGAATAGAGGAGCATAGTTTCATGGACACTTAGAACCCTTAACGTTAGCCTTATTGGAGAGAATTGATGAGTTATAACATGATTCATGTAAAGTGTGCCCCGTTGGGATTCAACCAAGGTTATTGCTTAATTTTGGGTTTTAAGCCTAATGTCCTTGGTGCACTAATTTGATAATATCTAGAGTTGTAGGTGTCCAATTGAGGTGATTCCACTTGCATTGGAAAGTTAAGATCCGGGGTTTCAGTTTGATATGCTATACAATAGTATTCTGACATCATTTGCACCTCCAAACAGAAGGATTGACCGCTCGAGCGCGTTGATGCACGCTTGAGCGCGCGCAACTCAGAGAATATGCGCGTTGGTGCGCGCTTGAGGGTGCACAACTCAGAGATTTTCGTAAGTTTGCGTGCTTGAGCGCGCTAACACGTCGCTGCTTTTAAAAAAACGCGCAGAGCCCCCTTCTTCTTCATTTCTCCTCTTCTTCCCTAGGGTTTCTAGAGTGAGAGAGAGTTTTTAGAGAGAGAAAGTAAGAAGGAGAAGGAGCCCAACTGGATTGATGCTTCCCTACCATCTTGGAGCTTGGATCTTCATCCTCTTCCCTCTATTATTCCTATTTATCCATTAGAGGTAAGTGTGGTTTGTAACATCCTAATTCCTAGATTTGAGGATTAGCCCGTTGGAAGCAAAACCCTAAATCCCTGAAATTATTTCGCGCCATTTTGAATATCGAATAAAACCACAACACAATTGTTTAAGCAACCAACGATAACTTGAACAATATATGAAGTGAATACATACATAATTGCCTCAAGGGCTACAATTATCCCACATCCCATAATAAACTGAGGATACCCCATACATGTGCCCTATAACAGAGAACTAAGGAATCCACATGTACAGTCATATCCTCCCAAAATATTAGTCGATACATAATCATAAATCAAAAGGGCTAACATTGCCCGTCACAAAGTTTGGAATAACACACTATATAACTCCCACTCCTAGCTCAAGGGCCTGTGCGTGGAGGTACCTGCGCATCTAAAATGTATCCACGAAACGTGTGGTGAGACGGGTGTCTCAGTGAATATAACTTATGCAGGATGCAGTGTAGGGAGACAGATCAATGATGTGCAACAGTTCATACTACATGATTCAAATAAGTCAAACAATCTCAATTATCAACTTTAAGTGCGCAAAACCTGCTTTACCCGGCAGTCGGGGTCTTTTCACTATCTCTAGGGTTAGACTTGAGCTCAGACTACAAGGAACGTCTTCCTTGGGGACGTATCCCACCACTTACTCTGGACCGAAGTCAAGTTTTCATACATACTCTGGGCCTAAGCCAAATACTCTAGGCCAAAGCCAAATTCTCTGGGCCGAAGTCAAACTCATTTTAGTTTTACTCTGGACCGAAGTCAAGCTTGATTAGTTAGGGTTTGGTGGCCATAGCCAAATTCATTTTCTAGCTTCCAAAAATGAGTACGGAGTATAAATCGAACTAAAGTGTAAGCTTAAATCATGAATGGAAGATAATAGCATTCAAACCCCTAATTTACAATCTCCAACATTTGTCAAACCCAATCCATAAATAAGAGCAAACAAAGAGAAAGGGAAATACAATTAACAACAACATATAAATCAAGAGGAAGGAATGAGGAAGTGGGGTTCATGCCATAGCACAAATAGGAGTGAGTGTGTGAGTTATACTCACCTCAAAGGAAGCTTGGGGAGGTGAGAAGAGGCTTGGGGAAAGGTTGGATGGAGAGATCTTGGCCTTGATTCCTTATGTGGAGCTCCAATGATGTGCCCTCTCTCTAGAATCTCTCTATCTCTCTCTAGAGTAAGAAGAAGGAGGAAGGAGAAGTGTTTAATTTGGTGCCCTAACTGAGATCTTTAATCCTGAAAGTGGGTTCTCGCTCAAGCGAGATATTCTCGCTTGAGCGAGAGGTGCGGGGTAAAACTCTCCTCTCACATTCTCGCTTAAGCGAGGGGCTTCTCGCTTGGGCGAGAATGGATCAGGATTTACCCCTCTCTGGAAGATTCTCGCTTGGGCGAGACCCTTTTCGCTTAAGCAAAAATTGTCCAGAGAGCCTCCCAAAAACTGCCCCGTTTCTCGCTTAAGCAAGCTGCTCTCGCTTAAGCGAGATATGCAGAAACTCGTTTTTTACATTTTTTCTGCATAACTCGCTCAAGCGATGTGTGCTCGCTTGGGCGAGAATGCTGAACTTCAAAACTTAGTTTTTATTCTAATTCTTTCTTCTTATATCATTTTTACCCTTTACTTAATATCATTCTTAAAATTCATTATCCTATTCTCTTAATTAGTCCTAATTATTGGGATGTTACAATTCTACCCCCCTTGGAGCAATTTTGTTCCCAAAATTGGCTAAAGAAAAGGTTAAAAGATCTATACCTTAGCTGAACAACTCCGGAAATTGAGAGCAGATATCATCCTCCTTCTCCCAAGTTGCCTCCTCAGGTGACTGACCCTCCCAAAACACCTTCACCAGAGGAATTGCCTTGTTCCTCAGGGTTTCGACACTTCTATATATAATTTGTGCAGGTCTGGTGGGAACTGTGAGATCTTCTCTTAATTGTACCGATTCGGAGTTGATGATGTGTGAAGGGTCATGGACATATTTTCTCAGTTGGGAAACATGGAATACATCATGGACTCGTGACAAATGGGGTGGTAACGCTATCCGGTAAGCCAGAGGGCCAACCCTCTGCAGGATTTGGAATGGGCCTATGAATCTGGGGTTAAGTTTCTTGGCTTTGATGTCTCGCCCAATGCCCGTGATAGGAGTTACTTTAAAAAATACATGGTCCCCTTCCTTAAACTCTAGGTCCTTTCTTCTCTTGTCAGCATAGCTCTTCTGCTGGCTTTGGGCAGTTGCAAGCTTTTCCCTAATGAATCTAATCTTATATGTGGTTTCTTGCACTAACTCCGGACCTAACAGGGTTCTCTCACCCATCTCATACCAACACAAAGGAGATTTGCACTTCCTACCATATAGAGCCTCATAGGGTGCCATGCCTATAATGCTATGAAAACTATTGTTGTAGGAAAACTCTATGAGAGGTAGGTACCTATCCCAACTACTTGACTCCTCTAACACACATGCTATAAGCATATCCTCTAGGTTCTGGATGGTCCTCTCAAACTGACCGTCAGTCTGAGGGTGATAAGCGGTACTAAACCTGAGTTTAGTCCCGAAGGCCTGATGAAGCGCACTCCAAAATCTAGAGGTGAACCTGTGGTCCCTATCTGATATGATGCTAGAGGGAATGCCATGGAGCCTAACAATCTCCTTGACATACAAGTCTGCCAACTTACTCAAGGAATAGGTATTTCTAATTGGTAGAAAATGGGCCGACTTGGTCAGCCGGTCCACAATGACCCAAATGACATCAAACCCGGCTTGGACTCGAGGTAACCCTACCACAAAGTCCATAGCTATACTCTCCCACTTCCACTCAGGGATTTCTAAAGGCATACGGTTTCCTGACGGTTTCTGGTGTTCTATTTTAACTTGTTGGCACACTAAGCACCTAGAGACATACCCTGCTATCTCCCTCTTCATGCCATCCCACCAAAACATCCTTTTCAAATCCTGATACATCTTGGTAGTGCTAGGATGTATGGAGAACTTGCCCCTATGGGCCTCCTCTAAAATCTGCAGTCTGAGACTACCCCCTTAGGGACACAGACTCTCCCTTGGAAGAGAATCATCCCATCCTCCGATTTAGAAAATCCTAGTTGCCCTTTCCTACCTTGGAGGTCTGGGTCCGAACCCTGGGCCTCCTTAATCAGAGCTTTAAGCTCACTAGTGACCTCTAATCTGTAAAGTCTGAAACTACACTCTCCAACCTCAACACTAAGGCTTAGGTTTCTAAACTCCTCTAATAGACTCATCTCATGCACCATCATCGAGGATACATGGAGGGACTTCCTACTGAGGGCGTCGGCCACTACATTGGCCTTGCCGGGGTGGTACCTCAGCTTAAAATCATAATCCTTTAGGAACTCCATCCACCTCCTCTGCCTCATGTTGAGTTCTTTCTGATCAAAAAAGGTATTTCAAACTCTTATGATCACTAAAGACCTCAAACCTCACACCATATAGGTAATGCCTCCAAATATTGAGGGTAAATACCACAGTCGCTAGTTCTAAGTCATGGGTAGGGTAGTTCTCCTCGTTGGGCCTCAGTTGCTTGGAAGCATAGGCCACCACTCTCTTCTCTTGCATCAACACGCAACCTAACCCCTTCCCGGAGGCATCACTAAAAACCTCAAAAGTCTTGGACAAATCTGGTAATACAAGTACCGGGGCGGTGATCAATCTCTCCTTGAGCTCCAAGAAGCTCCGCTCACACTTCTCGTCCCACACAAAGGCTTGACCTTTTCGAGTCAATCTAGTGAGGGGTAAGGCTAGCTGGGAGAACCCTTTAATGAATCTCCAGTAGTAGCTGGCCAATCCTAGGAAACTCCTAATTTCAGTGATGATCTTAGGTCTTTCCCACTCAAGGACGACTTCTTCCTTTCTAGGGTCAACAGACACACCCTCTCTAGAAATCACATGTCCTAAGAAATGGACCCTGTCCATCCAAAATTCACACTTCTTTGGGTTGGCAAACAACTTCCTCTCCCTCAAGGTTCCTAGGACAGCCCTAAGGTGTTGGTCATGCTCTTCTAAATTCTGGGAGTAGATCAGAATGTCATCGATGAACACAACCACAAACTGATCTAGGTAGGGCCCGAAAATCCGATTCATGTAGTCCATGAATACAGCAGGAGCATTGGTTAAGCCAAAAGGCATCACCAAGTACTCGTAATGCCCATATCTGGTTCTAAAGGCAGTCTTGGGTATATCCTCACCTCTAATCTTGATCTGGTGATAGCCAGACCTCAAATCTATCTTAGAGAAGACCGAAGCCCCTCTATGTTGATCTAGAAGATCATCTATCCTAGGCAAGGGATACTTATTCTTTATAGTGACTTTATTCAGCTGCCTATAGTCTACACACAACCTCATACTCCCGTTCTTTTTCTTTACTAAAAGCATTGGCGCTCCCCAGGGCGACACACTAGGCCTAATGAACCTCTTAGCTATAAGGTCTTCTAGTTGAGTCTTAAGTTCACTAAGCTCTAGTGGGGACATCCTATAGGGTGCCTTGGAAATGGGCTATGTGCCCGGTACTAGGTCTATGGTAAACTCTATCTCTTGGTCCGTAGGTAAGGTAGTCACCTTACTAGGGAACATATCTTGGAACTCCCTTACCGTGGCTACACTGCTCAAGTCAACACTGGAGTCTAGAGTTTAGGAAAGTAACAAAATAAAACAACTATTCCCGTCACTTAGGCATTTAGACACTTGGGTGGTATTGGACAGAAGTACAGGTGGCTCCTCCCCCGGAAGAGGAGGGAGAACCGGAAAAAAAACTTCCTTATTGAAACAATCAAGCATGACCTGGTTCCGAGACAACCAATTCATGCCAAGAATGATGTCTATGCCCCTCAATGGTAAACAAATCAGGTCTACCTCGAAGGCCCTCCCTTGTACAACAATGGGGCACTTGGAACATACAAGGGAAGTGGAAATTGCCTCCTTGGCGGGGGTTATTACATTAAGGCTGTAAGGTAACGGAACCACATGCAAGTCTAACCGCTTCACACAATCAAAAGCAACAAAAGAATGGGTTGCCCCTGAATCAAACAGTACAATTAAGGTCTTATCTCTTAGGGTGCACATACCTCGCATCAAATTATTTGCAGAAGCTGCCACTTCACCACTGAGGGTAAAGACTCTCCCAGTGGTTTGGGGTTTAGGAAGGTCCTTTCTCTCTGGGCATTCATTTCTCAGATGGTCAGGCTCCTTGAAGAGATAACAAACCTTCGTTACGACCAGACACTCCCCAAAATGATCCTTACCGCACTTGGAGCACTTAGGCATCCCTTGGCATTGGGCCGGCCGAGTTGCCAAGGTAGTGGTGCCTTGCCACCTGGGCCTTGAGCCCTTACCCTGACTGGGCTCCTCCACTCTCCGCTTTCCCTTGTTGTCAGGCTGTGAATATGGTGCAACATTCTTCTGGTTCTTTTCAGCAATATAGTGTTGAGTCTCAAAAATATAATAAGGTTGTTTATGATGTTTTAAGACAACTAGATTCCCAAGTTTTAATGGTTTACAAATTTGACTTAAAATATTTATCATAGATACATATATGCTTTAATGTTTTATCTATGATTTCAGCAAGAGTCACTATGAGCCTACATAAAAAGACTAAGTGTTGAAGCTGTTTGAAGAAGCAGAACTCGTCTGAAGAGTTGAAGCTGTCTGAAGTAGCTCAACCCGTCTGAAGTATCAGTGCCATTTGAAGTCTTTTGATGACGTGGCATCTCTAGTCTGAAGATTGTGAAGACGTCTGAAACTCTTTTTGAATCAAGCACGTTTTCTGTTATAATAGCTGACATTCCTTTTTGAATTTCAAGCACGTTCTCTACCATACGCGTTCTCTGCTACGCAGCCCTTGCAGGAACAACAAAAAACAGCTTTTTGGCAGGAGCAAAACTTGTAAAGTGTCAGGAATTGTCAGAAAATGTCAGAGAATGTCAGAACTCACAGCAGACTGTCTCACAGCGGATTTCATGCTATTCCTAAACGATGGTTTTCTCCAACGGATTGATATTTGGGTATAAATACCCCCTCCTTTGAAGACCATCAAGAGAGAAGAATTTTGTGAAAAAGAACTAAAACTCTGCAAGTTTTTCGCTGCAACAACTCTGATAATATTTATCTTTGTACACATATTGTAATATCCTGAGCATACCTCAGTTTTTCTGTACATTTGTAATTGTTTAAGTTTCAAGACTGATATAGTTCGTAAGCTTAAGCATTTTATCTTCTCTGTATTTGTTTGTTGAGCCTGGAGAGGCTTGTCTGAAAAAGAATACTTGTTGGTTTGAGCCTGGAGAGGCTTTTCTGTAAAAGAATACTTGGTTTGAGCCTGGAGAGGCTTGTCTGTAAAAGAATACTTGGTTGTAGAGCCTGAAGAGGCTTGACTGTAAAAGAATACTTGTAATCTTGAAAGATTAAGAGAAAATCCAATTGCTAGTTGGCATTGGGACTGGACGTAGCTCACAGTGGTAGTGAGTGAAGCAGGATAAATTCCTTGGCTAAGTTTTCTTACCCTTATCTCTTATCAATTCTTTTTATACTAATCAAGGGGTTAGAGTAATTAATCTAATATTTTATAAAGGCACAAAACATCTTTTAAAATCAGTTTTTACAAGCCGTCTGAAAACTTCAGACAGCCCTTTAAGAGTCTGTCTGAAATCGTGTTTTTAACACCTGTTTGCGAAAAGCTTTCTAAAATATTTAGAAACACTATTCAACCCCCCTTCTATTGTTTCCCTGTGTTCCTACAGTCGGTACCAGAGCTCTACTCAGGGTTGAAGCACCTAACAAGTGTTTGAGGACTGAAAGATCCAAATGGAAGCTTCTAACAGCAACAGGCAATACATCACTGAAGGAGCTTCTATCACAAGACCCCCAACATTCAATGGAGTGGATTACCACTACTGGAGAGATCGTATGAAGTTGTTCATTGAGAGCAACAACATTGATGTTTGGGATGTGGTCACTGATGGAGACTATGTGCCTATGCAAAATGGTGTGCCTATACCTAAGACTGAATGGACCTTGGAGCAGAAGACTAGAGTCCAGATGAACGCTAAAGCCAAACTCTATCTGATATGTTCCTTGAATAAATCAGAATATGAGAAGGTCCATAAATGCACTTCTGCCAAGGAGATTTGGGATACTCTTGCAGCAGCCCATGAAGGGACTGAAACTGTCAAGCAATCCAAAATCAGCATGCTTATACATCAGTATGAGATGTTTAAGATGGAAGAAACTGAAACCATTGACCAAATGTTTGGGAGGTTTCAGACCATAACCAATGAACTCAGGTCCTTAGGAAGAACCTATGAATCTGGACACAACAACAGGAAGATTCTAAGAAGTCTACCTAAGTCCTGGAGACCCAAAGTCACTGCCATTCAAGAGGCAAGAGATTTGAACTCTCTGAGAATGGAAGAACTGTTGGGATCTCTAAAAGTCCATGAGCTTGAGCTTGGAGAAGATGACAACAAGAAGAAGTCTCTAGCTCTAAACTCCAAGGCCAAACAGTCTAGGCATGGTAACATGAAGGCTATGCAAGCTGAGGAAACTTCAGAAGTAGATGAAGATTCTGAAGATAGCTTAGAAGATGACAATGATCTTGCTCTTTTAAGCAGAAAGATCAAGAGAATGTTGCAGAACAGAGGAAAGTTCAGAAAGAACCAACCTTCATCATCCAAATCAGGTAAGACAGGTAAAGAGTCTAACACTGATAAAATTATTTGCTTTGAATGTAAGCAACCAGGGCATATGAAGGCTGATTGCCCAAGACTGAAGAAAGGTCTTATGGCAACATGGGAAGACCTTGATGAATCAACCTCAGAAGAAGAGGAAGACACTTCAGAAGAGGCAAATCTGTGTCTCATGGCTAGTCTACCATCTTCAGACAGCTCTGAAGCTCAGGTATTTCCTCTTACTCTACAAGAAATGTATGATGATCTGGTGGAAAGTTCCAAGGAACTTTTCCAAGAGTATAAGAATCTATCCAAAGCCCACACAGAAATGTGTAACAAATATGAGGCACTTGAGATAGAACATATTATGCTCAAGGAAAAGATTCTTGAGACTGAAAACTGCAGCTCACAAGCTGTGTCTGAAAAGAATAAGAAACTTCAGAAGCAGGTTGTGGAACTGACAAAAGATCTGGCCAAATTTGTCAAAGGAACTAAAAATCTGAATATAATGCTTGGAAATCAAAGGCATTCCCTTGACAAAAGTGGACTAGGCTTTTGTGATCATAACATGTCTGAACCTCCTACTGTCTTAAATTTTTCTAAAGGCAAAAAGAAGGTTACTGGGTGTTCTCACTGTGGTAAGCCTGGACACAATGTGGCTCAGTGTAAACACAAGAGAAAAACAAGGCCCAAAGCTAACAAGAAAGGACCCAAAAGAATATGGGTACCTAAAAACTTAATTATTCTTGTTGTAGATGTATTTAACAAGACAAAGGAGACCCCACAAATGGTACCTGGACAATGGGTGCTCGCGACACATGACATGAGAAAGGTCTTTGTTCCAAAACCTTAGACCTAGAGATGGAGGAGTGGTCACCTTTGGTGGAAATCAGCAAGGGAAGATCACTGGAATAGGGACTGTAGGTATATTTCCTTCATCCCTCATTAAAAATGTACTCCTTGTGCAAGGACTTCAACATAACTTACTGAGCATAAGTCAATTATGTGACAGTGGTTATGTGGTATCCTTTACTAAGGAAGGATGCATAGTCAAAGACTCCTCTGATCAAACCCTCTTTACTGCTAAGAGACACAACAATGTGTACAAAATTGATCTAGAGGATCTAGCAAGTCAAAATGTAAAATGTTTCATTTCTGTTGAAGATTAAAAACATATTTGGCATCAAAGACTTGGGCATGCCAGCTTGAGATTAATCTCAAGGTTAGCAAAACACAATCTTGTTAAAGGATTGCCCAAGCTTTCATACAAATCTGACATTTTATGTGAAAGCTGTCTGAAAGGGAAACAAACAAGACACTCTTTTAAGAGTAAGGATGTTGTTTCAACTAGCAAACCACTAGAACTTTTACACATTGACTTGTTTGGTCCTATTAGAACAGAAAGTCTTAGTGGTAAGAAATATGGTTTGGTCATTGTTGATGACTATTCTAGATTTACATGGGTGTTATTCCTAAGAAGCAAGGATGAGACTTTTAGGAATTTCACAATATTCTGCAAGAAGGTACAGAATGAGAAAGGATTCTGTATTTCTATTATCAGAAGTGATCATGGTGGAGAGTTTGAGAATGCAAACTTTCAAAAGTTCTGTGATGAGAATGGGATCTCACATAATTTCTCTGTTGCTAGAACACCTCAACAGAATGGGGTTGTTGAGAGAAAGAACAGAAGTTTGCAAGAGATGGCAAGGACCATGCTCAACTCATGCTGCTTACCAAAATCCTTCTGGGCGGAAGCTGTTAGCACAACATGTTACCTTCAAAATAGAATATTGGTAAGACCAATTCTGAAAAAGACTTCCTATGAATTGTGGAAAGGAAGAAAACCCAACATATCATATTTCCACACCTTTGGCTGTGAATGTTTTATACTCAACACCAAGGATGATCTTGGAAAATTTGATGCAAAGTCTGATAAAGGATTTTTCATTGGATATTCTGAAACATCTAAAGCCTATAGAGTGTATAACTCTAGAACTTTAACTATTGAAGAAACTATTCATGTTAAATTCAATGATAACAAAGAGACTGATAGGGAACTATCAGATCTAGAGGATGATTTTGCAGGAATGGATCTGAATGACCACAGCAGCTTAAAGGATGAGCAGCTGTCTGAAGTACCTACTGTTACTAAACCTCTTCAGACAAATGTTGAGTCTCAGACAGAACAAACAGATTTGATACCTCCTCAGAAACCTGATTAGAGATACAAATCACATCATCCTAAAGAGCAAATCATTGGCAGCACTTCAGAAGGAGTTAAGACAAGATCAAAATTCAAGAATCTGAATTCTCTTGCTCTCCTATCTGAAATAGAGCCAAAGAACATTGATGAAGCTCTGCATGATGAAGGGTGGATCCTAGCCATGCAAGAAGAGCTGAATCAGTTTGCTAGGAGTGATGTCTGGACTCTTGTTCCTAAACCCCATGGGAAAACTATTATTGGAACCAAATGGGTGTTCAGAAACAAGCTGTCTGAAGAAGGCAAGATAGTCAGAAACAAGGCAAGATAGTCAGAAACAAGGTAAGATTAGTTGCTCAAGGATACAACCAGCAAGAAGGTATTGACTTCACTGAAACCTTTGCCCCAGTGGCCAGGTTAGAAGCAATTAGAATTCTTTTATCTTATGCTGTAAATAATGGCATCAAGCTATATCAAATGGATGTTAAAAGTGCCTTCCTCAATGGTCTCATTGAAGAAGAAGTCTTTGTTAGACAACCCCCTGGTTTTGAAGATATTGCTTTTCCTGAACATGTTTTCAAACTCAAAAAGGCTCTCTATGGTCTGAAACAAGCCCCAAGAGCTTGGTATGACAGATTGAGCAGTTTTCTTACCTCAAATGGTTTTGAAAGAGGAAAAGTGGATACAACTCTTTTTAGAAAACAGTCTAACAAAGATCTTATACTTGTTCAGATATATGTTGATGACATTATCTTTGGTTCAACTGACTCTTCATTATGCAAGGAGTTTTCAGAGTTAATGCAATCAGAGTTTGAAATGAGTTTAATGGGTGAAGTAAAATTTTTCTTAGGACTTCAGATTAAGCAAGATTCTGACTGTATATGGATCCATCAAGAAAAATATACAAAGGAAATGCTTAAGAAGTTTAACTTACATGATTGCAAACCCATGTCAACTCCAATGCATCCCTTTGCATCTTTAAATAAAGATGAGAAGGAAGAACCAGTGAATCAAACTTTGTATAGAGGAATGATTGGATCATTATTATATCTAACAGCAAGCAGACCTGACATAATGTTCAGTGTATGTCTGTGTGCTAGATTTTAATCTGATCCAAGGATTACTCACTACAAAGCTGTAAAAAGAATTTTCAGATATCTTAAAGGTACTACTAATCTTGGTCTGTGCTATAAGAAAAGTAAGGATTGCAGGTTAATAGGTTACTGTGATGCTGATTTTGCTAGAGACAGAATTGAAAGAAAAAGCATTAGTGGTGGATGTCATTTCTTTGGAGAAAATATGATTAGCTGGTCAAGCAAAAGGCAAAGCACAATTTCCTTATCAACAGCTGAAGCAGAATACATCTCAGCAGCCAGTTGTTGCTCACAACTGTTATGGGTGAAGTATCAGTTAGAAGATTTTAACATTACTATATCTGCTATACCTGTTTTGTGTGATAATACAAGTGCTATTAATTTGTCTAAAAATCCCATTCAACATTCTAGGGCTAAACATATAGAAATAAAACATCATTTCATTAGAGACTATGTTCAGAAAGGTGTTTTTGATATTCAGTTTATTGATACAGAGCATCAATGGGCTGATATATTCACAAAACCTCTGACTGAAGATAGATTTAAGTTCATTAGAAATAATATGAACATACATGCATTTTGATTGTGTGTGATATGATCTGTTGAAAATGATGTTTATGAAATTTCAGCTTGTCTGAAACAAGTGACTTGTCTGAAATTTTGGGTTGTCTGAAATCTATATGGGTGTCTGAAATCTGTCACTTGTCTGAAGTAAACAAATGACGTGGCTTTCTGAGACGGTTTAATTCCATTTATTTTGTCTCTTCCACTTCGCACGTTTTCCTATGTCTTCGTAGCCAGTACATGCCATCATTATTTCATGGGTCTATAAATACAGAAGCTAGTGGGTCAGAGAACTTTACCGTTCACTATTCTGTATTCACCTCTTGAGATCCTTCTTCTACAAGCAATTTTTTTCTCTCAAGTTCTTCAGAAAACTCTTCAATGGCACCTAAGAAATCTGCTGGAAGCAACATTGTGAAGACTAAGGGTGTAGTCCTGGAGGATCTTCAATCTCTGGGAATGGACTTATTTGCTGAGTTCGATGCAGCTGGGTGGACTCTGTATTTCAACCACAACTTGACACAGTGGCATGAGCAGAGTGTGCTGGATTTCTGGGCTACTGCCAGAGGAATACCCAATCCTCAGGGTATCTACACTAGCATCAAGGCCACAGTACGTGGTGTCCGTGTCTTTGTTGATGAAGATATCCTTGCTCTCATCTGTGAGGTCAGGACTGAAGGAGCTGTATTCACTCCTGGCTGGGAAGTAAGAAATGGTGGACAGAAGCAGTTCACAGAGTTTCTGTATGGCACCTCTAAACCAGTAAGCTTGGATGCAAAGCATATGTCAGACAAGGCTAGGGTTTTGCGTGCCATCTTAGGGTGCTATGTAATCCCTAAGAGTGGAAGCAGAAACCATGTTTCTGAGTTGGAGAGATTTTGTCTGATTCACCTACTGCAGAAGAAGAAGGTGAACCTCCCCAACATCATAATGTACCACATGCAGAAGCGTCTCAGAGACTCTGCTGGGAGCTTCCCACACAACACAATCATCACCAAGATCTTGCTGCACTTTAAGGTTCCCATTGATAGGCTATTTGATCACCTTTCACAGCCTGTGTTTGGTGAATCAAACCTAAAGTGCATGGGAATAAAGCTGACTCCAAGACCTCCTTCACCATCCATGAAGGAAAGCATCCTCTTAGAGAAGGCAGAAAGGAGGAACACAACAATGCAGATACTGGAGAATGAACTCATGGGAGACATAAGGAGACATGAGTTCAAGCCATCAAAACCCTCTCCTCAAGCAAAATTGAAGAAGCTACCTGTGAGGAGTGCTGCTAAGGTAGCATCTGCATCTGTGCAGAATCAGGTGTCTGAACCTGTTCAGAAGGCTTCAAAAAGGCCATCTGAAATTGTGGGTCAGTTGTCTGAACCTGTACAGACTCCAGAGCCTACTTCTGAAATGGAAGGATAGGCTCAAGAGGCAGTTAAGGCTGATGCTGTTATAGCTGAGCCATTGTCTGCTTGCCCATCTGATCCTGAACTCATTCAGGTGGCAGCATTGGCTACTGCTTTGGAGCAGGAGGAGCTGGAGAAGAAAGCAGAGCAATAGAAGTCT
Organism: Sesbania bispinosa; assembly: GCA_026901365.1. NCBI lineage: Eukaryota > Viridiplantae > Streptophyta > Magnoliopsida > Fabales > Fabaceae > Sesbania > Sesbania bispinosa. The sequence continues at coordinate 411,103 of QLOH01000648.1, read as the reverse complement.
GATAGAGCTCTTTCTATTGCTTCACAATTGGCCTATGCTGAAGATGATAGGAAAGCAACCATAGCTGAGGGAGCAAAGAAAAGGAAGAGGTCAAGTGCACCTCAGAGAAGGAGGACCAAAAGCAAGCTACTTTAGACTGCACCTGAACCTAGGGTGACTAGAAGTATTGCTTCTCAGCTGGAAGCAGAGGATATAGTTGGGAAATACCAAAATTATGTCAAGGCACATGAGTATTTTAAAAGAAGAAGGGAAGAAAAACAAGCACAAAGGGAGAAGGAAGAGAAGGAAGCAAAGGCAAAAGAATCTGAGGTAACCAAGCCTCCCTACAAGAGAATTAAGGTGAGATTTGATAATGTAACTCCTTCACCACCCTCCTCACCAGAAAAACAAACACCTCAACAACCCTCACCTCAACCTTCACCAAAATCCATATCACCTGAAAAACAACCATCTCCACCTCCATAACAACCTTCACCACCTTCTCAAATAGAAAACCTACCCTCTGAACCCTCTACACCAACAGAAAACAAACCCTCTGAACCTACCTCACCACAACCTTCAGAGAATCAACTCTCTGAACGTACATTACCTTCCCCATCAGAAAATCAACCATCTGATCCATCATCACCTCAACCAATCCAACCTTCTGAACCTTCACTTCCTCAACCTCATCCATCATCACCACCTTTACCTTCATCACCACCACCACCTACACCTTCACCACCATCATCCCCTCCACCTTCTCTGCAAGAAGAGCTCTCTGCTGAAGAAGAGCAAGTCCTTGCTGAAGCTCTACAGTTGTCTCTCCTTCCTTATGATCCCTGTTCATTGCCAAAGTTTGGCAACCTGTCTGAAGAGCTACAGTATTTCAGACCAGCACCTGTTGTATCCTTGCATCATGGCTTAATCAGAAAAACTGTTGCTGAAGTTAGAATCCAATACAGTGCTCTTTCAGGAGGATTAGAAAAGATCAGGAAGGGTGTTATTCCTCCTGCACATACTTGGGCTCCCATCAATCCATTCTCAGATGATTCCCTCAGGCTGAATAGTGATGAATGGAGTTTTGTGAGGCAGCTGAACACTGAGTCTGAGTTGTTTAAGAGGGATCTGCACAAGGGAGTTGGGATGAGAGGCTACCGGCCTCCTAGAACTTGTTCAATCAGGCCAACCACTAAAATCTTGGTGAAACCTGATAGAATAGTTCCTAGGTATCCCTTAAAGGAAGGTCAGGGTGAGAAATTCAAAGGAGCTAAAGTTTATTCTATATTTGCACCTCTGTCTGAAATGATGAGTCCATCAGAGTGGGAATCTTTACCAGAGTTCATCAGAAACCAAGGAGGAGGCCTGGATCAACTACTTCAAGATTGGATGTGGTCCTCTTACTGGAAGATCAGAGAAGATGCTGGATCTTCTTCGGGATCAACTGGTCCTGATGCTGATTCTGAAGTTGGACTTGGAAAGTCATCAATGTCCAATATCACTATCTGAGAGGTCACTTTCCCTCACCTGCTAATTCTTTTAATGAAGACTAGGTAGTAATGAACTCCATTGACACCTTCTTTTGCCCTGTGTTCAAACCTTCTGAATACAGATTGAAGCTAGGCTTTGGAGTGCTTAGATTTGTTTGCCCCTACATCCAGCTAATCTTCTATGAATCTGAGCAAGACTTGTCTGAGGAAAATCTGAAGCTGAAGACCAAAGTTAAGAAGCTTGAAAAGAAATATGCTGATCAAGAGAAGAAGACTAAGCATCTTATTGCAAAACAAGAGCAGATTCTTCATGAACAGCAGCTTATCAGATCTGGTCAGCAGGAATTGAAAAGTTCAGTGGAAGCAGCAATAGACAAGGCAAAAGAATAAATGATTTCCTTTCTGACTGAGGCCTTGCTGAAAAAAAAGGAATAAATTGTTGCTTTAGCCATTGTCTTTGTTTATTTTCATGTTTATGACAAGTGTCTCATTGTCTGTTTCTTTTATTTGAACATCCATTAAATACAATCAGTGGCTTATCTTATATTCTGTGTTGATTTCTTTATGCTGATATCTGTGTTTTATCTGAATATATTGTTATGTTACTGTTTTGGCTCTGATATTCCCTTTTGATTGATGACAAAAGGGGGAGTATTAATACTAACAAAATCTGAAGTGATTACAGGACTCAGGGGGAGTATATAAGCTTTTGAGTACATAAGTAATAATCTGTTACAGAACCTGAACAGAAACTGTTAAAGGATATTTCTATCTCAGGGGGAGCTATCTTATACTATCTTATACTTAAAAACTGATTACAGATTTGTATATTTTAACCAAATTTGTCATCATTAAAAAGGGGGAGAATATTGAGTCTCAAAAATATCATAAGGTTGTTTATGATGTTTTAAGACAACTAGATTCCCAAGTTTTAATGGTTTACAAATTTGACTTAAAATATTTATCATAGATACATATATGCTTTAATGTTTTATCTATGATTTCAGCAAGAGTCACTATGAGCCTACATAAAAAGACTAAGTGTTGAAGCTGTCTGAAGAAGCAGAACTCGTCTGAAGAGTTAAAGCTGTCTGAAGTAGCTCAACCCGTCTGAAGTATCAGTGTCGTCTGAAGTCTTTTGATGACGTGGCATCTCTAGTCTGAAGATTGTGAAGACGTCTGAAGCTCTTTTTGAATCAAGCACGTTTTCTATTATAACAGCTGGCATTACTTTTTGAATTTCAAGCACGTTCTCTGCCATACGCGTCCTCTGCTACGCAGCCCTTGCAGCAACAACAAAAGCAGCTTTTTGGCAGGAGCAAAACTTGTAAAGTGTCAGGAATTGTCAGAAAATGTCAGAGAATGTCAGAGCTCACAACAGGCTGTCTCACAACGGATTTCATGCTATTCCTAAACGGTGGTTTTCTCCAACGGATTGATATTTGGGTATAAATACCCCCTCCTTTGAAGACCATCAAGAGAGATGAATTTTGTGAAAAAGAACTAAAACTCTGCAAGTTTTTCGCTGCAACAACTCTGATAATATTTATCTTTGTACACATATTGTAATATCCTGAGCATACCTCAGTTTTTCTGTACATTTGTAATTGTTTAAGCTTCAAGACTGATATAGTTCGTAAGCTTAAGCATTTTATCTTCTCTGTATTTGTTTGTTGAGCCTGGAGAGGCTTGTCTGAAAAAGAATACTTGTTGGTTTGAGCCTGGAGAGGTTTATCTGTAAAAGAATACTTGGTTTGAGCCTGGAGAGGCTTATCTGTAAAAGAATACTTGGTTGTAGAGCCTGAAGAGGCTTGACTGTAAAAGAATACTTGTAATCTTGAAAGATTAAGAGAAAATCCAATTGCTAGTTGGCATTGGGACTGGACGTAGCTCACAGTGGTAGTGAGTGAAGCAGGATAAATTCCTTGGCTAAGTTTTCTTACCCTTATCTCTTGTCAATTATTTTTATACTAATCAAGGGGTTAGAGTAATTAATCTGATATTTTATAAAGGCACAAAACATCTTTTAAAATCAGTTTTTACAAGCCGTCTGAAAACTTCAGAAAACCCTTTAAGAGCCTGTCTGAAATCGTGTTTTTAACACCTGTTTGCGAAAAGCTTTCTAAAATATTTAGAAACAATATTCAACCCCCCTTCTAGTGTTTCCCTGTGTTCCTACATATAACACTTGCTGACCAGGGTAGGAAAATCCCTGATCTCAAGTGTTCCGACGCGATCTTGATGCTCGGGCCTTAGACCTCCCTCAAACTGGGTAGACATCCATTCCTCATCTGGGATCGTCTGCAGGTACTTGGAGTATTTGGACAATTCTTCAAACTTGGCCACGTACTGGCCTACAGTCATGTTCCCATGCTTGAGTTGAAGGAACTCAGCTTCCTTCTGCCGCCGCACTGTCGCCGGAAAGTACTTCTCCAAAAATAAGGTCTGAAACGTTCCCCAAGTAATCGGGGTGTCAGCAACAGCAGCCCTCACACTCGCCGTCTTCCACCAATCCTCCGCCTCCCCTCGAAGCATGTAAACTGCAAACCCCACCTTGGACCCATCAGAACACTTCATTACTTCAAAGATTCTATTGAGGTCGCAGAGCCATTTCGCCGCCACATCCGGATCATACACCCCGTTGAACTGAGGAGGAGTATGTTTCCGGAACTCTTCTAATCTCTGGACAAACGAGTCCACCGAAGCAGGAGTAGGTGTTCCCGGTGGTCTTTGGACAAGCTCTTGTAAGACAACCGCGTTAGCAGCAGCCTGCTCCCGGGCCGCCTCGGCTTGCTGGCGGTTGGACCGCACTTGCTCTCCCATCATCTGAGTGAGCATCTGCAGAGCTGCACCCACAGAATCGGGGGAAGGTTCTCGAGAAGAAGGAAAGGAGGGATTGGTCCTCGAACGACCTCTCCTGCCGCCTGACATATCCTCTACACATCATCAAGCAAACATCGAGGTGATCAGTCTCTACGCAAAACCTGCTTTACCCGACAGTCGGGGTCTTTTCACTATCTCTAGGGTTAGACCTGAGCTCAGACTACAAGGAACGTCTTCCATGGGGACGTATCCCACCACTTACTCTGGACCGAAGTCAAGTTTTCATACATACTCTGGGCCGAATCCAAATACTCTAGGTCGAAGCCAAATACTTTGGGCCGAAGTCAAACTCATTTTAGTTTTACTCTGGACCGAAGTCAAGCTTGATTAGTTACGGTTTGGTGGCCATAGCCAAATTCATTTTCTAGCTTCCAAAACTGAGTACGGAGTATAAATCGAACTAAAATGTAAGCTTAAATCATGAATGGAAGATAATAGCATTCAAACCCCTAATTTACAATCTCCAACATTTTTCAAACCCAATCCACAAATAAGAGAAAACAAAGAGAAAGGGAAATACAATTAACAACAACATATAAATCAAGAGGAAGGAAGGAGGAAGTGGGGTTCATGCCATAGCACAAATAGAAGTGAGTGTGTGAGTTATACTCACCTCAAAGGAAGCTTGGGGAGGTGAGAAGAGGGTTTGGGAAAGGTTGGATGGAGAGATCTTGGCCTTGATTCCTTATGTGGAGCTCCAATGATGTGCCCTCTCTATAGAATCTCTCTATCTCTCTCTAGAGTAAGAAGAAGGAGGAAGGAGAAGTGTTTAATTTGGTGCCCTAACTGAGATCTTTAATCCTAAAAGTGGTTTCTCGCTCAAGCGAGATATTCTCGCTTAAACGAGAGGTGCAAGGTATAACTCTCCTCTCACATTCTCGCTTAAGCGAGGTGCTTCTCGCTTGGGCGAGAATGGATCAGGATTTACCCCCTCTCTGGAAGATTCTCGCTTGGGCGAGACCCTTTTCGCTCAAGCGAAAATTGTCCAGAGAGCCTCCCAAAAACTGCCCTGTTTCTCGCTTAAGCGAGCTGCTCTCACTTAAGCGAGATATGCAGAACTCATTTTTTACATTTTTGCTGCATAACTCGCTCAAGCGAGGTGTGCTCACTTGGGCGAGAATGCTGAACTTTAAAACTTAGTTTTTATTCTAGTTCTTTCTTCTTATATCATTTTTACCCTTTACTTAATATCATTCTTAAAAATCATTATCCTATTCTCTTAATTAGTCCTAATTATTGGGTTGTTACATGGTTCACCCACTCAGTTTCATTTCTGAATGAATCCTCTTGTATGCTCCCTATCCTCCCTTTCCCTTGCTTGCATTAATGATTGTGGTTGATTAGAGATAAACCTAGGGTTGATTGGTTGGATTGAACTGTATATCTTGAAGGCTCAAACCCTAGGTTAGATGATTTGGGGATTTTGTTAAATTGTGGATTGTTGTTGTTGGAATCTTGATAATGTTATCCTTTCATGCACATGCTTATATTCATGAAATTATTGTCATCCCTCATGAAATCATTCATTCATGTTTTGAAAGGAAATTGATTTGGGTCTTTTAGACCTCATGTTACACTTAATGACTTTTGAACCCTTGGACTTCATGTTTAAAAGAATTATTTGGGTACTGGGGTTTCATGTTAAAAATGATTTTTTGGGTCTTAGGACCTCATGAAACTATTTTGGGTCTTAAGACTTCATATGAAGATTTTGGGTCTTATGGCCTTATGTTAATAATCTAGAGTTGGTCCATGGACTCATGCTCCAAGACTCTGTCTTCGGTCCATGGACTCATGTTAAAATAAGGAAATCACGCTTGAATCTATCACAGTTAAGGGTAAGGTCTATATGGCCTTCAGGAACGACGGTTCCTGTTAGTTTGAGCCCAGTCTAGCCTTACAGATAAGTGGAAAGAACCCTTGGTTGTTGGTTAAAACACTTCATGACTAACATTGCATATGTGATTGCCCTTGTAGTGACCGAACTTGCATTTTATTATTATTGTGGTGAATGTCTTCTTGAGTTGTTGCCTTGTCATTTGTTTGACTTTTCTCCCCACACTGCACACACTATTATCACACTCACTGGGACGTAGTCTCATCCCACGATGTGGGAAATTCACTCAGATGTGCAGGTTGCTACCAGGTTGCTTGACTGGAGAATGGATGGCTCATTGGATGGGTGCTTGTAGTCCTCATTGTGGTAGTCTCATTTTATTGTTGTAATTTGTAATATGATACGTTAGCCACGGAGTGGCATTCTATTTGTAATTTTTTATTTGTATTTGGAGGCGATGCATAAGTAATGGTTAGGTTACCTGAGCGTTGTAATGTATTGTATGATGATATTAATAATGAACGAAATAATTTCAAGGATTTAGAAATGGTGCTCCCAACAAGCATTATTTTCAGAATTTAGGAATTAGGACGTTACAAGAATAATTTATAATTTCATACAATTTATTAAAGGTGATTAAAGGTAGGTGGTTTGATTTCCTTCAATGGGTTCTACATAGAGTAGTAATAAATTGTCTTTATAACTTACATTGACATAAGGATGGATAATGATAAAATAATGATAAGGAATGACAACTTTATTAAAATATTAAAAGAATGTTAAGATTCATTAGAATTATAATAAGTTGAGTTTTTATTATATTATAATGAAAAAAAGAAGTTAATTATTTTTTTTTTGGGTAAATATAACATGTGCGGAGCATATTGTAATATAATATTACTCAAAAAAGATTCATTGAGTTTTGATGCCATTTGTTGCTGTATTATTTTCAATTTTTGGTTAAAGTAATTGTGAGCAAGAATCATTCTTTCAATGTTAGGAGTTATGAGTACGTAGTATTAAATTAAAAAATTAGGAGTTATATATTAATTTGATTTAATTGAAATTAAATTTTTATGATTTTTTTTGTTACAAAGGAAAGGAAAAATTAAATTTTTATGATTGAATGAAAATCAAGATATTTAATTAAAATTATACGTCAATTGCCTTATAATTAATGGTAATGAATATAATAAATTATATATAAAAAATAATTAATGAATATAAAAATTATAACTAACAAAATTGACATTAGTTTTGGAAAGATAAAAAGACAAAGAATATGGAGAGGTGACACATAAGCCAATATGTTGATGATGCAAAATGATAATTGAGGTGTCAACGCTACGTGTTGCGCTTTAAATTTAATATATTATAAGAGAATAGATTTAATCCTAATCTAATCACCCCACAATCTTTTTCATCCTGTTTCAAATTTATTAACCTTTCCTATCCTCTTTCAATCTTTCTTATCTCTATTTTTCCTCATCTATTTGTCTTATCCTCTAAACTAAATCTCTTATCCCTTCCTTTTCTATTCATTTTTCTGATCCCCTCATTTCCTCATCTTGATCTCTTATACATTCTTTGATCCCTCTCTTTTGAATTTCAGTTAAACTCTACTTTTTATATATTTTTTATTTTTCTATAAAATAATAAAATAACCTTGTCAAAATAGAGTGTTCACAACCATTATATTGATACAAGATAACTCAAATGACTAGGATTGATAAGAAGTTGTACTTTAGCTTGTTACTTTTGTTTCCTTAGTTTAGTGAGAGCATTAGACTAACAAGCCTACTTGAACTTCATCATTTCTTGCTTCTATATCTTGCATGCCCGTGCGAAGCGTACAAGTTAGCAAATTGAAAACTAATAGATACATATGCATGACATACTATTGAGAAAAATGCGAGCAAGTAGCAACACACTCTGTGCAACACATTCTTTGTGATTGATTGAAAGTCACACGGGTACCAACACATTGAGAGTGGGACCTACATAATTTTATGGGACCAATGTGAATTTTAACCAATTACAAAGGGTGTGTGGGTAGAATTCATCTACTATTGATGGTATATATAATGGTCTAAATTAGCATTAGTTAGCCAAAATATAAATGTTGTATATCTAAACTTGTGATTTTGTTGACAAAAATAAATTATTTGACACATGAAAATTCCTAGACATATAATCTAAACTTGATGAGGTAATGAAGATGCATGAAGGTGATAAGTGTTAAAATTACGTAAATTTCCATATAAATTACAACACTTATTGATGATGAATTGTTGAATTTATAACCCAATTCCACCCTTTTTAGCTTAATTTGTGGTTTTTGTATTTATTAAAGCTAAATTTGAATTGGATGCTATTTTAATGGAAAATCTGTTGATTTTTACAGATAAAAAGCTAAGGTACAAGTGAAGCATCAAAAGGACAGTGAGAAAGGACAAGAACAATGTAGAACAAGCTCCATAGGATGAAAATTCAGAGGAAGTTGTTGCTGTTTCCTGCGCTCCACCTGCGCTGAGCGCAGGCAGAGCGCAAGAATGACTGTCTAGATACTGTTTCTTGTGCTTCACCTGCGCTGAGTGCAGGCAGAGCACAGGAAACGTAACATAATTTGTAATGGGCCACAAATAGGGTTCCAACGGGCCTTCAGAAAGTATTTATAGGACTTTTAGCAGTCAGTTTTATTCATTCAGAGAGTTACAGATTTTTTTGAGTAGATATGGAGTTAGGAGAAAAGTGTGACAGTCTCTGGAGTGTGATGGCTACCATGAGTAGCTAAATCTCTCTTTAGGATTGAATGTAGTCGATTCAATCCCCAACGGTATTTTGGAATTTTCTTTGTATTTAGGAATCTCTATTTTTATAATATTGGTGTTATTATTCTGTTCTTAATGCTTAGCTTCCGTCTTTGTACCAGAGTTATGATATGATTTTATGGGATGCGCTGGGAAGCGGTTTTGTGAATCAGGTGCGAGTTCCTGAGTGCCTAGGAATAGGGCTCTTGAATTCTGATTTGGGTAAAAACACTCGATAGGTTGAATGCCTAGGAATAGGGTTCAATTTATGGATTGCTATTAACAACTGATCTTAAAGCTAGGACAATTTGTTAAGCAGCCAAGGAATTGGTGTTTAGGGAATTGATTCTAAGAATTTCATAGTTGAGGGATCTTTATGAATGAATTTTATTTGGGCTTCAATATTTATAATTATACAATCCTGAATATCATTGATTTCCAAAATACAAGAGGGGTGCGATAGACGAAGTTCAATCCTAGTTTCTCTTTATTTGCTCAATCTTATCCTTGTTTCTCTTTGTCTCATATTTTATTTTATTTTACTATCTTATTGTAATCTTTATTTTTCATATCAATCCTAGTTTCCATTTAAATCTTTCTTTTTGATTTAATTTCTTACTGCACTATTTCCTTAATTATCACAATAATAAATTCCACAGTTTCTCTTTATATACTCAATTAGATTGGCTACTAAGAATTTATTTTGTACCGTTCCTCATGGGTACGACAACCCTTTCTTACTATTATATTGTTGTGATATTGGTACGCTTGCCAAGATCCCAACAGAAGGCAGTGAAAGATTTTGCACAAAAAAATAGAGAAACTTGTAGAGGAACTATTTGACTTATTATGTGAAAATCTTGGATTATGCAAAAAAAAAAAGGTCATAATTATAGATTCACAAAACATTATGGTAAGCAACATGAAAAAGGGTGAGCCTATATACATGCATCATATTACCACTTCCTTTAAACATTATGCTAGCATGGAAGTTCAAAAGTTGCAAACTTACAACCTGTGAAAAACTATGGTTGAATAGGAAAGAAGAGAGAAACCTTTCTAGAGAAAGAGAGAATCTAGGAGTAATAGAATTCACAAGTTTGGTGAATAGGAGAAAATGAACCATTCAACTGATGAACTATTACATGTTGAGTTTTAAAAATATTATTGAGTAATTAATAATATTTTAAGTCTCACAATCCTAAGTTTTAATGAATAACAAATTTGGTTAAAGTATCCTGAAAGAAAGTACAGATTCTCTTAAAGGTATTTTATGTGTTTCAGCAACCCTCTGAAAGAGAAACTCTCTGAAGTTATGAAACCTTCTGAAGTGGTGCAACCTTCTGAAGGAGAGGAACCTGCTGAAGTATCAGGACCTGCTGAGATAATCGAACTCTCTAAAGCCTGGAGACATCGTACTTCTCAAATCATCTTTGGAGTGAGACTCTCTAAAGAACCTTTGGAGACTCAAGTCTTTCCAACGCTTTCTGCCAGCTGTCAGTATCTCATTCTTTCTGGAAAGACATATCAGAACCTTTTTGGTATATTTCAAATTCCTGTTCACCAAAAAGGAAGTCTCTGCTGTGAAAGTACACTGTGTTCAGAAAAGTAGAGTCAGCACTGCTATATACCTACCTATGCTTTGTCTGTTGCAGTAAGCTATCAGAAGCTTGTGTCTCAACGGGAGAAAAGGCTATTTCACAACGGGATTATAGAGAAGTTTAACGGATCTCAAGGTCTCTCTCTCTCTATAAATACCAAACTTCATGCAGAGAAGAAAAAGAGAAAATGAACGTCAACTTGCTGAAGTGCTGCTAAATTTTCTCTAAGATATTTTCAATGTGTTTCATTTGTACTCAAATTTCATATCCTGAGTTTAACTCAAAAGATTATACATCTTACCCAGTTTAGGCTTCAAACTTGTGTAGTTTCAAGCTTAGGCTTTCTTTCTTCTTAAAACGTTTGTTGTTAAGCCTGGAGAGGCTTATTGTTTAAACAATATTTGTTGTAGAGCCTGGAGAGGCTTGGTAGAGAAACAATACTTGTTGTAATGGAGCCTAAAGAGGCTTGACAGAAAAGAATACTTGTATATCTGATCAGATAGTGGAAATCCTTAGTTGGTTGGCTTTGGGACTGGACGTAGCTCACAGTGGTGGTGGGTGAACCAGTATAAATCTTTGGCTAAGTTCTCTCACCCCTAAACTTATTTAAATTCAGTTTATACTAATCAAGAGGGTTTTGAGATTGTTGTTTTATAACACCAAGCTGAAAAACAAGTTTTCTAAACTGTTTTATTGAACTTGCTGAAGTTTCTTCAGCAAGTATAAACCTCCCAGTTTTAGCAAGTTATAAAAATCTCGTTGAAAAGGTGCTACTTGTGAAAGATTTTCCAAAAACTACTTAAGTTTTATAAAATACTATTCAACCCCCCTTCTAGTGTTTCCTGTGGTTTCTACATTACAATCTAAAATATTATATACAAAGAAAAAGGAGCAGGAAATAAACTAATAGAAAAACTAACTAAATCTAACAACTAACTACCTACTAATAGAATCACTGAATAATTATTAAATAGTAACACCCCTTTCAAGCAAGAATGCATAGATCTATTATTCTAAGCTTGGATACAAATGATTGAAAAAGATCAGGAATGAGGGGTTTAGTAAGAATATCTGCAAGTTGTTCCTTAGATGAAATAGGTAGGAAATGAATGAGGCCGGATTGAATTTTCTCCTTGGATGTGTGGCAAACAATCTCGATGTACTTTGTTCTCTCATGAAAAATAGGGTTCGCTGCCATATGAAGAGCAGATTGGTTGTCACAAAATAGTTGAACAGGTGTAGCTTGGGAAAATCCAAAATCATGCAGAAGAAAAACAATCCATTGTGCTTCATAAGTGGCAAAGGCAAGAGCTCTATATTCAGCTTCTGAAAAGGAACGGGAAACCACAAATTGATTCTTACTCTTCCAAGAAATTAGGGAATTTCCTAGAAGAAACGAAAACCAGAAACGTATTTCCTTGTATCTGGACAGGTTGCCCAATCAGAATCACTATAACCTGTAAGATTCAAGTCCGAAGTAGCTGAAATACAAAGACCCTTGGCAGGATTCTGCATAATGTACTTCAATACTCACACAGTAGATCTGTAGTGAACATTTGTTGGTATACAAATATTGATTAATTCTCCTATTGCATATGTAATATCTAGCCTAGTGTTTGTCAAGTAGATGAGTCTGCCTAGAAGTCTTTAGTAAGCTGTAACATCAGAAAAAACCATTTGGGTCTTGCTGAATTTTGATGGTGTGATCCATTGGAGTAGTGCAAGGTTTAGAACTCAAAAAATAGTATCTTGAAGTAGCTTAATTCCCCCAAATCTTTGATGCTAAATTTCTGATAAAGCAAAGTTTTCACCTGACCAATTTATGCATGATTTGTAGCTCTCATTATTAAGTCATCAACATACACTAGGATAACAATGAATCCTTATAGAAAGATTTTTGTGAAAAGAGAGTAATCAGCCTTAGACTGTTTATAACCAAAATTGATTAGAGTCTCTGTGATTTTAATGTTCCATTGGTTACTTGCCTGTTTCAAACCATATAGTTATCTTTCGAGCTTGCAAACAAGTTTGGAATCTGAAAGATGAAGACCTAGTGGTGGTTGCATGTACACTTCTTCACTGAGATCTCCATGAAGAAATGTTGTATTAACATCAAGTTGATAAAGTTCCAAATTGCAGGCGACAACTATGGATAACAATGTTCGAATTGTAGTAATATTAACTAATGGGTTGAATATGTCTAAATAATCCAAACAAGCAATTTGAGTGAAGTCCTTTTGCCACTAGCCTTGCCTTATACCTTTCATTACTCCCATATGCATGATGGTTGATCTTGAACACCCACTTGCATCCAATAACTTTCTTTCCCTTGAGAAGGGTTGTTAGAGTCCAAGTGTGATTATTACTTATAGTTGTAAGTTCTTTTGAATAGTAGGTTTCCAACAATCATGAAGAGTGGCTTCTTGGTATGTTTTTGGTTCAACAACAGAAGATATTTTAAGAGAAAACTAATTGTGTGAATCAGGAAAAAAAAGTAGCAAATAGAATTTGAAATAGGATACTTGACAGATTTGGATATTGATGGAGCACTTGAAGAAGCCCATGTGAAATGGTAATCATGTAAATATGTAGGTGGTCTCCTTACTCATTGAAAAGTTCTTATAGGTTGACTTGGAGCTTCAGAAAAAGTTTCCTCATTCAAATCATGATAAGGTCTGGTATTATGATCTAAGTTGGTGGCTGGTGATGTTGTGTTATTATCAAATGGATCATCATAAGGAAATGGATGTTGGTCAAGTATTTTTATTTGTTTTAGCTTGTCTGGTGTGATTATGTGATCATCTTTATGCAAAGGAAAAAACTGGTCATAGAACAAAACATCTCTAGAGACAAAAGTTTCTCTAGTTTTCTTATCATAAAGTATATAGCCCTTGGTTCCAGCTTTATAACCTAAAAATACACATCTCTTGGATCTTGGATCTAGTTTCTTTTTTTTAACAGCTGAAGTGGATGCAAAGCATAAACATTCAAAGACTTTTTTATTCCGATAAGTTAGGTAAAGTATTGTGTAAGACTTGGTAAGATGAATTATTGTTCAATAATTTAGTCGATAGTCTATTGATAAGATGTATAGCATGAGCAACAACATAATTCCAAAAAACTTTAGGTCAATGAGATTAGAAAATCTAGGATCTTGCCCCACCAAGAATATGTTGATGTTTTCTCTCCACAACACCATTTTCTTGTGGAGTATCCACACAAGATGTTTGATGTGTAATTCCATTTTCTACAAACCAATCTTTCAAGATGAATTCAACCCCATTATTTGATCTAATGCTTTTAATTCATGTATTATATTGAGTTTCAATTAAGGAAACAAAGTTTTGAAGTAAAATTGAAGCTTCAGGTTTTGTTTCATCATAAAATCTTATGTGTATCTAGATTTAGCTTCAATAATGGTTAAAAAATAGTTGTGACCAAAGATAGATTAGACAATCAATGGACCAAAATATCAACATGGTATAAGATCAAAGATTTCAGCTAGAATGCTTGTACTATCACCAAAAGGAAGTCACTTTTGTTTTGCTAAATGACAAATTTCACAGGGTTTAACAACTTTATTAAATTATATGTAAGGGTATAAATGTTTATTACACTCAATTTCTCATAAGAAAGGTGACCTAGCCTCAAATTCCAAAGATCCGAATCATATGTGAAAAAATTATTAGTGTAATGGTGTACTAACTCCATATGATCTGCAAGATCCATTGCATAAAGTTTGAACTTCAATTTAGCTACACAAATCTTCCTCATAGAACTGGATTCTAGAATCTGACAATCAGAATCCAAAAAAAATGAAGAAGCTTGATAAAGATTTAGTGACTTTTGAGAAAAAGATAAGATTGGATTTAAAATTTGGAATGAATAACACATTTATCAGGTAGAAGTTTTTTGGTAATGAAAATTGTTCCAGAAAATTCTGCATTAACTTTCCATCCATTTGACATTGTAATGGGAATGGGTTTGATCTTTTTATAAGACTAAAAAGGATGTAAGGAGTGACAAACATGGTCTGTAGCTCATGTATTATCGAAGAATGAAATTTTTTATTTTTAGAGAGGTAAGTGTGACTTTTGAGAGGTGATTATCTGATTCACAGAGGATCCGAGTTGCTGAGTCTAGGGGTGTAATCAGGTTGGATTGGGTCGGGTTTGGGGTGACATCAAGTCAGAACCGATAGAATGGTGGCGGGCTGGGTTGGTTTGGGTTTTGTATTTTTTGGGTGAGTAACCCGACTCGAACCAACCCGAATATGTCCGAGTTGGGTTGGGTTGGGTCATGAGTATTTTTCCCTTTTAAAAAAATGTAGATGAAATGAAATTAAAATATAAATGAAAAAAAGAAATAGGGAAAAATAAAATGAGAGGAGCAGATGAAATAGGGTTTGGGGTACCACCCCTGCTTGTGTTGTCGTTGCGCCTATTTTTGTTCTCTTCGGACAGGAAAATGAAATAAGATTAAGGCTTTTTTTTCTGGTTTTGTTTGGTTTGGGTCTATCATTTCAACATAGGCAAACCTGGGACCCGAACCGGATCGGGTTTGAAAGAAAATGTTTGAACTGAATACCTGAATCGAACTGCTAGATATCCTTCGGATTGGGTTGGGTTCATCGGGTTCACGGGTTGGGTCGGACCCACTTACACCCTTAGCTGAATCAATGTCATTATTGCTTTGTACTGATCTTGAGTAAACATCACATTTAAACCTTCACTAGCTACCTTTTGTGAAAATTTGTTGTGAACACTTTGAATGTCATCAAAATCTTCCTCATCATTAGTACAATTATTTATCATTCCAGATTTCTTGAAATGTGGGGATACCCATGTTTCTTGTAACAAGTATCAATCGAGTGGCCTGTCTTACCACAATATGAGCAAAACATGTCTTTCTGTCCTCTTCCTCCATTTCCTTTTCCTCCTGAAACCATGTTTTGAGCCCTTGGCCGCTTGAAATTTCCTTATCAACACTTCCTGTAAAATGTGCAAGGACTTAGAGAGTCTCCCACCAAGGTTCCCATGTGTCTTTCTTGTTGTATTAATAGATTGAAAGCTTGTTGATAGTAGGAAGTGGATCCATCAACATAGTCAAGGATCTCACTGCAGAATATTGCTCAATCAAACCTTTTAGGAATCTAATCACATAGGCATTCTCTCTATAACTCTTCACAGTAGAAATTAAAGCACAATGACATGTAACTTCACATGTACAACCGGGGATAGGTATAAAATTTTCTAATTCTTGCCACAATCCCTTCAAATGAGTATAATATGTTGTATTATAAAGAATGCCCTATTTCATAGCATAAATCTCTTACTGTAAGTCAGAAATTCGAAAAACATCTCCTTGCTTGGTAAAACTTTTCTTTAAGATTATCCCACACTTCACAAATTGTTTGCATCCAAAAAACTCTCTAAATTATTGAAGAATCCAGATAATGATGAATCCAAGATAGAACCATTGCATTGCATCGAACCCAAGCCAAATAAAACGGATCTCCCGCTGCAGGTTTTGGTAAAGAACCATCTATAAACTGCATCTTATTCTTTGACTCAAGAGCCATAATCATAGATCGACACTAACAGTGATTGTTTTCTCCAATCAATGTAGCTGAAACCAGAACTGCTGCTGGATTTTCTTTTGCATGCAAAAAAAATGGACTCAAATGATCTGTGACTTGAGTTGCCATGAATTCACAGAAAAAAGAGAATCACAAAGAAGAAGAAAAGAAGAAGATCGAAGAATCATAGTTGCACAGTAGAGCCCCTAGGAAAGGGGCTCTAATACCATGGGAAAAACCACGGTTGAACAAAAAAAAAGAGAGAAACCTTCTGAAAAGGCTTCTGAATCTTGTACAAGGTTTTCTAATTATACAAATATCCTAAAATGTGAAAGTAATATATCATAATTTATAATTTAGCACATCTACACCGCGACTGCATTGAGAATGAGACACAATAAATGTTTGTTCACCCGTCTTTTATACCGAAATATTATTTAAAAAATTAATAAATTATAATGAGTACACGAAGTCACATGGATGAAATTACTCATGTATTGAACTTCAAAACTTTGTCCCCCAAAATCACTAGCTTCAATTGCAGATCATGTTAATATTGATAAATAAGAGCAAGACCATGGATTAATTAGTTGATTGACAAGTTACTACAAAGTACAATATATCAAACACCTTGATAAAAATATCAATAATTAGTTGAACGACAAAACAATGAAATGATTACTTCATTAATATATCATCTAGTTCCAAAGAAAAATTGGGGAAAACATATCAAGATGCACTATTACTAATAAATATCGGGATTCAATTCAAGTTCGAGTAGCTGCATTGGTACTTAAACAATAACATATTTTAAAGGAGGATTGTACTCCCCTAGTATATGGGCCGACTAGTAAGCCCAAACGGGAGGTCTACACTCATAGTCGATGTACTTTATTATTTATGCCTTTCGCACTACTCTACGAGTAGGCTTAGGCTCGTGGGGCTGTGTACTCCCCTAGTATATGGGTCGACTAGTAAGCCCAAACGGGATGTCTACACCCCCTAGTTAAAACCGTCTACACCCCTCCCCATCACAGAGGCAGACGATTACCAGAGAAAATGGGGGGTTAGTGGGCGTAGACGTGGGGGGAGGTCGACGATTAAGAACACTGAGGATAAAAGATGCACATAGGGGGTAATGAGCCCTCAGTTCCTATTTGGAGAGTAAAGAGACAGGGAGATTCCTTAAGCGAGCTTGTACCCGGTTAAGGAGTCGACCGATCTTACTTCTACCGAGAATATTTGGCGCCCACCGTGGGGCGGCGATAAAACTTTTCCCGCCGACCACCTTCTTTTCTTAGTAGATATGGTTACCAGAAGAGGAAATGGGAGGCAGCACAAAGTGGACGGAGAAGGAACTCCGCCGAAGGAGGAGGAGAATAAAAACCTGACGTTACAGCAAATTTTGGAGCGTGTGGATCAACTCCAGCAGCAGAATCAAACTCTACAGCAGCAGAACCAGACTTTACAGCAGCAGAGCCAGTCGTCGCAAACCAAGATGAATACTCTCACCAGAGGTCGAGTAGAAGATGAGGACATGGAGGCAGGCTTGGGCGAGTTTCATCCGTTCTCTCCAGAAATCGCCGAAGCACGGTTCCCTGCAGACTTCAAGGAACCTAGGTTAAAGGATTATGATGGCACCATGGATTCCCAGGTCCATGTCACTGCATTCAAGACACATATGCTGAAGAAGGGAGTTAGTGATGCATTACAGTGTAAGTTATTTTCTGGAACTTTCACTGGTTCGGCGATGATTTGGTATTCGAACCTTCCCCCGTTGTCCATCAATGATATCCAAGACTTTTTGAAGAAATTCTTGGCACAGTTCTCGGCTCCACGGACGAGGAAAATGACTTCAGGAAAACTTTTTAGTGTGCGGAAGAAAGCCGGCGAACCATTGAGGGAGTTTCTAGGCCAGTTTAATGAGGCATTACTCCTAGTAGTCAATCCCATTCCAGAGCTCTTGGTGTCGGCGTTTGAGGATGGCTTATTACCAGGACCTTTTAATGAATCCCTTGCTCAGAGACCAGCGGCATCCATGGAGGAGATCAGGAACCAGGCAGCTTACTATATAAAAGGCGAGGAAAGCAAAACAGATAAGCGCGAGAACAAATGGTGGGAGGACAAGCCAGGTCATAAGAAAGATACTCTCAACTCGGCTAATTACACTAGCCGACAGGGAGGAGGATTCAGTGGGAATGACGGAAGGTTTAAACCAAGGTATCAAAGATCGTGGTCGACAGATAGGAACAGAGAAGGGGACCCCACCCCTTTTAATGCATCACGAACCCGTATCTTAAAGGACGTCTACCAGTCCGATCTCCTCAAATTACCACCACCAGCGGAGGGAGCAAAAGGTCCTGACTTGTACAAATGGTGTGACTATCATAGGGCAAAGGGTCATGACACGGAGAATTGTTGGACTTTGATGAACAAGATTGAACAGTTGATAAAGGAGGGGTTCCTAGGACGTTATGTTGAAATGAGACAATCAAATAGGGGAACTCGTGATGAAGGAGGCAGTTCGGGCAGAGGAAATTATAGCAAGCGGAAGAGGAAGGATGTTCGACAGGACGGCAAAGAAGAGTCTGAGGAGATAAAGGGAGTAGTAACGACCATAGCAGGAGGTTTTTGTGGAGGTGGAGAAACAAGCTCGGCGCGAAAAAAATATGTCAGATCAGTGATGTCAGTAAGTGCAGAGGTCTCAGGCAGGAAGAAATGTAGATCCCCAGTTATTTCTTTTTCTGATGAGGATATGAAAGGAATAAAGCCGCATGAGGACGACCCTATGGTGATCGACATAATCATGGCAAAGTACAAGGTGCAGAGAGTTTTGGTAGATCAAGGAAGCTCGAAAGATATCTTATACTGGAGCACGTTTCAGAAATTACAGATTCCCCAGGAGTGGCTTTTACCCTTTTCCGGTTCTTTAATTGGTTTTGCAGGTGACTCAGTAGAGGTCAGAGGTTACGTTGACGTGATGACTACCTTTGGCGAAGGGGAGCATAAGAAGGTTGTTCGAGTGAAATACCTCGTTATCAATGCCCCTTCTTCCTACAATATCATAATTGGTCGTGCTGCGCTGAATGCCCTAGGAGCGGTGGTGTCTACTATCCACTTAACTATGAAGTATCCGCTGAACAATAATAAGGTGGGGGTCGTGAAAGCTGATCAGGAAGCAGCAGTCAGATGCTACAGAGATAGCCTGAAAATCAGAAGGGGAGCTCAGACAGATAGGAGTATTAACATACCTATGAAGCACAATGTATTTTTTGCAGAGTTGGATCCCAGGGAAGATTTCTATGATAGACGCCCACAACCAACTGAGGAGCTGGTCGAGGTGCAGATAGGTGATTCTGAGGATAAAAAGACAAATGTGAGTTCAAAGTTAACTGGAGACTTGTTGATAAAGCTGGTCGACTTCTTGAAAGAAAATCAAGACCTCTTTGCATGGAGAGCATCCGATATGCCGGGCATCGATCCAGATTTCTTATGTCATCGACTATCAATGGACCCTAAAGCAAAGCCTGTAGCACAGAGAAAAAGGAAACTAGGAGAAGAAAGGAGGAAAGTGGTAGCAATTGAGTCTGAAAAGCTATTGGCAGCAGATTTCATCAGAGAAGTTGTCTACCCGACTTGGTTGGCGAATGTGGTGTTGGTGAAGAAGGCTAATGGAAAGTGGCGTATGTGTACTGATTATACCGACCTTAACAAAGTATGCCCCAAAGACCCCTACCCATTGTCGAATATTGACAGTTTGGTGGACGGGACATCTGGTCATAAGATGCTGAGTCTGATGGACGCTTATTCCGGGTATAATCAAATTAAGATGCATCCCATGGACGAGGAGAAAACAACATTCATGACAGAGCATTCGAATTATTGCTATAAGGTGATGCCGTTTGGGTTGAAGAATGCAGGATCCACCTATCAGCGATTGATGGATAAGATTTTCACAAACCAGATAGGTCAGAACCTGGAGGTCTACATTGATGATATGATAGTAAAGTCGATGACAGGGGATACACATTTGGGAGACCTGGAAGAAGTTTTTGGCGAAATAAGGCGATATCAAGTAAGGTTGAATCCGCAGAAGTGTGCTTTTGGGGTGTCATCTGGAAAATTTTTGGGTTTTATGTTGACTGAAAGAGGCATTGAGGCCAATCCAGACAAATGCAAGGCAATCATGGAGATGAGAAGTCCGACCTCAATTAAAGAAGTACAACAACTCACAGGGAGAATGGCGGTGTTGTCTCGATTCTTGTCAAAATCTGGAGATAGAGTTCTACCTTTCTTCAAGTGCCTGCGAAAAAATGAAAAGTTCGTGTGGTCTACCGAATGTGAGGAGGCTTTTCAGCAACTGAAGCAATTTTTGGCTAGTCCACCCATCCTTGTCCGACCTGATACAGGTTTGCCCCTACTCATTTACCTTTCTGTAACTAATGAGGTGTTGAGTTCTGTTCTAGTACAAGAGAAAGAGGCCGAGCAATATCCAGTTTATTTCGTCAGTAAAGTACTACAAGGACCAGAGAAGAGATATCAAAAAATTGAAAAGCTGGCTTTGGCAGTCGTCACCACAGCAAGGCGACTACGCCAGTACTTACATAGCTTCTCCATAATTATTAGGACAGATCAACCAATAAAGCAGGTTTTACAGAAGCCCGACCTCGCAGGCAGGATGATGAAGTGGTCAGTGGAGCTCTCTGAGTTTGATATATCTTTTCAACCAAGGGGCCATGTTCGAGCCCAGGTGTTAATAGACTTTGTGGCCGAGTTATCTGCTCCTGAAAATGAAGACCCAGTTAAAAAACATGACTTCATTTGGACATTGTCAGTTGATGGGGCATCCAATTTGAAGGGTAGCGGAGCAGGAATCATCTTGGAGGGACCAGGAGGAGTATTAATTGAGCAATCTTTGCGTTTTGAATTCCGGGCTAGCAACAATCAGGCGGAATATGAAGCTCTGGTAGCAGGCCTCAACTTAGCAAAGGAAATGTCGATCTCTAATTTACAGGTCAAGAGTGATTCCCAGTTGGTAGTAGGACAGGTTAATGGCGAATACCAGACCAAGGATATGCATCTTTCCATGTATCTGACTTTGGTTAAAGAATTACTTTCGCATTTTAACAAAGTCGACTTAGAATTTGTGCCCAGGGATCAGAATTCCAGGGCCGACTTACTGTCCAAGTTGGCCAGTACCAAAAGACCTGGTAACAACCATTTTGTCATTCAAGAAACCTTGGTGTCTCCAACAACTGAAAAGATGAAAGAAGTATTGAGTATTACAATGATTGACGCCTCATGGATGACCCCAATCCAAAAGTACCTAAGTTGTGGCGAGCTCCCGGAGGACAAAACAGAAGCCATAAAAGTTCAAAAAGATGCAGCAGGCTATGTGTTGATTGGAAATCTACTGTTCAAAAGAGGAGTCTCAACCCCACTTTTGAGATGTCTAACAGAAGAGGAATGGCACAGAGTCATTTCAGAGGTTCATGCAGGAACATGTGGAAGTCATATTGGAGGTGGAGCATTAGCTTTGAAGGTGATCTGAGTTGGATACTATTAGCGAAAGCTTCGTAAACAATGTATGGAGTTCACAAGAAAATGTGATAAGTGTCAAAGGCATGCATATCTACACAAGGCTCCTGCAGTCGATCTTAGTTCCATATACTCTCAATCTGGGGAGCAGATATATTGGGCCCATTTCCACAGGCTCCTGGTCAGGTAAAATTATTGTTGGTTGCCATTGATTATTCTACCAAATGGATCGAGGTAGAACCATTAGTAGCAATCACAGCGGAGAAGGTGAAGAAGTTCTATTGGCAGAGGTTGATATGCAGGTATGGTGTGCCCAACAGGATTATCTCTGATAATGGTACCCAGTTTGTCGGCAGGGTTGTTCAGAAATTTTGCCAAGATCTGGGTATTACACTGATCTACTCTTCCGTAGAGCATCCGCAAACAAATGGGTAGGCAGAGGCAGTAAATAAAATAATCCTCAATGGATTGAGAATGAGACTAGATGATGCTAAAGGAAGATGGGCAGAACATTTGCATCAAGTGGTTTGGTCATACAACACTACCCCTCAATCTACGACTCAAGAGTCCCCTTATAGACTTGTATATGGAACTGATGCTATGATCCCAGTGGAGATCGACACACATACATGGAGGACCCTGAGTTTTTCTGAGGAAGGTAATAATCTCGGCCGCCTGGGCGATCTAGATCTAATAGAAGAAGTTCGGGAGTTAGCTCATGTCAAAGAAATAGCCTGCAAAGAAAGAGCTGCAAGAAAATATAATTCGAAAGTGGTCCCCAGAAGCTTTCAAGTAAAGGACTTGGTAATGAGAAGAGCTACGAAAGATCCAACAGCAGGAAAACTTGCACCTAATTAGGAAGGACCTTTTAGAGTTAAGCAAGTCAAAGGAAAAGGAGCATATAACATGGAAACCCTGGAAGGAAGAGAGATTCCGAGAACATGGAATTCAGAACACCTACGTTTCTACTTCAGTTGAAAGCTCTGTAGAGATGACTGGTAAATAGTGGTAGATTTGTTTGATTATTGACTTATTCTAGTGAAATAGGAGTAGATCTGCTTTGTCGTAGACTTGTTTCCTGCATCTTTACAATTATTGTAATTGTCCTTTGTAGCATTCAGTGTTAGACTCTAGGATGAATTTGTTTTAGTTCTTTCTTTTGTATTAGCGCTCTTGTTTCAAATCTCCGTTGTATGATGGCTAGTTTAATATCAATGGAGTGGTCGACGTGGGTACTCTTTTCTCTTTCACATTGGAAGAGTTTTTAATGAGGCCTACTAGATTTTATATTTTTCAAAGCTGATTTTATTCTATGTTATTTGGAAGTCGAAGATATCAAGCTTATCAGAAAGATTATTAAGTTATCAACTCAAGAAAGAGCATTGATAACTCTGCATAGTCGACCTAAGAAAGGGCATCGCATAAAAATTTACTAAGTTATCAACTCAAGAAAGAGCATTGATAACTCTGCATTGTCGACCTAAGAAATGGCATCGACCTGCAGGGAGTCGACCTAAGAAAGGGCATCGACATAAAAATTTACTAAGTTATCAACTCAAGAAAGAGCATTGATAACTCTGCATTGTCGACCTAAAAAAGGGCATCGACCTGCAGGGAGTCGACCTAAGAAAGGGCATCGACATAAAAATTTACTAAGTTATCAACTCAAGAAAGAGCATTGATAACTCTGCATTGTCGACCTAAGAAAGGGCATCGACCTGCAGGGAGTCGAACTAAGAAAGGGCATCGACATAAAAATTTACTAAGTTATCAACTCAAGAAAGAGCATTGCTAACTCTACATTGTCGACCTAAGAAAGGGCATCGACATAAAAATTTACTAAGTTATCAACTCAAGAAAGAGCATTGATAACTCTGCATTATCGACCTAAGAAAGGGCATCGACTTGCAGGGAGTTGACCTAAGAAAGGGCATCTACATGAAAATTCACTAAGTTATCAACCCAAGAAAGAGCCTTGTTAATTCTGCTTTGTCGACTTACGGGATACTTATACATCATCAAATTCAGTTTCTATAAATCTTAGAATAATTTGCTAAGTTTCTCGCACAGCAAAGGGTACTGATAACTCTATCATTCCGTTCGAGGAATGACTTCGAAGAATTTGTTAAGTTATTAACTCAGTTTAGATAATGAGAGCTCTACAACGTCGAATTATTGGGAAAATTATATCGAAAATCAGAAGATATTTTCAATCATGCAGTATTAGATCAAAGAAAGATATAGATAGAATGCCATAGTCATTACATATATTAAGTCTAAAAATAAGCAGTACATATAGGAAAGCCAAAAAGACAAAACCATGTCTACAAGACTACAAGGTTAAGGAAATATTTCATTCCTCATCTTCATCTACAATTATATCCACTAACTTGCCATCAACCACATGCTTAAAGGCTCCAACTTCGTCGACTTTCAAATCAGGATATAAGAATTGAAGCTGGGAAACAGCTTTGTCAAACCCGACGGTATGCTGCATGGCAACTTGAGCTTTTATGTCTTCAAGCTCTATGAGCGATGAATCCTTCTCGGCCACCAAAGTCTCTTTTTCTATGGTCAGAGTAGACACTTTGTTTCCCAAGTTTTTGTTCTCAGCTACAAGGTCGTTGTTTTTTTTCTGTAAATCTCCAATTTTCTTTTCAAGATCGGCAAATTTTTCATCCCATGTACTCTTTTCAGCAAGTAATTCAGTGTTCTTATTTTCACTGGATTTTAAATCAGTCTTCGGCCTCTCCACGGTCTTCATATCACCTTCAACATTTTTAAGCTTGTCAGTAAGCTCTTTATTTTTCAGTATGAGGTTTTTGAGTTCTTTTTTGGCACTGCCAACATACTGGTCGACACAAAGGCCGAAGAAAGCCATTTGGGCCCCGGATGCTTGAAGTTTTTTGTCGATGTTCCTCATTCCGGCTTTTTGAACCCAGGTCCTATCTTCCTTCCGATTGAGATGCTTTTCTACAATTTGATCAACGGGAAATCGGCGATCGAAGATAGAGCCGACGTCCGAGAAGGCTCCCTCAAAATCATTGAACAAGGTCCACCATTTTTCAGAACTTCCAGAAGTCGGATTAGGGAGAGTGTTGCCAGTAGTGTTTTGGATGCTGCCAGAGGGTGGCGGTTTGGAACTTGCACCTCCAGGATTGCCCCCATCGTCAATATTCTGCTTCTTACGTTGTGCAAAAGAATTTCCTCCATCACCTTGCACCGGGCCAGTTCCTAAACACTCAACCGACGAAGCAGTGTTCTTCTCGGTTGCTTTTGTTTTCTTCTCCTTAGCCCGAAGGGCTTTCAACATCGGCACTTCATCCATGGTTTTAGTAGTTTGATATTTAGGATGCATACTTCCTGCAAGATAGCAAATGTTTAGTACACAAACACGAAGATATATGGGTGCTCGACAATATAAAATAAGATAAATTAATATACCAAGTAGAGTCTGAAGCTCGACAAGATTATCTTCATTTTCTAATAAAGCACATCAGTCTAAATTTTTCTGTTTTCTTAACCCTTCTACGGCGGCTCTATCTTCCTCGGAAAGAACGCTTAATGGAGTTTGGGGAACTTTGCGAGGCTCCAGGGACCAGAAGAGTGGGAAGTGGGGAGTCCCATCCCAGTTTAAAAAAAGATTACTGGAGGCATCTACACCTCGGACCCTAAAAAACTTCTGTTTCCACAATTTATAGGATGAAGTTTGATATTTAGGATGCATACTTCCTGCAAGATAGCAAATGTTTAGTACACAAACACGAAGATATATGGGTGCTCGACAATATAAAATAAGATAAATTAATATACCAAGTAGAGTCTGAAGCTCGACAGGATTATCTTCATTTTCTAATAAAGCACATCAGTCTAAATTTTTCTGTTTTCTTAACCCTTCTACGGCGGCTCTATCTTCCTCGGAAAGAACGCTTAATGGAGTTTGGGGAACTTTGCGAGGCTCCAGGGACCAGAAGAGTGGGAAGTGGGGAGTCCCATCCCAGTTTAAAAAAAGATTACTGGAGGCATCTACACCTCGGACCCTAAAAAACTTCTGTTTCCACAATTTATAGGATGAAGTATAGGCCGAAATCGCCCCCTTTTTCGGGATATTATTGAAAGATATCCATCCGAGCTCGTTGGAAGAAGGAAGCTTTACTTGAAAGAAAGCGAAGAATTTTTCTAAGTCGGGTACTAGGGAATAGTGGAGACACATTATTTGATAAGCTCGGACAAACGCCCAACTATTAGGATGCAACTGGGAGGGTGGAATATTGAGGACATTCAAGAGACCTTTTTCAAATTCCGAGAACGGAAGTCGGGGATTAAGTTTTGTAAAAAAGGTATCATACAGGTAGGTGTAAAGAGGAACAGAGTCGCTAGCCAAATAGGAGTCACAAATCCTCTCATTTTCAGTACAGGGTTCAATCACAATGGTTTTATCTAAATCGAGCGAAGTGATTACCGTGTTTTTACGGAAATTAACTATGCTCTACATAGTGGTATACCTAGAGGAGCGATCAGCTACATCACCGAGGAAACTAATATAGATTTTTGGTACGATCGGGTTTTCTTCTAAATCCTGACTTAAGCTTGGGTCCTCATTATCTAAATCATCTGCATTATTTAAAAATGGGGAACCCTTATCACTAAGGTTAATAACAGGTACTTCTTGCTCAAGCATTTTATCAGGAATAATATTTTCAGGGGGAGGTCGGGATGTTACTGAACTTTCAGTTTCATCACTATCAAACATAGTATCAGTCTCAGTGGCGCTAGTGTCTCTATCAGATAATAAAGAAATAGATTTGGAAAGGTTTTGGGAATCACTTAGATCGTCCCCAGACATTGTAGAATAACTAAGAAAGAAGATCAGAAGAGATGGAAGAGAAGAAAAGATTCGAACACAGACAAACAAAACAGGGAGTAAACAGGTAAGGAAATCGAAGGGAAAAGAGGAAATACCTGTTTGAGAAATGAACGTAGAGAGGGCACCGCGAATGAGTAGAACGAGAATCTGGGAATGGGGGGCAATGAAATGGAGAAAGGAAATAGAGAAGAAGGCAATGACAAGGTTGCTGCAAGTAAAGGCGAAGAAGTGGGAGCTTTGTCTTGGTGAGGGGGATGGTAGCATGCAGAGGCCTTATAAGGAAATTAAGGCAACGGTTCATCATGATCGTTCGGAAGCTATACGTCCTTTCATCAGAACCGTTGGATGAAAGAACACTAATGGAATTCATCTTAGCCGTTCACAACCCAA
Source organism: Sesbania bispinosa (assembly GCA_026901365.1). Taxonomy (NCBI): domain Eukaryota; kingdom Viridiplantae; phylum Streptophyta; class Magnoliopsida; order Fabales; family Fabaceae; genus Sesbania; species Sesbania bispinosa. Next base: position 384,130 of record QLOH01000648.1, on the reverse strand, counting down.
ACGACATCCCACGGGGACCGTTAGATGAAGAAAGGCATCAGGAGGACACGTGGAATCCAGGGGAGAAGCGTAGCGACTCTTCAAATCACACCCTTTCCAAGGCGTAGGCAATGATGGCTATTAAATGCCAGGTACAACTAGGGGCGCGTGGCATTGGGTTATGGAAAGAGAAGGTCAAACGTTCCATAGTCCTGGGTTTTCAAATTCAGAAATGAGAAGCGGCGACAATCATGAATCGACACAAAGCTACGATTAACATGTGGAGAGCAGGGTGCTTCTGCTTTATAGAAAAGTCTACAATGTAGTCATATGTCACTGTTTACGCCTTGCGCACTACTCTATGAGTAGGCTCAGGCTCAGGGGGCTGTGTACTCCCGTGGTATATGGGTCGACCAGTAAGTCCAAAAGGAAGGTCTACTCCCCCCTGGTTAAAAGGTTAAGGTTGGATTTCACAGTCGATGTACTTTATTATTTACGCCTTGCGCACTACTCTACGAGTAGGCTTAGGCTCGTGGGGCTGTGTACTCCCCTAGTATATGGGCGGACTAGTAAGCCCAAACGGGAGGTCTACACTCACAGTTGATGTACTTTATTATTTACGCCCTGTGCACTACTCTACGAGAAGGCTTAGGCTCGTGGGGCTGTGTACTCCCCTAGTATATGGGCCGACTAGTAAGCCCAAACGGGAGGTCTACACCCCCTGGTTAAAACCCTCTGCATCCCTCCCCATCACAGAGGCAAACGATTACCAGAGAAAATGGGGGGTTAGTGGGCGTAGACGTGACCAGAGAAAATGGGGGGGTTAGTGGGCGTAGACGTGGGGGGAGGTCGACGGTTAAGAACACTGAGGATAAAAGATGCACACAGGGGGTAATGAGCCCTCAGTTCCCATTTGGAGAGTAAAGAGACAGGGAGGTTCCTTAAGCGAGCTTGTACCCGGTTAAGGAGTCGGCCGATCTTACTTCTACCGAGAACAAGGACAACCTTGCTTTGTAGATATGATGAAGTAAAGCACACCAATTTCCATGGAGAAGTCTACGGATGAGAGGGTAGCAGTGATGTTCAGCAGTGCAATTTATCAACACTGAGCCATGCAACCGTTGAATCAGTCTCAATGAGTTGGTTCTGGATATTTTGACTTTGTGCCAATTTGAGACTGGGGGATTAAGGCTTACACCTCCGCAATGACTAATAAGCAGATATCCAAATGATTAGCAAAACCAACAAGAATTTTTCCACTAGAGTCTATGATAAGTCCTCCAAAGGCAGCATCACCAAAGGCGCCGAAAACTGATCCATCAACATTTAGCTTGAAACAACCTTTCGGGGGGTGAGACCAAGAAATGAGAATCTTAGACTTTCATAGTGTAGAGTCCAACTGCTCCAAGTTGATATTCTCATGCAAAATTTGAGAACTATAACTAAGAAAGTAAGCTAGTTATAACACATTTGAATATCATTGGTTATACTAGCAAACCTTTTTGGTAGAAAAAATATATATCTACACTAAAAAATTTGAGTGTAAAAAGTGTACAGAAGAGAGAGATAGAAAGAAAAATGAAGTGATGAGAGAGAAAGTGAGAGATGTGATGATTGATGTGATGGAAAAGGAAAAGAGATATAAAGAAAACATAAGTGAAAAGTGAGTGTATAAAAATGAGGGTAGAAAAATCAAAGTTGTTTTTGGTATACTAGGTGCCATCCAATAATCAACCTTTATTTGTATCCCCTGTTAGTGATATATTTTTTTTCTATAAAATACGAAATAATAATAATAATATTGATAATAATAATAATAATAATAATAATAATAATAACAATAATAATAATAATAACTACTCAGGGTCACGTATCAGACATGTCGCAGGTTCGAAATCCCGCTTAATTTTCTCCTTGGGGTGGGGTAAATGTAAGTTTCTTTGTAAGTACTCTTTGATCCTGAAGGTTTTTCTTGCCTTGGATTGGGACACCATATGTCCCGTCACCCTAAATTTTGTGTTACCAAAAAATGGCTTTTTCAAAGTTTGGAAATATTTATCTCACACCCTGGTAAAGAAAAAGGATAAATAGAAAAAGAGAGAAAAAATTTGGCTTAATTGCATTTTTGGTCCCCCTATTATCATCAATCCGCGATTTTGGTCCCCCTATTATTCCAAATTCGCGATTTTGGTTTCTCTAACACATACTTGGGAGGTATAGAGGGACCAAGATTTTGAACTACATCACGAATTTGGAATAATAGGGGGACCAAAATCGCGAAAAAAAAATAGGGTGACCAAAATCGCGGATTGATGATAATAGGGGAACCAAAAGTGCAATTAAGCCAAAAATCTATGATAAATAATAAAGAGATATAAGAATAAAAAGGAATTATAAAATATGTGAAAAAAGGTGAGTGTGAAAAAATTATAAAAATATATTAATACCTGGTTTTATGTGTGTGTGAGAGAGAGAGAGAGTGATAATGAAGTTTAAATCAATTATCTTATCTAAATTATCCAAACCTCTCACAATCGTTCAGTGTTAGTGACTGATTGATGCCAATTTTGGTATAAACCACATGTGTCCTTTACGAGGGCCAATTGCTTGAGTCAGGAACATCCACAACATGATGAGGCTAGCCCAATGAGGATTTTTCCATACATAAGACTCGAACCTGAAACCTTACTTAAGGGAAATCAAGCGTGTATCACTAACCAACCCCGATTGATTGATGGATGGTGGTTGATACTATAGAAGAAAATCATCCACTAACTTGTCTAATAGGGCCCACTTTTTGTTTTGGTTGAATAATTTGCTTTATTCTTTTGTATTATATTACTAATGGGTAATAATGCTATTGATTTTGAGTTTTTTTTTTCATTTTAAGTCGACTCAATTAATAGTAACTTTTAAGTGTCAAAAGTCTAAAAAATCATTATGCCTAACTTTGATACACAGACATTCCAACAATAATAACACCTATTTGATATTTTTGTTTCTTTCCATTTTTTCCTTCTATTACACCACATCATTTATCATATTTATTGTTTTTCTCTTCAAGTGTTTACACTCACAGAATATTTATAAATCATTTTCCTATATTTTATTTGCTAAGCATTTTTTTTCTTTTTACTAAATTCTTCAAACGCCTAAAAATCACATTTAATTATCCACTTATTTTCTTCCACGCTTATAAATTTTACACCTTATTCTACACTTTTTTTTTTTTTGAAAAATGATAACAAGTGTTCTTAGAGCATTCTTAGAGCACTTGTTAAGAAACTGATATAGAAAGTTTTTATTGAAATTTATAAAATTTAATGTTACATACACAATCAATAGTGTGATTTCCAATAAAAGTCATCTATATATGAATCATTAATCAGTGCTTTTAAGGCGTTTGGTAGCCTGAAACTTTTTTTTTTTTCCTCCATTTCCACCTCATCAATTATCATGCTTTTTACTTTTTATTTTTTATTTCTTCTTTTCTTTTTGTCTATCCCTTTTCTTACCTCCACACAACACAGCCCAGTTTTGGGATATTTTTCCAATCACATTTGCATACATGACAGAAGTAACGTTCCACTTATCCTTTTCTTCTGCTCATATTCATTGCATCCGAGCAAATAGTCGCTCCCTTCTAAATTATTGTATGCATCTCTTGTCTCATCTGCAGCAAAAACAAAGCATAAAAACACAAACATTCCTTACCCTTCTTCACCTCGCTTCTCAGCTTCTGCAATTCCGTGTTTCAGTGTCCGACTCACTGAGTTAATTCAACTCAACACCAACAACTACCATGACTGTTGCAACTACAACCAACAAACAGAACCTTCCATGGAAGGTTCGCTTCTTCACCTCCCTCCTCTCTGCATTAATCGATGCCTCTCGCCGCTCTAACGACACAATCAACCGCCGTCTACTCAACTTCCTCGACCGCAAGGTCAGCCCACACTCCGCTAACGGCGTCTCATCCTCTGACGTCTCTGTGGACCCCACACGCAACCTCTGGTTCCGCCTCTTCGTCCCTTCCTCCGCCACCTCCGCTGCAGCCGCATCCCTTCCCGTCATCATATACTTCCACGGCGGAGGCTTCGGGTTCATGTCACCAGCTTCCATTCCCTACGACGCCGTTTGCCGTATGTTCTGTAGTTCCTTGTCCGCCATTGTTGTCTCTGTTAATTACCGTCTTGCCCCTGAGCACCGTTTTCCTTCCCAATACGACGACGGTTTTGACGTCCTTAAGTTCCTCGACCAAAACGGTGCCGTTCTGCGTGACTCTGCTGACGTCACGAGGTGTTTTTTGGCGGGTGACAGTGCGGGCGGGAACTTGGCACACCACGTGGCGGTTAGGTTTGCACGAGAGAAACTCCGTGTGGTGAACGTTATTGGGTTGATTTCGATACAACCGTTTTTTGGGGGAGAGGAACGAACCGAATCGGAGATCCGATTGAAGCGAGTCCCAGTGGTTTCGATGGATAGAACTGATTGGTTTTGGAAGATGTTTTTGCCAGTGGGGTCGAACCGGGACCATGAAGCGGTTAATGTGTGTGGGCCCAATGCGGTAGATATTTCGGATGTGGATTACCCGAATACGCTGTGTGTGTGGGTGGATTGGACCCGTTACAAGATTGGCAAAGGAAGTATTATGAGTGGTTAAGGAAATCTGGGAAGGAGGCACAACTAATCGAATATCCAAATATGGTTCATGTTTTTTATTACTTTTCGGATTTGCCAGAGACTGGTCAGTTTCTTTCTCAAGTCAGCGACTTCATGACGAAGCAAATGGCCAATGTGAATTAAGGGTTTAAATAATTAGGAAATAATCATTATTTTAAACTTAAGTGTTGTTATATTGTATCTGCGATCTGATGAGGGTTCGCTGATGGATAATTGGATATATAATTTTTTCAATGTCTTCCGCCGTCAAGAGTGAAAATGAACACTAGAAGATCCTTGGGAGCATGGAGTGATACCCGCAAAAGCGCAAAGAAGCACCCTTAAATCAGTATATAAGTCATCAGTATGTATTATGTAAGCAAGAAGAGTCATCAAATAAATGGAATAATCGTGTACCTGGAGTTATTGTCATCCTAATATTGTGAAACTATATTATATGGTGGGTAGTAGGTTATTGCATTATTTGCATCTTTCTCCATTTAAAGATTGGTGAATTGTAAAGATTCTGCTTTGTGTAAAATTTATTGAAAAATGTTGTTTGTACAACAACAACATTTATAACAAAGAGAGATAGAGAGAAAGATAGAAATGTGAGATGTGATAGGTGATATAATGGAGAGAGATAAAAAAAAATGTGTGTTGTATGAGTTGTTGTATGATATATGTTATATAAATATGTTATCTCAAATTTATTTGATATTTTCATTGTAATTTTTTACTTCTATCCAATATCCATTATCTTAAAGTATTTTTAAAATTAAAATAAAAAATTTAACCATAAACTATAGTAAGGGGAATACTGAATCTTAAGAGTACTGGGAATTATTACACATGAGATAGTGATATTTTAATGAGTATTATTGTTCATAAGATAATACAATTACCATACAATATAAAAAGACAAAAATAGAAAAGAGAAAGAATAGAGAGAGAAATGTGAGATGTAATGATGGGTGATATGATGGAGAGAGATGGAGAAAAAAAAGTGTGTTGTAAGATTTGTTGTATATTTTTTATCTTTGATCGGGAATCGCACAGACATAATTGTGGGTTTAACCCTCGGATCGGGGGTGGTGGTTAAGTAAAGTCTCTCAAGAATGGTGACTCCCATACCCAAACCTTGATGGTAAAGTGGACCCGGAGTCACATTTCACTTCTACCGCGACCAACCATTGTTTGATTATATTTTTATTGTATGAATTTATTTTCTCTATTTTATTTATAATTGGGTCACATATAAAAAAAAAAAATCATAATTGGTCACCGTTATGGGACATGTAGGAGTCTGGATCGGGATCGAAAATTTATGTATTTATACCATCCTCATTCTTTGAATGAAAATCCTTTATTTGGGAAGATTCGGCAAAAAAAATTTAAGCACGTGCCACCTAGAAGAAATGTGCTCTCTATTAACAGTGGTAAAAGTTTCAGTCTAGTTCGTAGCATATGTGGAACGCTGCCTGTAAAAACTCGAACATGGCAATCACGAGAAAGTTTTTCTACTTAAAAATGACGATTCTACTATAACTACCAAATATGTTTTGAGTATACTGCCACTGCAGTATCTTTCTTTAATGCTTTATACAAAGACCTTGGAACATATATACGCTAACTTGATGGTGATTCAATATAAAGAGGCATGGTTCTGTAGTCATTTTTACCAAAGAGTTATGGCTCATGTTAAGATTGTAGAAAGAGTAGTTATCGGGTTTGATTCCCACTATACACATTTTTTGAGAGAGATGAAAAAACTGTGACTAAACCCAGAATAGGATTGTCCCTTGTAATAAGGGATACTTGTTATTTACACCAAAAAAATATAAAGAGACATGGTAACTTATGGAATTTCCGCTACTAATATGGTGGTGCCAATATAAAGTAATGGCTTTGTAGAATGTGTTTGAATAATGGAAAATTTTAGAATTCTTCAAATTGTGATGATAAGAAATAAAAGTTTTTAAAAATAAAGTAAAATTGTTTCATGATTTTAATATTTTATCTTAAAGGTTACATTTTAAGTTAAAATTTATTTGTTTGCTAAAATATAATATTTTATTAAAAATATTTTATTTTCTTTAAAATTAATATAGAGAGCTAGCATCCAATTATAAAATTCTCAATATTTCTAATTAATGAGTTAGTTAAAACATCTATTAATAATAAAAAGGTGTTTTTTTTAAAATATAATAAAATATTTATAAAAGCTCTCATTTTAAATTTCTAAAGAATGTTTGTACAACTATGAATTTTTTTTGTCACTGTTGTTCTTAAGTACAGCCCATTTTGACAATTTGAAAGAATTGTTATGTTCAAATTTAATTTAAAAAAGGGTTATCTGTATCACTTTGATAGTCTGGTGGTTCCATTTTTTGAGCTCGAAGTAAGCGGTGTGGGATTGTGGAGGTTCAAAGAGTCCGGGGCCAGATGGATTTAATTTTAACTTTATTAAAGATTTCTGGGATCTCTTGAAGGAAGATATCATGTGCTTTATGAGGGACTTTCATTCAAAAGGTAAGTTAGGAGGTGGTTCAAACAGCTCTTTCATTGTGTTAGTCCCAAAAACACAGTGCCCTCAGAAAATTGAGGAATATCGTCCAATTTCCTTAATTGGGGTGATGTATAAGGTGGTTGCTAAAGTTCTTGCCAACAGATTGCGGAAGGTGATTGGGAGTGTAGTTTTAGAATGCCAATCTGCGTTTCTTAAAGGGAGATCAATTTTTGATAGTGTAGTCATTATAAATGAAGCAGTTGAAGAAATGAAAAGGAGAGGAAGGAGTTGTTTACTCTTTAAGGTAGATTTCGAAAAGGCTTATGATTCAGTAAGCTCGAAATTTCTTCAATATGTGATGGGGAGAATGGGGTTTCCAATTCAATGGAAAAGGTGGATTGATGAATGCCTTCGGCCTTCCAGAATGTCTATGTTGATTAATGGTAGCCCAACAGGTTAGTTTGGAATTAGTAGGGGTGTACGACAAGGTGATCCTTTGGCACCATTTTTGTTCCTTCTTATTGCAGAGGGCTTGAATATGTTGATGTGTAAGGCTATTAGTTCTCACTTGTTTTCGGGGTATAAGGTTGGTGATGGAAATGTGTTGCTCTCACACTTACTGTAACATCCCGAAAATCGGACTAAAACTAAACTAGAGGAGAGCTAGGAGTGGATTGAGAGATTGAGGAGGTGAGGATGGATTACAAGAAAAGGATATGAGGGTTAGTAAGAGTTCATGAGTATTAAGGGGAATTTAAAAGAAGAATTAAGTTAAAAGATGGTTATGACAAAAAGGAACTATGAATGAATGGGTAAGTGAGAGTTAAGAGGAGTTAAAGTTAAGAATTTAAGTATTAGGGTCCTCGCTCAAGTAACATTCTAGTACTTAAGACCTATGATTAATTAAAAGAGAATAGGATTATGATTTTTATGTACAATAATTGAGAAAGGAGTAAAAAGGAAATATGAGGCAAGACTTAGGGTAAAAACCAGATTTTTTGATGTTTCAGCATTCTCGCTTAAGCGAGAATGTCTAGCTTGGGCGAATTATGCAGGAAAAAGTGTAAAATCAGTTTCTGCATATCTCGCTTAAGCGAGATCTGGCTCGCTTAAGCGAGATACAGGACAGTTTTCTGGTGTTCTCTGGACTTTTCTCGCTTAGGCGAGAAAAGGCTCGCCCAAGCGAGAAGGTTAAAAATGTATGCAACCGACCCGCTCGCTCAAGCGAGAATTCACTTAAAGGCCTTTAAAACGTGTTTTAGGGTTGGATTTCTTCACTTTTCTTCTTCTTCTTCTTCCGTTCTTTTAGGGAGAAGGCAGAGAGATTTTAGAGAGGGAGAGAGTTCTTGTAAGAATTAGTGGCTTTGGAGCTTGGAGGAAGAAAAGGGAGCCTCGGATTTTCACCTCAAGCCTTCTCCAACTTCATTCTCTTCTCTTTGAGCGTCCTTGAGGTGAGTACAACTCACCCACTCTCACTTCCTATGATTGTATGCCTTGAGCATGATCCCCACTCTCTAATTCCTTTTCTCCATGTTCGTAAATGTTAAATGTTAGGGATTATGTGTATTATGTAAATTAGGGATGTTTATGCATAGAATATGTGATACATAGGTTATGAAACTTAGGGAATTGGGGTTTTTTCTACATTTTAATTGTTAATTTTATAATTTATTAAGATGATGAGCATGATGATAGAACCTATGGTGATGAATTTGTTTTAGAATGCTAATTTGGGTTTTGCATAAAAAATTATTAAACTTGGAAATAGCATGGATTTTACTTTGTACACATGATTCTTAATATTTGTTAATTCATTTGAGATTATGAGCATTGAGATAACTTAAGCCGGTTTCGACCGTGAGTTAATATAAGCCGGCTTCGGCCGTGAGTTAAAAATAAGTCATTATGTGAAAACTTGACTTCGGTCCAGTAATGGGTGGAATTCGTCCCCGGGGAAGACGTTCCCCGTAGTCTGAGCTCAGTTCTAACTCCAGTTAAAGTGATAAGATCATGCCTGCTGGGCGCAGCAGTGAGTTGCATCATAATTGCATTTACTTTGAATTGATTGTAATGTATAAGTTTATGCCATAACTGTTGTATAATGTTTAATTGTATTCACTTGAAGTTGTTGTATAATTATCCTGAGTATAAATACATGTATTCTTATAATGAGCTAATAGAAGTTTCCACTATGTAATGAATTGGAATTGAGTTATGAGCTTTATGTTGATGTGTATTATGTGATGCATCTCATATAATTGAGCCCCACACTGCATTTGCATAGTTGTAATCGTTGAGACTGTAGTCTCACCCCAGGTTTCGGGGATATATTCTAGTTGTGTAGGACGCCCCAGTTTATTGTAAAGTAGTGGAAGGGAACTTGGAGCTGAACTATACTCCCCGTGGAAAGATTTGAACAGTAAAAGTATAGTTATATGGAATTGATAGTTAAAGAAGTATTTGATGTAAATATTTTGTTTGGCCACAGAGGCTTAGTCATAGAAGTTAATGTATTTGTGCTATTAAACTGTATTGGTGTTTTACTGATTTTCAGGTTAAGATTGAAATTGGTAAACATCCGGATTTTAGGGGAAACTCTACCGGATTTCCGTTATGAGTCTCGTGAACCATAACACTCTAAGTGTAGGTTCCTTCCCTAGGTTTAATTAAGATTTCGGTTTGTAATATGATATTTGATGTATGAATTTAGTAGTAGCTTAAGCAAATCGTTGGATAGCCTAAGCAATTGTTTGACGATATCAAAATTGGCACGAAATAATTTCAAAGACTTAGGAATAGTGTTTCCAAGGACACTATTTTTGAGTTGAGAAATTAGGACGTTACATTTTGGTATCAGAGCAGTTCAATCCAATTGGACTGTGGTTAGAATAGTTGCCCGTGACTTACTATGATTCCATCGTACCACGTACTCAGTATAGGGACTGATCACCCATCTACTTGATGCGTCGTATACGGTATTATGGTTAATAATGTAAGTAGGATGCCTTGGTCAGGAAGTTGAAACACTTCCCTAACAAGGTTAGAGCCACCCATCTTTGAAATAGAGAGAGATAGAAACCTAGGTTTGTTCCTAAGAACAAAACCCCCACCTTAGAGGCCTTATTAGAGCATCACTTTTAAGCCCTAGTGAGCATGAGGCACCTATAGGGAAAGCTGACTAAGGTAGGATTCTTATCTGTGAAGAATAGATTGTTGTTGGGTCTAGATTTCTGATTGTGTAGTTTGTTTGATTTAAATATACTGCATGACTTGTTTGATTGATTGTAATATTTGATTTTTCTAAATGATTGCATGATATATTGTGCTAGTTTATGCTTGATTAGGTATTATTTCAAGGGGTTAAGATCTCTTTTTGATCCAAACATCTTATCAAGGTTATATTAGAGGGAGAATGGTTGGGTAGCCTAGATTAGGATAGAAACTTTATCTAGGGTAAACCAAAGCTCACTTAGGCACGCAGGAGGAATATGAACTATTAGAAAGGTGTACGGGGATTGATAGATTAGGTAGGCCCAAGATCTTACCTAAAGTTAACAACGTAGTATGGATAATATAGACATCTAGACACTAACTAGGAGGGGTTAGGAATTGAAATTTCCTTTGGGATAGGATAAGGATGGGTGTATTCCCTGGGACACCTTGAGGGTAGACAAGGGACTTTCCAGACGGGTAGTGAGTCTTTCAATCACCCAATACTTTCTCCTTACCCATGAGTTGCACCCGTAAGATCCTTAAACCTTACTGGGTGGGTAAGTTGTCACGAGGCAATCATACCTCCACCCTTTCCATCCCACACTTAGAAGACATCTGGTGACCTCTAGGGGCAGTGACTTATAACTCTAATAATCTAGAAATTCCCAAGTGAGAACACCTCACCCATACCTTTGCATTGACCATATCGGTTTTGACCCACGAGGACTCGGAGAAGTACTCAGGAGAAGAGTGAGGTAAAGGTCCCTAGTAAGGATAGTGAGAACAAACTAGATTTTCCCGAAAAGCCAACTTAGCAAGAACACCATCCAAGTCACCCAATTGAATCTACCAATACCCATGGAGAGAAACCTTAGTCGAGGAAGTTAACAATTCTAGTGTAGATCGCGTAAGGTAGAGGTGAAGTGCCAACAGACCCAAGTGGGGATGGGAAGTCCCCAATCAAGCCATATTAGGAGTATCTTAGAATCTGGAATAGGCTAAATAAAACACAAATTAATAGGTTGAATGTAAATTTGAAACCTTCAGCGGAGGAATGTGGACATAGAACCTTGAGTATTGTTAGGGAGGGCCCGAAACCTTAAGGGGGTAGCCTTAGGGAAAAGACATAGGAAGACACAAAAGAGAACTCAGTACATTAGCATACCTAAATTATGTTCAGCCTAAGATTTAAATTCGAGGATAGGTAGTTAAACTCAACCAGAGGATCAGGGAGGATTAGAGGTCGTTAGACTCACACACCAAGTTAGAATACTAGGGCCTTTAGAAATCCTTACTCCTAGGAGGACTAGGGTGTGGATAACTCTAAGTTACTTTCTGATTCCAGTTGAAACCTAAAGCCAAACTAGGTGCAAGCCTTAACCGGTATAGTGGGGTAGAAATGGGGAGAGATCCTATTAAGGGAAGTTAGGAAATTGGTTGAGTTTTACCGTGACCATGACATGACCTGTAGGTATTTCACCTGCGTTCATGGCGTGAGTGTTTTGCTAGAATTCTAAATGCTTCCTTGGGAAACATGTGCTTTTCGTCACATGTTGAGTTTGGTGTGTGCATGTGTGGTTGTGTGGACTTAATTCCTTGAGCACGACGTGAGTGTTGGACCATCCCACCGGCACAAAATTTGTGGTTCAAGGGGTTAAGTAATTGCATATGTGTGATTTAATGTTATTAGCACTGTAGAACCCATAGTACGACTCAGAAGACCACTTAGGACCACCCTAAGCATAGCTAGGTTATTAACAACCCACGATTTAACCCAACTAGTGGCAATTGGAGGTTAGGACCCCTAACAAATTAAATGACTTCTAAGCACTCTTAAGGTGAAGTGTGTATGGCACAAGGATTAGGTATCAAGTTAGTACCTTTAACCAGTTGTTGTGTGAACCTCTTGTTTCTTTCAGATCCTAATAAGTAGGCTGTCTAACCAAATTAGTTAAGTTATTTTAGGGTGGAGAGACCAGTGTGAGGCTTTGTTAGAAAACCATGTTAGGGTCATGGGGAAGAAGTGTAGGTGATGGGGTATATATTCTGAAGAAGAAAGAGAGATGATGTGAACTAGTGTTGGGTAATAGCCGGGGCAAATTTTGAGGGCAAAATTTATTTTACGGGGGGTAGAATTGTAACATCCCGAAAATCAGACTAAAACGAAACTAGAGGAGAGCTAGGAGTGGATTGAGAGATTGAGGAGGTGAGGATGGATTACAAGAAAAGGATATGAGGGTTAGTAAGAGTTCATGAGTATTAAGGGGAATTTAAAAGAAGAATTAAGTTAAAAGATGGTTATGACAAAAAGGAACTATGAATGAATGGGTAAGTGAGAGTTAAGAGGAGTTAAAGTTAAGAATTTAAGTATTAGGGTCCTCGCTCAAGTAACATTCTAGTACTTAAGACCTATGATTAATTAAAAGAGAATAGGATTATGATTTTTATGTACAATAATTGAGAAAGGAGTAAAAAGGAAATATGAGGCAAGACTTAGGGTAAAAACCAGATTTTTGGAAGTTTAAACATTCTCGCTCAAGCGAGAATGTCTAGCTTGGGCAAATTATGCAGGAAAAAGTGTGAAATCAGTTTCTGCATATCTCGCTTAAGCGAGACTCGCTTAAGTGAGATACAAGACAGTCTTCTGGTGCTCTCTGGACTTTTCTCGCTTAGGCGAGAAAAGGCTCGCCCAAGCGAGAAGGTTAAAAATGCATGCAACCGACCCGCTCGCTCAAGCGAGAATGTCTCGCTTGAGCGAGAATTCACTTAAAGGCCTTTAAAACATGTTTTAGGGTTGGATTTCTTCACTTTTCTTCTTCTTCTTCTTCTTCTTCTTCTTCTTCTTCTTCTTCTTCTTCTTCTTCCGTTCTTTTAGAGAGAAGGCAGAAATATTTTAGAGAGAGGGAGAGATTTCTTGTAAGAATTAGTGGCTTTGGAGCTTGGAGGAAGAAAAGGGAGCCTCGGATTTTCACCTCAAGCCTTCTCCATCTTCATTCTCTTCTCTTTGAGCGTCCTTGAGGTGAGTACAACTCACCCACTCTCACTTCCTATGATTGTATGCCTTGAGCACGATCCCCACTCTCTAATTCCTCTTCTCCATGTTTGTAAATGTTAAATGCTAGGGATTATGTGTATTATGTAAATTAGGGATGTTTATTCATAGAATATGTGATGCATAGGTTATGAAACTTAGGGAATTAGGGTTTGTCCGCATTTTAATTGTTAATTTTATAATTTATTGAGATGATGACCATGATGATAGAACCTATGATGATGAATTTGTTTTAGAATGCTAATTTGGGCTTTGCATGAAAAATTATTAAACTGGGAAATATCATGGATTTTATTTTGTACACATGATTCTTAATATTTGTTAATTCATTTGAGATTATGAGCATTGAGATAACTTAATGAGCTTTTCAATATAATATAGTATAATTCGATATGAAATCATATCATATATATAATATTGTACCATTAGGGATATCGAGGATCTCGACCCCGATCTTAGCCTAAAAAATCTTAGGTGACCTCTTAGCGATCTTTGGGCCACCTAGGTGAGGCCCATTAGTCACAACCTACAAATAGGAGACCTACTGCTGTCCTAAGGGCATCTGATACCTATTTCACTCTGGGAACTGTGCTCAACGCCACCTAGGTACTTGAGCTCGGTTTCTTAGAGGCTTTTGAGAACAGATTGACTCCCACCGTGGGGCGGTGGTAAAACTCATCTCGCCTACCACTAGACAGCAATGATGACTATGACGAGGAATATATGCAGCAACGGAGCAGGAGGGGAAGGGTCTGGAGATGGAGATGTGGCACTATTGTGGCAATTGATGGAGGAAATGCGTGAGTTGAGGAGACAAAATGAAGACTTGAGGGAGACAGTCGCCACTATCAACCAAGATAGACAGGAAGACGAGGTCGAGAGGGAGAGTAGAGAACGGGAGATGAGAGAGCTACGACAACAAAACCAAACGCTGCAACGGAGGATGACGACAATTGATCACGGGAGGACGATGGAAGAGGAGACGGACGGAATCGCAACTGAGTTTCAGCCATTCTCGGAGGACATCCTAAATACCCCTTACCCGGAAAACTTTAAAGATCCGGTCTTGACCACATATGATGGAACGACTGATCCTGCCATGCATGTGGCCTCATTCCGTACCCAGATGATTGGAAGAGGTTGGAATGAAGCATTACAATGCAAATTGTTTGCCAGGACTATGGCAGGGTCGGTGTTGATCTGGTTCATGGAGCAGCCGACTAGGTCAATTGTTAGCTTTGTCAACTTCACAAAGAAGTTGATGGCACAATTCTCAGCTAGACGGCAAAAGAAGTGGACGGCAGGCAGACTATTCAGTGTGAGACAACAACCGAGTGAATCGTTGAAGGAATATTTGGGAAGGTTTAACAAAGCAACTTTGTTGGTGACAAACCCTAATCCGAAGGTTTTCGTGTCTGCTTTTGTGGAAGGGTTAAAGGCGGGCCCTTTCAACGAGTCATTAGCACAACGTCATCCCACAACCATTAAGGAAATAAGGCTGCGCGCAGAATGTTATGTGAAGGGGGAAGAAATTAATGCTGATAAGAGGGAACGACTTGCAGAGAACAAGCTTGGTAGGAGGATAGAATCTTCAAAAGGTACCAAAGAAGGAGATCGGACGGCAAAGAAGTTGCAGAGATTTGATTTAGGAGGTAGAAGGCAGCTCAGCAATCGCTTTAATATCCCTGCTCGGAGAGGAGTCAGATCTTAAGGGAGGTGTACAACTCAGAATTACTAGAGATGCCTCCCCCGGCTAAAGGACTCAGAGGACTTCACAAGGACAGGTGGTGCGACTTCCATATGGTCAAGGGGCATCACAGAGAGGAGTGCTGGGATTTTATGAACCAAATTCAACAGTTGATTAAGGATGGTTATCTGAAGAAGTATGTGGTGGGAAAAAAACAGGTCAGATTTTAACTGGTAGGTCGGTCGTGGTCAAGGCCGAGGGTACACATCTCGCCCTCGGGGTCATGACAATCCAAAAGAGCAAAATGAAAAAGTTCGAGGAACTGTTACCATGATAGCTGGAGGATTTGTAGGAGGTGGAGATACCAGCTCGGTGAGAAGAAAATATAGTAGATCAGTGATCCAGATTGCAGCAGTGGCAGAAGAGGAAAGAAACCGACCTCGTAACCATATGTTAACTTTTCATGATGACAATTTTAAGGGGATAACACCTCATGAACATGACCCAATGGTAATAGATGTGACGATGGCAGCATACAAGGTGCAGAGGGTGTTGGTGGATCAAGGGAGCTCGGCGGACGTATTGTATTGGAGCACGTTCAAGAAGTTGGGGTTGTCTCAAGAGTTGTTATTGCCATTTTCAGGTTCGTTAATTGGTTTTTCAGGAGATTCAGTGGAGGTCAGAGGATACATGGAGTTGTTAACACTATTTGGTGCACGTCCGAATTCCAAAGCAGTCAGAGTGAAGTACTTAGTGGTGAACACCCCTTCATTATATAATCCAATCTTGGGAAGAGTTGAACTGAATGCACTAAGAGCTGTGGTATCGAGGGTTCATCTAACAATGAAGTTCACCCTACCGAACGGGAATGTTGGTGTTGTGAAGGCCGATCAGATGGCAGCAAGGAAATGTTATAGAAATAGTTTGCGCATAAAGAGAGGAGCCTGGAAGGAATATGCTGAGAATCCACCTAAACAAGTTTTCTTCACCGAGTTAGATCCAAGGGGCGAGTTCAGAGATGATAGGCGACCTCAACCAACGGAGGATTTGAAGGAAGTACAGAAAGGCGGTGATAAGGACAAGTGTACCAAGATCGGTTCATCCTTGCAGGAGGGTACGAGTGCGAAATTAGTGGAGCTGCTCAGGAACAACGCCGATCTTTTTGCTTGTTCCGCGGAGAACATGCCAGGAATTGATCCTGATTTCTTATGCCACAAGTTGACCTTGGATCCAAAAGCTCATCCGGTTTGCCAAAGGAAGCGTAGAATGGGAGAAGAAAGAAGACAAATATAGCAGAGGAGACTGAAAAGCTGTTGAAAGCTAACTTTATCTGGGAAATAAAATATCCCACATGGCTGGCTGATGTGGTTTTGGTAAAGAAAGCTAATGGGAAATGGAGGATGTGCACAGATTTCACCGACCTCAATAAGGCTTGTCCAAAGGATCCTTATCCTTTGCCGAGTATTGATAGACTTGTGGATGGAACGTCAGGGCACCAGTTGCTGAGCTTGATGGATGCTTATTCCGAATACAACCAAATTCGAATGCACCCCATGGATGAAGTTAAGACCGCGTTCATGACTGATAATTCTAATTCTTGTTATCGTGTTATGTGTTTTGGTTTAAAAAATGCAGGGGCAACCTATCAAAGGTTGATGGATAAGGTGTTCCAGAAGCAGATTGGCATAAATTTGGAGGTATACGTTGATGACATGGTTGTAAAGTCGGTCAAGGAGGAGGAGCATTGTCGCGACTTGGAGGAGATCTTCTCGGAGATTTGCAAACATAACATGAGGTTAAATCCACAAAAATGTTCCTTTGGAATTACCTCGGGGAATTTTCTTGGATTCATGATCACTGAGCATGGTATTGAGGCCAACCCTGACAAATGTCGAGCAATATTGGAGATGAGGAGCCCAACTAATGTAAAGGAAGTGCAGCAGTTGACAGGTAGACTTTCAGCATTATCTTGTTTCTTATGAAAATCAGTAGAGAAAGCATTGCCACTCTTCAAATTACTAAGGAAGAAGGAGAGGTTTGTGTGGACGGAAGAATGTGAGATGGCGTTCCAACAATTAAAAGCTTTTTTGTCAGCACCGCCGATCTTAACGCGATCTAAGGAGGGAAGGCCACTTCAAATATATATTTCTATTTTAGATTATGCTGTAAGCTCGGTGTTGGTTCAGGAAGAAAGAAAAGTTCAGAAGCCTGTGTATTTTGTTAGCCGGGCACTACAAGGCTCCGAGCTGAGATACCAAAAATTGAGAAGTTGGCGTTGACGTTAGTGATTACTGCTCGGAAGTTACGACCTTACTTTCAAAGCCATGAGGTGATAGTAAAGACGGATCAGCCAATTCGGCAGGTCCTCCAGAAGCCGGATTTGGCTGGAAGAATGGTGGGATGGGCTGTCGAGTTGTCTGAGTACGGGATACGTTATGAACCAAGAGGCCCGGTGAAGGCATAGATGTTATCCGACTTTGTGGTGGAATTATCGGCACCGAGTTTGGAAGATAAAGATGAAGTAAGGCAAGACTGGACTTTGTCAGTGGATGGGGCGTCCAACATGCAGGGAAGCGGAGCTGGAGTCATTTTGGAAGGTCCTAGAGGAGTACTTATAAAGCAGTCACTAAAGGTTGATTTCAAAGCCAGCAATAATCAGGCGGAGTATGAAGCCCTCTTGGCAGGTCTTAGGTTGGCCAAGGAGGTCAGGGTAACCGATTTGTTTGTGAGGAGTGATTCGCAATTAGTGACGGGATAGGTGAACGGAGATTTCCAGGCGAAGGACTCACAATTGGCAAAATATTTGGCACCGGTCAACCAAATGAAGGAGAAGTTTCAGGGCTTCAAGTTGGAATTTGTTCCTAGGGAACAAAATGGGAGAGAAGATTTATTATCCAAACTGAAGTGACTTGATTTGCCATTAAGCACATGTTCTCATCTTCAGAGAGATCATCTTCAGTCTCTTCACTGGATAATGAGGCAAGCATGTCCCATATTTCTTTAGCAGACATGCATCCTTTAACCTTCTCATACTCAGTCTTGTTCGAAGACCAGACCAAGTAGAGTTTGGCTTGAGCATTAAGTTGTACCTTTAACTTTTGCTCATAGGACCACTCAACTTTGGAAATAGGTATGCCATTCCTTATGGGAATATAATCTCCATCAGTGATTACATCCCAAATATCCATATTGTTGCTTTCAATAAACAACTTCATATGCTCTCTCCAATATCCATATTTTCTGTTGAATGCAGGAGGTCTGTTCACAGATGCACCTTCAAAGATGTAGTTGATGTAGCTTGTTGAGGTTTCCATCTTGAGGATCTACTCCTTCAGCAGTGTGAGATGCTCAACCCGAAGTTGAGCTCTGATACCAACTGTAGAAATCACAGGAAACACTAGAAGGGGGGTTGAATAGTGTTTTATAATTTCAAACGGATTTTATAGGAAACCTTTTCACAAACCAAGTTTAACAAAAACTTTTGAGCAACTTGTTGAAACTGGTGTTTTCAGAAACTTGTTGAAATGCTTCAGCAGGTCCAAACCACAGTAATAAAGACTTGTTTTATAAAGATTTTGAGATTGATTCTCGTTCAAACTTATAAAACTGATTATTCAAAACCCTTCTGTTAGTTCAAATAACAATTATAAAGAGATAAGGGTTAAGAAAACTTAGCCAAGAAATTTATCATGGTTCACTCACATCCACCGTGAGCTACGTCCAGTCCCAATGCCAAACCAGCAAAGGATTTCCACTAACTGATCTCAGTTACAAGTATTGTTTTATCCACAACCTCTTCAGGCTAAATCCCAAGTATTGTTTTACAGACAAGCCTCTCCAGGCTCAAACCCAAGTATTCTTTTGCAAACAAGCCTCTCCAGGCTCAAACCCAAGTATTCTTTGTTCCACCAAGCCTCTCCAGGCTCTCAGACACTTAAAAGTGTTTACAGAAAATGGATGTTTAAGTTCTTGAGAAACTTAAACTGAGAAATATCTTGTACAAAGGATAACTGAGTATAAACTCAGGATACAATGAAGGTTTTCTAAGTACAAAGATTATCAGAGAATGGCGGCTTGAATTTTGCAGGGTTTTGGCTCAATAAAATTCTTCTCTAAGCTTTGGTCGTCGTCTTCAAAGTCTTCCATGAAACAATATATAGAGTTTTGAAATAAATCCATTGAGGAATGCTCATTCACCGTTGAGAGATAACATTTAATGCTATTTAAGACGTTGTGAAACCATCTCCTTAAAGCTTCTGACTTTGAGACTTGCAGGGTTGCAGTCTGTGTCACTACTCTGACACGTACAGCAGGTTCCCTTTTAAGATTAAGTGATTCTGACATCACAAAGGGATCCTGAAAACATTCCTTAAATGAATCAAACTTGCTTCAGACGAAATGGATGCATTGAAGTCTTGAGCAAGCAGCCTTTAGACTTCAGTCAAATGCTACGTTGTAGGTCTTCATCAATTCTTCTTTAAATGATTGTTTTAACACTTCAGAAGAATGGATGAACTTCAACAGGTCTTTTGTTCTTTAGAGAGTTCCCCATAACAGCAGGTTCAACTTCGGAGAGTTGTCATATATCAGAGGGTAGCTCTTCTCAAATATTGTTGAAACATTTAAACACACTTCCTTCAAGTGAAAATTGTTTCTTAAGAAGTAATCCTTTTAACTCAAATTTGTTATCCATTAAAACTTAGGATTGATGAGACTTTAAACATTATTAATATCCTTAATAATGTTTTGAGACTCAACAGCTGAGCCAGTTGCTACGATTACAGCTGAAAGAATAAAAAAAATTACTGGAAGAATCTGATATGCAGGTTCGGGATTCCTAGGTACATAGTATCCGATAATGGCACTTAATTTGCTAGTCGTTCTATGGCTGAATTTTGCGCAGAATATGGTATAATACAAAAGGTTTCTTCAATAGAGCATCCCCAGTCTAACGGGAAAGCATAATCAACTAACAAGGTCATACTGAACGGTTTGAAGAAAAGGTTAGGGGAGCCAAAGAGCCTATGGGTGGAACATCTGCCTGTTGTGTTGTGGTCTTATCATACCACCATTCATTCTACCATGGGAGAGTCACCATATAAATTGGTATATGGCTCTGATGCCATGATTCCGGTGGAGATTATGGAACCAACAATAAGGACGAGTACCTTTGATGATGCTGATGATGAAAGTGAACGCGGAGTAGACTTGGACCTATTGCCTGAAGTAAGGGAAGTTGCTCATCTTAGAGAATTTACGTGCAAGCAGCGAGTAGAGAGGAAGTACAATTCGAGGGTGGTTCCGAGGAGACTGAAAGTTGGGGATTTGGTGTTGAGAAAGACAATCAAGGATGGCTCAAGTAATAAACTTACTCCTAATTGGGATGGTCCTTTTCGTATACGAGAAGACATTGGTCGGGGTGTATACAGATTGGAGGAGCTTAATGGAAGGGAGGTACCAAGAACTTGGAATCTGATCAATCTGCGCATCTATTACAGTTAAAATTATTCTAGTAATTTCATCAAAACGTATTTTTAAATTTTAGGAATTATAGGATGCTATGTTATTGAATATTTGATTATAATAAATATGGTTCACTCTTTTCTCTTCCGAGGTGGGAGAGTTTTTAATGAGGCACTTAGTTAACTTGTGTGATGCATACAACTGATATTTGTGCTTAAGTATACAGGAAATTCATATGATACAACGATTGAAGCCACCAATTAAATTGGTGTGGACCGAGATGAACTCGGCCTTGTGTTGAAGCCACCAATTAAATTGGTGTGGACCGAGATGAACTCGGCCTTATGTTGAAGCCACCAATTAAATTAGTATGGACCGAGATGAACTCGACCTTATGTTGAAGCCACCAATTAAATTGGTGTGGACCGGGATGAACTCGACCTTATGTTGAAGCCACCAATTAAATTGGTGTGGACCGAGATGAACTCAACCTTATGTTGAAGCCACCAATTAAATTGGTGTGGACCGAGATGAACTCGGCCTTATATTGAAGCCACCAATTAAATTGGTGTGGACCGAGACGAACTCGGCCTTGTGTCACATTCGCAAGAAAGGGCATCAAATTGTTCAGAAAGGTGTACTTAATTTACAAGGTACTCTCTAACTCATTTTTTAAGAGTTGGTGATTTCTTATCTTTACAACTTAATGATTTATAAAGTAGTTCACTTATAAGGTACTTTCCAGAAAGTACTTTCCAAACTTATCTTCATAACCTGGTGATTCTTACCTTGTGGATTATAAAGCATTTGGCTAATTAGGTGTATTCTGACTTACCCTAGAAATTGAAAAAGGCGGTCTACAATCATGAAGAGGAATTTTTTAAGTACTGGGTTGAATAAATCGAGGATATGGTCGGAAAATGGAATTAATGGGTGCAATTACTAATATTTGATACTCATATTAGTGGTATAAAGACGAAATACTGGAAAAACATAGTTCTAGAAAATTAAGTGCTCAAAAAGATACTCTCTTATATATAAAATTAGGAGAATTACAAGACACATAAAAACAACCTAAAAATGAAAACACTAAGTTCATTCTTCATCATCAAGAATTTCAATCAATTTTCCATCCTGGATCTCTTTGAAAGCACCCACTTCCTCAACATTCAATTCGGGATATAAGAACTTCACTTGGCCAATAGCTTTGTCAAACCCTTGTTCATACTGAAAGGTTATTTCAGCTTTCAACTGGTTCAACTCTTCCTTGCGCCCCTTCTGCTCGGCCACCAAGCTTTCTTCCGCCGCCTTCAGCAGTTTAGTTTTTTCTTCTAAAAGGTTGTCCGACTTTTCCTTTTCCTTCTTAAGGTCGGTCAGGTCACCTTCCAGTTTTTCTTTCTCCAACGATATATTTTGAAACTTCTCCTGGAGAGTTTCCAGCTCAGAGGATATCTCCCTGGCTCGGGCAATTTCTTCTTCTTGGTCTTTCAACTGTTGGATTTTTTCTTTCAATTCTTTCTCTAGTAATCCTACTCCTGACTCCAAAGCGTGACCCAAAAAGGCGGTTTGAGCAGCAAAAGTTTGTACCATTTTAGTAGTAATCAACATGCCAACCTTCTGAATTCTAACACGATCATCAGCTTTGCATAAGTGACTTTGGATGAGTTGCTCGGTGGGGAGACGACGATAAAAAATTGAGGTTATCTCGGAACCTGGCTTCCCTTCGTAACCTTGGAACCAATGCCACCACTTTGGGGGAGTAGGGGCCACCACAAGAGTTCGGTTGGCCGATGAAGTCTGAGGATTTTCAGCATTTAAGGTCGACTGAGCCGAGGAGGATGAAAGATCTTTGTTGTGACAAACTTTCTTGCTGACAAGCTTGTCAGAAATGGTTGAAGATGAGACTTCATTTTCAGTATCAACCACGATCACAGGTTCTGAAGCTTGGGAGGCTTGCTTACGCTTACTTGCCTTGCTAAAAGCCTTCATAGCTTTGGCATTCATTTGAGGCACGAAAGATTCGTTTCTATTCGACATTTCAACTGAAAATAAGACAATATAAGTTTAGTTAAAGTTCCGGTCAAAATGAAAGTAAAATTAGTTAAAACAAAAATTACCAATATAAGGTTGGAGTGTTCCGGCATCTCCTTCCTTCTCAATCAACACATTACAACTCACAGGGAGGAATAACCTTAAAAGTTTTATATCTAGCATCTCTAACGCATACAACTCGCCCTCTGATATAATTTTTAACCTATTTGGATTCTTAGTCCAGTACAAGGGAAACTTTGGATCCCCTTGTGCATTAAAAAGAAGCTCGGAGGAGACTTTTGTTCCCTGTAACCGAAAGTACCTAGGCTTAAAGTCTTTGTACGATGAATAGATGGCAGTAAATAATGGCCTTCCAGAAAAACCATTCAGGGAGGTCCAACCTACAACTCGGTTCTGACCTAATTTTGCTTGAAAAGAGTATGAAAAAACCCTAATGCTCGGGCTTGGGTTGTGATATTGGCACAACATTTCAAAAGCCCTAACAAAGCCCCAACTATTTGGGTGAAGCTGAGTAGGGGCTATGTTTAACATTTTCAAAACTTGGCACTCAAAATCAGTGAAAGGGAGTGGAATTTTTAATTTTGTTAAAAAAGTTTCATAAAAGAAAGTGAAAGCAGGAGAAGAGGTAGAAGAGGGACAAGAACATATGTATTCATTTCTTACAGAAGGATCTAAAACAAGGTGTTTAGCAATATCTGGAAAACGCTTTTAGATTACTTCTTTAACTGAGATAAGTGATTCAGGGGACAGAAGAACAGAGGTATGCTTGAGAACAAAGGGGTCTACCCAGGAGAAAGTCCCACCATCAACATTTACTACACCCGAGGGATTTACCAATTCATTTCTTTCCAAGGTATCATCTTCAACCACAACAGGAGACGGTCTCTCAGACATTTTGGACAAACCTCACCAAAAGAAAGAGAAGAGGAGTAGGAGAAGGAGCAAAATACCTGAGGAAGACGGTCTACGCATCTGGAGAAAGCAAAGTAGAAGCGCAATATATAGAGGAAGAAAAATTGGAAAGTGGGGGGAAAGGAGTAGGCGAAAGGGTCACAACGGTTGGAAGTAGAAAGGGGAGTGGTATGTATTTAATGGCCAATAAAGACAGTTAAGGGGCACTAAAGGTCCTGATATAAACACATGTTATTTAAATGTTATTTATCATTTTAAAAGTGGGTATTAATGAAAGCAAATGCAATCATGACCCTGTTGCGCTTCTCCAGAAAGTAGTGCCTGGTAAGTTGTAGCATGTCAAATCATGAAAAGGTGCGTTGCAATCCAAGGGCATAAAAATAAAAGCTATGAAGTGAACGACCCAGATGAATACGACCTTTAGGGTACTAATTTTTGACAAATAAATAAATAAAATAAAATTTTTTAGCTATTAAGGAGAGGGGATTACTGCACAATTTATGAAAAGATTCTGTCAACGTTGTGACCAACCTATTTTCAATAACAATAATGTCACTTCGACACATTAAAAAAAAAGTTCTCACATAACTCTAAGTATGGAAGGATGCGTTCCCCATGAATAACGAGGCCAACCTCAGAGGAGCCGTATTTTTAAAGACGACCTCACTGATCTAGGGGGAAGATTTCCTTATCTGAGCTCTTCGCCTAGGACAACCTATGCTCAAGCTCGGGGGGTTGTATACCCTCAGGGCCATCTGAGTTCGGAACTGCCTTGAACCTTGCGTTATGTTTAGGGGACTTCGTCTCAGGGGTACCCCCAAAAGCTTGCAACTTCGAGCTCTTCGCCTAGGACAACCTATGCTCGAGCTCGGGGGGCTGTGTACCATTAGGGATATAAGGGATCTCGACCCCGATCTTAGCCTAAAAAATCTAAGGCGACCTCTTAGCGAGCTTTGGGCCACCTAGGTGAGGCCCATTAGCCACAGCCTATAAATAGGAGACCTACCGCTGCCTAAGGGCATCTGATACCTATCTCACTCTGGGAACTGTGCTCAACGCCACCTAGGTACTTGAGCTCGGTTTCTCAGGGGCTTTTGAGAACAAATATATAATGGCATATATTATTATGATATGAAATGATACAATATGCTATCACAGTGACCAAAAGGTGAGTATATTCCAATAACATCACATTTTTTTTAAAAATAAATTTACAATCTTTAAAATTCATAAAGAAAAAATCTTCAACATAACACATTTCAATTTGGAGTTTTTATATCAAATCAATATTAATTAGCCTCTTCGATATAAATAGTTATTCAATATGATACTTTTAATTTTCTTAATTTTATAAATAACGAGATATGAAAAGATGAGTACAACATGCTCAAAACATGACAACATGCAAGTTATGTAGAAAAATTTTGAATTCAAAATAAAATTGGGTCTAATTAACATGGAAACTAAATATGAAACATAAACCATGTTGGAGCTTAGAGTGTTAGCTTTCAAACAAAACAGAAAGTACTCAAATCCAACAAATATACTAGAAGTTACACACAAAATTATAACTGTGGCTGCAATTCTATCAATTATCAAATTATGCAAAAAAAAAATGAATTAAAAAACTTATAACAATCCAAGTCTGTCAAAATGAACTAAAATGGCTTAAAATTCACATCACTCTCAGTCAAGTTTGCGTTAACTAAAACAGATAACAATTCTGCATTGATTTATCAAAAACATATATACATATAAAGATTCTGTTACTATAAGGAAGAATATATATATATATATATATATATATATATATATATATATATAAACATTCGTACAGATAAGTTTATGTAGATATTGGTGCCAAAAGATGTATCATGTTACCTCATTCCACTTCCTAGCTAGTTTCTTTGTACAAATGGTGTTGGCTGTCATTGGCGGTTTTGTAGTTGGGATATTCACAAAAGCTATGGATAGAATTCTCTTTGCTGAATTCACCTGCATTCTGGGCAAAAGAGCAATAACAACTAAATTGATGAGCCATCTTCCAAGGTAATGTTAATATTGCTAGTTCCATATTTATGCAATAGAATGTATTTTAGGGTCAGTCTAGGGTGAAACACCTTATGGGTGTGTCACCGGAGGCTCGTAATATAATACTTTGTCATTTCACATTGTTGTATTGGAGAGATTCCAAATAAAATATAAAAAAATAATATAAAACTTTGCCCCACCTAAGCTTAGTTACCTGTGTGGCTCTTTCTCGCTCATGCATATGTCCGTTGTTATTTTTCTATAACTTGAGCCCTTCATTGCAATTAATTAAATTTGAGTTTTTTTTTCTACTGGTAATCTTACCTATTATCACGGGTCAAAAAATAACTCCAACCCATACAATAAGGTGAATTCTACGGTGAGACATAAAAAAGGTGTACCACCAATGGTACAAACTTTTTGACCTCCAATAATAGGTAAGTTTACCTGAACTTAGATTTTAATATTTCAATTTAATATTAAAAAAATTGCACCACATCACCATCTTATTCCCTCTCTGTTAGATTTATCCTTTTTTCTATGCTGGGAACAAAGAAAAAAAACAAAGACATAACCAGCTAAACCGAGTTAATCTCGTCAAATAGGAGCAAAGTAACAACACCAAGGGGAGGCTCTTCAAATAAAGAATCAGAGTCCTATGCACACCAGCCTTAGCAGGGAATGAAGCTTGCAGATATGATCAAATATGGCATGGCAAGTTTGAGACATTTAACATTTCAAATGAACCAAACTGCAACAAATGAATAACATCCATGGCATCTGACTCCACAATCACATTCCTGATGCCCTTGTCCCACTCCCACGCAATTTGTAGACCAATCAAAATTGCTTGAAACCCAGCTTCCAAGCTATCACCCATGCCAACAAATCATGAAAAACCAACAATCCATTTCCTATCCAAGCCACAAACAGCAACACCCCAACTCCCATGCGCAAGCTATCCAAGGCCTGTGTGTTAGACTTATCTACAAATCACATATGGTTGAAGGGTCTTTGTCTTCGATTTAAAAAACAAAAAGCGCGTGTAAGTCACATTTGGTAACCAGCAAGTAACAGGTACACAATCCTGATCGATGAATAAAAAATAAATATATCTAACGGTAAAGAGTGTTTGTCACACCGGTGCACCAACAATTTGTTAACCCACCGTTGACACCACCATACAATAATACATCAAATCTTTGCTGGAAAGAAAAAGCTAAATAAAATAAAGAACCAACAATGACAAGAAATAGAAAGCAAAGAATATGACAACAAAACCAATAGATATAATTCCAAAACCAGTAAAATGAAGGCACTCCATGACCACTCCGAGCAACCAAGTAATCAAAGATATAATTCAATGAGGGCACCAAATACCATGAGAACCATCAAATATGCAGCTACACAAAAAGCCATCGAAACACTCCAAATGACAACTCTCCAGCACCATTCAACGATAACAAATGGAGGCAACCAAAACCATATTAAAAATCATAGTTTGCTTCAAGTTCTAACACAATGTATAAGTCCAAAACACAATTAAAAATCCAAGGTTCTAATGAAGACCTCTAATTTTAGAGGAGTTCACAACTGCCAAATCAAACAGAACAATATTCTTTTAGTAACTTTATAGTCAGGGCTTCAATCAATCAGCAAATAACCACAAATAAAGACCTCTAATTGTCAATTGAAATTTTCATTCAAAGTTGTCTAATCAGAGCTATAACAATGAGTCTAGTGATAGAAAAATTGCCAAATCAAAGCTACCAAGGAGACCGGAGACGAGGAACGAGCAACGGAGACCGGAGACGAGCAACGAGGGATCTGAACGGAGACCGGAGACACTCCGAGCGAGGCGTTCTAAAACAGAGACGATCTGAACGTGGGATTTGTGGCACTATGCGATGCTGTAGGTGGCAATCCAAACAGAGGCGCTCCGGCAAACGAGCAGCGCGACGTCGCCAGTGACTGAGCGAAGGCAGACGGAGACCGGAGATTGTGCAAGAAGGAGAACATTTTTTTATTTTTGAAGGACTTAGTTAGGGTTCAGTAGAGTTGTCAATTCGGGCTACCCGGCCCGACCCGACTTGATGCGGGTAGCGGACTTTATCGGGTTGAGCTAAAAAACCCGGAAGTTATCCGGACTTCTAAAATAGGTGCCCGAGCCCTGTCCTTTAGCGGGCTTTTTGCGGGTAGCGGGCTTTATTGAGCTGGGCTAAAAAGCCAAGTAGTTATTCGGGCTTCTAAATTAGGTGCCCAAGTCCTACGTTTATGCGAGGGCCAGCCCATTTTTCCGGCTCTAGGGTTTAGTAAGCAACTTCAGAGGCGAAGAACTCAGTTTAGTAGGACTTATAAATTTTTTATTTAATTAAATTTATAAAAAATAATTTATTTAAAGTTAAAAAAAGTTGAATAATTTTGGAGAATTATTCAATTTTAAATTAGTAGATTATATTTACTATTGAAATCTAATTTACGTTATTATTTGATAATAAGATATAATTAAATAAATTAAAATCATAATGATAAGAATAAAGATTTTATATTAAAAATAAGGATTGAAATAAAAAATGATATGGTAAGATTTTTAAATTAATGAATTTCAAAATTTAGGAATAATATTTATTAGCATTTAAAAATTCAAATATTGAAAAGGAGAATCTCATACTCACAAATAGTGTGTGGAATTCATCAAATAAGAAAAGAGAGAATGCTAAAAATCATTGAGAATGAGAGTATGGTGAGTGAGTCTCTCCAAAGTGTGATATCAAAATTATAATATAGAGAGTAGATTATTTAAAAAGTATAGTGTGTGTGTGTGTAAATTTAATAACCATTTTATAAAAAATGTTGTATGGAAAAAATTATTAGTTTGTACTAAAGCGTTTAAAATAAATAAATGTTGTAATTTTTGCACTCTTCTATAGCGTTTTTTGTGAATAATCGTTGTAACCATAGTTAAAATTTTATTATTTGAATACTAAAGCGTTTAAAAGGGCAAAACGTTGTAACTATTTATTATCTTAAAGTGTTTTGAAAAAAGAAACGCTTTAGAATACTTTAGACCATTTTCTAAAACATTTATTTTTTGAACGTTGTAAATCTTGTGCTTTAGTATGCATTTTTTGGCATAATGAATGATGGTGAACCCGTAATGCAATTTCTAATTTTATTGGTTGCATTTCTTTTTTGCGTGTTTTGATTTGTTTCATAATCTGGATTTTTTTTCCAGATAATGGGTGAATTTATTGGAATTGTATTTCACCATGGTGGTAAGTTTGCAAGAGATGCTAGGAGTGTGTTTTCTTATGTACTTCATAACAAAATATAACTTACTAATTAACAAATCTCATTTTTTATAGAGTTTATTTTCAGCAATGCAAGAAGTTATGTTTGGTGTCCAACATAGAAGTTGTGTTATGCATATATGCAGGGCCGGCCCAACCCCCAAGCCAGTAAGGCCGTCGCTTTAGGCCCCCACAAAATACTCTTTATTTTAGGCCCCAAAAAAATTATTTACTATTAATATTTAAAAAATAAAAAATTATTATTTAGTAAACAATATTAAATTAATAAGAGTAAAAAATATTATTTTGAAAAAAAGGCCTCATTATTAGAGTTCTCTCTTCTCATAAATAATAATTATTAATAGATTGTAAACATTATTCTCATTACCTACTTTATGTCTTTTATGTGACTTTTTTTTCGGTATGTGTTATATTGTTATTGAATCTAAATTATTTTTATTCATTTAAAAAGGTCTCATGATAAAATTCGCTTTAGACCCAAAGAAACGTTGGGCCGACCCTTCATATATGGAAGAACTTCATAAAGCAATGGAAGGAAGAACAATTCTTAGATGAAGAAGAACAATTTTGAGAAGAAGAATGAAGTATGCAACAAAGATTAGGAAATGAGAGAAACCCTAGGCTTAAATTCCTTTTGTTTTTAGTGCGTAAGAACTAATGGGTCCCAAAAAGAGGTTATTGTGAGGGGTAGATATGACCATAAAATTATAACAGATGCCACATAAATAATTTAGCGTGACACGCGTACACATCTATTAACTCTAACAAACATGGGTTAATAGAAGGACTAACGTGTCTCATAGAGATAATTGTCGGGGACATCGAAACGAGTTTTTTATTAGGACCAATGTGTCCCAACTTATTTTTGTCTGTGACAAATTTAAGGTTTTACTTTATATTTTTAAATATAAATCTTACTTATAATTAATTATAAAAATAAAAGTCAATTATATTTGAAAGTTTTGTCAAAAATATATTGTAAGTATTTATACATTTAAAATATAATATATTCTGATATCACATCATATAAATATAATAAACTACAACACATGTTAATATGATATGATAAAATAATATAATATTTTAAACTATATGCATACAACATGCTGTTACAGACTCAAAGGGATCATATCCCAATAACATTACATGCATTTATTTAAAAAGTAATTGTTATTTTTTAAAATTCATAAAATAATTTTCAATTTTGTAGTTTTGATATCAAATCAATATTTTACCTCTTTATTATAATTAGTTATTCAATAAGAGATTTTTATTTTTCTTAGTTTTTTATTAAAAATTAAATTTCTTCTAATGATTTTATAAATAACGAGATACTATTAATTTATTATTATATTGGAATTTTAATGTTTTTCATTTATATTTATAGATATTTACATAATGTATGTCTGAAACTTAGTTTTAAAAAAATCTTAAAAAATGTGAAAATCATCCATACTCTTTTTTATTACACTTCATTTATATTTATATTTATATTTACATTTTCTTTTTATTTTCCTTCTTTTCTTAAAAACATCTATTACTCATCAATTTTTTCTTTATCTTTCACTTTAGTGTATTTCTCACAATCTTAGTCGACATTAGAAACTGAACCACCACTAAAATATCTTCATTTAATATTCATCCACATTCATAGAATCCAGATCTCTCTAGCTTTCTAGCCTTTCCAGTCAAGTTTAAGTATGAAATAACTACAAAATAACTAGAAAATCAAAATCTATAGTTATTTCGTAACTAGATATGGCTGGAGACGACTGGAAAACTAGAGAGGATCCTTACACACAATATTAGTAATAATTTTGCACTACTAGTACAACTTTTCACAGTTTTCATTCCAATACTTAAATGGTTAGTCTTGCAAAAAAAATTTGTTATAAAAAACTTTTAACTGCCCCATCCGACGTTATTTATTCAAAATCACCAAAAAAAAAAAAAAAACTCTTACTAGTAGTAAGGAAGAGGTGAACTAATAAATGAAGACTCAATTTGAGTGAGGGACAATTTTTCCATGCTTGTGTCCCACACTCTCACTCCTTTCCTCTCTCCCAATAGTCTTCATTTATTAGTTCAGTTGTTCCCTTATTTATCGACTTATCTGCAAAGTTAAAGTAGCATAAAATTCAACACACACATGCTCCTCGCCTCACTTATCAGTTTCTTCATTTCTGAGTGAGTCTCCGAGTTAACTCAACACAACAACCACCATGCCTGCAACCACCAAACCAGTCCTTCCATGGAAGGTGCGCTTATCCATCTTCCTCCTCTCCGCTTTCAGTGACGCCTCTCGCCGGTCCGATGGCACCATCAACCGCACCCTCTTCAACATAATCGACCGCAAGCTCTCTCCCAATCCCAAACCCGTCGACGGCGTCTCCTCCTCCGACGTCTCCGTCGACCCAACCCGCGATCTCTGGTTCCGCCTCTTCGTCCCATCCTCCGCCTCCTCCGCCGCATCCCTTCCCGTCATCGTGTTCTTCCACGGTGGTGGCTTCTCGTTTTTGTCTCCAGCTTCCATTCCCTACGACGCCGTTTGTCGCCTATTCTGCCGTTCCTTTCCCGTCGTCGTTGTCTCTGTTAATTATCGTCTTGCCCCCGAGCATCGTTTTCCATCCCAATACGACGACGGTTTTGATGTTCTTAAGTTTCTCGATCAAAACGCATACGTTTTACCTGATTCAGCTGATATCGCGAGGTGCTTTTTAATGGGTGACAGTGCGGGCGCGAACTTGGCACACCACGTAGCGGTTCGGGTTTGTAAAGAGAGGCTCCAAGCAGTGAAGGTTATTGGGTTGGTTTCAATTCAATCGTTTTTTGGAGGAGAGGAACGAACCGAATCCGAGATCCGGGTAAAACGGGTTCCGTTTGTTTCGCTGGAAATAACCGATTGGCAATGGAAGGCGTTTTTTACCCGATGGGTCGAACCGGGACCATGAGGCGGCTAATGTGATTGGGCCTAATGGGGTGGATATCTCGGATTTAGATTACCCGAATACCCTCGTGTTTGTGGCTGGGTTTGACCCGTTACAAGATTGGCAAAAGAGGTATTATGAGTGGCTAAGGAAATCGGGGAAGGAGGCTCAACTAATCGAATATCCGAACATGATTCATGGTTTCTATTTGTTTCCGGAATTTCCGGAGACCTCGCAGTTCCTTTCTCAAGTCAAGGATTTCGTGACCAATACAATGTGAATTAAGGGTTTAAATAATTTGAAAATAATTATTATTTAAAACTTTTTAGTGTTGTTATTGTATTAAGAATTTACTCGTCTGTGTTGTATGAAGGCAATAGAAATATCAATAATAACATTTCTACATTTCATTTTTCTTTTATTTTTTAACATAATTTTATTTCTTTCTTTCTTTTTTGTTATTATTTTTTTATTTTATTTTTTTGTCTCTCACCCATGGCATTGAATCCTCTGCCATTTATATGCACTTATATCCAAGGACTTAAAATCATGTTTCAATTTTTTTACAGGCAATTTGTATGGAGTTATATAGAATGAGTGACAATCATATAAAAAATGATAAATTATTATAATCAATTTCATTTAATATTTTTTAATTATTAATATTAAAGTTAATTCATTTAATTTTTTTTTATAGATTATTGATTATAGATAAGATTTTATTAATTTTAATTTTAAAAAACTTTCCGCTCAAACAACAATTATTAAAAGAAAGTTTAAAGTTTTCCACTATCATCCAATAATGTGTTATCATATATTCATTAAATGATGTGTCAACAAATTATTGGATAACATTTAAAACTCTTATAATGTATAGTTATTAAATTTTTATTAAAATTGTTAATAATATTCTATAAAAAAATATGTGCATATTATATTGGTTATATAACGCAATC
This sequence comes from Sesbania bispinosa, assembly GCA_026901365.1. Classification (NCBI taxonomy): domain Eukaryota; kingdom Viridiplantae; phylum Streptophyta; class Magnoliopsida; order Fabales; family Fabaceae; genus Sesbania; species Sesbania bispinosa. The sequence continues at coordinate 351,376 of QLOH01000648.1, read as the reverse complement.
TTTTATAAAGTGGAATTGTGAAAATTTATAAAAAATGATAAAAATAAAATTAGAGTGACAAAAGAAAAACTTGTTATAATGAAACGGGAATAACAAAATTATCAACTTAAAACAATAGAAAGAATAAAAGATTATTTTCTTTTTAATATGTAATTATACTAAGGTGCATTGAATAATCAACTCCAATATCTCACACATTAGTTAGAAAATCGGACTAATTAGTTCAAGGGGCGAGCATCAAATAATAACTCGGTTGAAACTCGAGTTATCCGCTACCAATCTGTTGGGAAAAACAGTACCAATTCTCCCTCCTCTGTGTAGATGCAAAATGGGCACTTGCGAAAGCAATAAGCATACAAAAGAAAATAGAGCAAAAATAGAAGAATGACACCGAGAATTTTTAACGTGGGAAAACCTCCTCAACTTGAGAAGTAAAAACCCACGGGACCTAGTCAAGAAAATGTCTCCACTATGAAAGTAGGATTACAATATTTGTTTCTCTCACTCTATGAGTATAACACTTAATCTCACCCAACTAGGATGGAATACAATGTCTTTCTAGCCTCTCACTAGGATTTCTAGTCTCACACTATGGTGGATATCACTTACTCTCTATGTTGCTCTTCTCACTTGCTTGCACATCTCTTCCTCACAAGTTCCCTTTTTATAGTGAATGGGAGGAAGGCATCATCATAGAGATATAATGGATAATTAAAGCTTGTCACATTTTCAAGACACCTTGAAAAAGCTATCTTCAACTTCCTAGGTTGAACTTTATAGTCTTCAAGAGTCAAGGAATAATTCCAAGACTTTGGAATAACCATCATTGAATATTCAATGGATCAACTACCAAGATTCATTGGTCATGATCTCCTATCAATTAAGGAGGGATTCCCAACAAATCTCCCCCTTCCTAACTTAATTGAGGGGTATCATTAATCCAGCTCCCTTGCAACAGTCTGTTAGCTTCTTAACTGAGATTGCCTTGGTCAACATGTCAGACCAGTTGTCATCTGTATGAATCTTCTCTAGCTGTAACTCACCATCCTCCAAAGCATTTCGTATCCAATAATAACGATAAAATGTGCTTTGTCCGAGAATGAAATGTAGGATTCTTAATTAAGTGGATTGCACTTTGGTTGTCACAGTGAAGAACATATCTTTCTTAAACATGACCAAATTCATGCAAGAGGTTTTTTATATATTTTACCTCTTTCCCAGCTTCAGATGCGACAATGTACTCTGCTTCAGTTGTTGATAAAGCAACACATCTTTGTAACTTGGATTGCCAAGATACAACTCCCCCTGCAAAAGTAGTTAGATACCCTGATGTGGATTTTCTGGAATCTACATCTCCAGCCATGTCTGCATCTGTGTATCCTACCATCACGAGATCTTCATTACCACTGTTGGGAAAAATAGTACCAATTCTCCCTCCTTTGTGTATATGCAAAATGTGCACTTGCGGAAGCAATAAGCAGACAATAGAAAATAGAGCAAAAATAGAAGAATGACACAAAGAATTTTTAACGTAGGAAAACCTCCTCAACTTGAGAAGTAAAAACCCACGGGACCTAGTCAAGAAAATGTCTCCACTTTGAATGTAGGATTACAATATTTGTTTCTCTCACTCTATAAATATAACACTTAATCTCACCCAACTAGGATGGAATACAATGTCTTTCTAGCCTCTCACTAGGATTTCTAGTCTCACACTATGGTGGATATCACTTACTCTCTATGTTGCTCTTCTCATTTGCTTGCACATCTCTTCCTCACAAGTTCCCTTTTTATAGTGAATGGGTGGAAGGCATCATCATAGAGATATAATGGATAATTAAGCTTGTCACATTTTCAAGACACCTTGAAAAAGCTATCTTCAACTTCCTAGGTTGAACTTCATAGTCTTCAAGAGTCAAGGAATAATTCCAAGACTTTGGAATAACCATCATTGAATATTCAATGGATCAACTACCAAGATTCATTGGTCATGATCTCCCATCAATTAAGGAGGGATTCCCAACACAATCAAAGTTCCACAGTCGATTTTGGACGGGTCTTGGGTAAAAATAAATTGAAAAAAAAAGTTAAAACGAGTGTGGGTGGTCGGTTTCGAGTCTCTAACATTAAATCCGTCGGTGACCGAAACCAACTGGTCCACTAATATTTTAAAAACGAGTGATCAATTTGCAGGACCCAAAGTGACAAGCCCAAAAGGGTTGCATATGTGACTTGGTGACCCACCCTTCCCTTCATTTTAGTTTCTCACTTTGAAAGTCCTAGGAGAAAGCAACGCACCGTTGTCTCCTTCTCCCCCTCCCTCTCTCATTGCATACTTCCTCAACCTTCTTTTTTAGCCTTCATTGTCTCAAATTTTTCTGCACCATCGTCTTCTCCCTCTCCCCTTCATTTTTGTCTCTCTTTTGCATGGGTGGGACACCCTTGGGACTAAAGGGGCCATGGCCCCCCTCAATTTTTTTTTCTCAAATTTATATATATATATATATTATATGTATTTACATTATTTTATAAATTTATATATTATATATTAATGATAAAATTATATAATAGAAACTTAGTTAAGATGAGAGATGGAATATATTTAGTAAACTAAATGATAAACTAATTGGAAGTTAATAAGTTAATTTATTGAATTATAAGTGTTTGATTAAAGAGAATAATTAATTTATAATTATTTAAAGATATTTACATAAATTTTATAATATAAATTCTATTTTTATTTTCTAGATAAAAATATAATATTAGGTCATTATAATTTTAGTTTTTTTTATAAGTTTTAAATTCTTATTACTTTTTTAGTGATAAAACATTTGATTAAAAATAATTAAAATAAATTATAAAAAATGATAATTAAAATAATTAAAAATTTAAGTTACATAGTATCTATCTATCTATCTATCTATCTATATATATATATATATATATATATATATATAGATAGATAGATACAAAGTGTTGATCTTAATTGGCTATATATTTGATTTAATTTTTTATTTTTATTATATTTTAATATTATAATTATATAAAATAATAAATTTACATTTGGGATGAGGTGATTGATTGGTATATTGAGAAAATTTATAATATTGCCCCCTTAACCTCACTTCCTGGATTCGCCCATGCTCTTTTAGTAGCCATGATTGGGACGACGATACTCCATAAAGGCTCGCGCCGCTGCGATGATTGGTTCTGAAGATGAAGTTGGTTCTGCGCGTGACGGAGGATGGTGCGATTCTGGTTGCATACAATGCACAGTGCGACGACGGAGCACAATGGTGAATTTGCGCGCCACAGCAGAGGATAGTGTTGTAGCGACACCCCACAACAGAAGTCAGTGTTGCAGCGGCACGCAATAGCAGAGGTCAGTGGTGCAGCGGCGTGATGGGGTATGACACGTCTATGCTTTTTTCGGGTTGAGGACTTAAGATTGAATAGTTGATGTAAAGATTTCTTTTTTGTTTCTGAAAGATGTAGTTTCTGCTTTTTTTTCCTCCTCTCCTCATTCCACTTACCTTGTAAAACTAAGCATTTGTATTTGGATCCATATTTGATAATTGATTACTGTGATTTATCTGCTCTTTCATGGTGGTCTCACTGATCTGCTTCTTTCTTTCTTTCTTTTTTATGCAATTTTGTTCAAAAGTATTTTACCTGATACATTCCACCCGATCTAACCGTTGACCCGCTACAAACCAGACTCGAAATAACCGACCATATTTATAGACGAAGTCGAGCTCAACAGAATTCATTACATGGTATTAAAATTGCTCGTAGTGCACCAAGGTTACTCACCCTTTCTTTACATATGATATAGTATTATCTTTTTCATGAGCACCAATCATGAGATTGAGATTGTTATCCATATCCTTGATCAATATCACTAGGCTTCTGGTCAGTTGATCAATTTGGACAAATCATTCAGCCGAAATATCCCCTTTGATAGACAAATTTTGATCCAAAGATGGATTTAGGTTTAGGCAGATGATTATCATTCTAAATATTTGGATATTCCTACCTTTGTGGGGAGATCTAAGACCCAAATTTTCAATTTTGTTCGAGATAGAGTATGGAAAAAAAAATAAGGGTTGGCTGGAAAGAGAGAGTTTTATCATCAACAGGGAGAGAGGTGCTTATCAAGGTCGTTGCCCAAGCCATTCCCAATTACATCATTAGATGTTTTCTACTGCCTAAGACTCTTTATGTTTCCATTGAAAATATGTTGAATATATTTTGGTGGGGTAGTAATAACGAAGAACGAGAGCTACACTGGATGTCATGGAATAATTTATGTGCTCCAAAGAAAGTTAGAGGCATGGGCTTCCATAATTTTGAGGCTTTTAACTTAGATCTTCTGGCTATGCAAGGATGGCGCCTTATGGTAATAAATAGTCTATGATGACCAAATGCCTCAAAGACAAATAATTTCCTCGGACTGACTTTGTAAGGGCCAATGTAGGCTACAATCCTAGCTTTACTTGGAGAAGTGTACATCATGCATAATGGGTTCTTCATCAAGGTTCATTCTTGACTATTGGAAATGGCCACTCCATTGATATATGGTCAGATTGTTGGCTTCCCACTCAAACGTGTCATCGTATTTGATCACCAAAGCCCAATCATATCGAGTGTTCTACTATGGCATCCCTTATTGACTCAAAACCTAAAAAATGGAAGGAAAATGAAATTAGAAACCTATTAATGGATTTTGATGTTGACCAAATTTTATCAATTCCTTTGCATCGTGGAAATATGTTAGGTATATGCACTAGAGACTTATATGTTTTTGAAACATCCATCACATGTATCATATTATTTTATAAAGGCAATACATTCTTTTAAGAATACAATTAATGTCCTTAGAATAGTAAGCTCAAACTTCATAAGAAATCAAGTAGATGACTTGATCGTGAGATCTTATGAAGAACTATTCTTAAAATAGTCCCTGGTCAAGTATCATCTTAGGACAAAGATGCATTTAGACTAGTATGTGAGTTCATTGATGATCACATCTCACGGATCATGGATATGAGATATCATGTGCTCACATAGGTACATATTAAGAGTAATAGTGTACTGGACAGACCCACCTTAAGAACGTTGCATGGATTGTTACATAAGTGTCATGAACGTTTCTTAAATTGATAAATGTTATATGAAGTCCTTTGACCTGGAATCACTAAGATTCCTACATAAGGAATTATATGTTTTAAATATCATCAAACGTTGCCTGTAACAAGGTGATCATAAAGTTGGTATTTGGACATATAATAAATTATGTGGTGGGATGTGAGTGACCTAGATTGGATTTGTCCCTCCTATGTAACAAGAGTTATATCTGTAGGCCTCTTGATAAAGTGAGACTGCAAAATGCATGGTCATGCTCAGGAATAAACATGAGATGTTTATTTTCTATACAGTCTACATGGGGATCAAGAAAACATAAATTGAACTATACAAGGTTGACACATTTCATGCCCTTGTGTTCAATTAGATATTTGGACAAAGGGACAGACCATATAAATTATCATAAAATAGGATTCGTCAAAGTTGTTGATAATATCAATATTTGGGTAGTGATGTATTGCTAGATACCGCTCACTATTTATGATATTAAATATAAAAGGGTTTTATTTTAATATCATAACCAAATATTAAAAGCATATTGGGTCACACGCATATAACAAGCCACTAGGAAAGGATAATAATTCTAATTTGATTAAAATTATAACATAATGGGCCAAGACCATATATGTTAGGGTTAATAGAGCGAGGGGTTAAATCCTAGACACCACTCTATAAATATAGCATAAGATGCATTACCCTACACAGATGAGCAATCGCTCTTACTCTCTAAAGATACTAGCAGAGTTGAGGAGGGTTTCCTAGTTCGGCTGTTGGCGTGGACACCTTTAGAGACGTGGTTGCTATTGCCTCGTTTATAATCCTCAAAAGGTATGTCATTATATTTCATGTCTTTTATGTCTTAATTCGTGTTTTCGCATTAACGATCATAACAAGGGAGGGAATCCATTTATTCCCCTGCACCCTGACCACATGCTTGATTCCCTTCAAAATATAGATGATTTGATATGTTGGACAAGAACGAAGAATGGGCTATATACAATACGCTGTGGATATCATTTTATAATGGACTGTTTCAACATGTCGAGAGCCTCTACTAGTGTGACACCCTTCTACCCCATACTCTTATATATTTAAGAAATTGTAGTTTAGAAAAGGGAAAGTCCCACGTTAGGTAAAAAGGTTCACAATTACTCTTATAACATCTCATAGTTTGAAAATGACTTTATTAAAAGAAAATAAACTTTCGAATATAATTTAAATAGTAAGCAGCGGAATCTCCAATTCATAAAAAGAACTACTATTAGTCTACTGCCAAACAAGGCATCCAGAAGTTCATAAAAATACTCCTAATCTAGGAACATGGTAAAACCCCCAAGCACACCCTGATGTCACATCTATCAGAGCATACCCTTTTATTCATAATCGACACCAGTTGTGTCCTCATCAGCACCTGTAAATTATATCCACAGAATACGGTGAGGAAAAGGGATACTACCCATACATACACATAGAGAATACCCATCCTCACCCACAACGTCATTACATCATACCATCAATACATTAAAATCACCAATCAATAACATTCATCTAACTCAACATATATTTAATCATCTATATCAACATATACATGCCCTACCATCATTCATATTTATAACACATAAATCTATCCATTATACATTCACCAAGCTCATCATCATCATAACGTCATTCATATATCATCATACTCATTATCGTCGTAACATCATTCATATATCTTCATACTCATTATCATCATAACATCATTCATATATCATCATACTCATTATCATCATAACATCATTCATATTTCATCATACTCATTATCATCATACATCAATACTCCTCTCATCATCTACCCAAAGATCATGACTTAGAACTCCACACAATGGGCGCACCTCGTCAATCACTCTAGTTAGTACCAAGGTGGTCTACCGGTGTTACCACACACTATCCGATAGGTTGTACCCCCTCTATGGGCCCGCACAATGACATTCGACCCTAGGTTGTACCCCCTCTATGGGCCCGTACAATCACTCCTAGGTTGCACCCGTCTACGTGTCCGTGCATCGAACGCCCCATCTTGATCCCCTGAGTTGTACCCCCTCTATGGGCCCCGCACAACTCAGTTCACCTTCCGAATTGTACCCCCTCTATGGGCCCGCACAATTTAGGTCTCATCACATATGCTCAAGGCATCTCTCCTAAGTTGTACCCCCTCTATGGGCCCGCACAACTCAGTTCACCTCCCGAATTGTACCCCCTCTATGGGCCCGCACAATTCAGGTCTCATCACATATGCTCAAGGCATCTCTCCTAAGTTGCACCCCCTCTATGGGCCCGCACAACTTAGATAACATCATCATCAAAAGGTGATATACATAATCATCATAAATCATCATCATCATGCATTAACATGCTCATCATCAAACATCATCATTATAAAGTGATATACACTTATCATCATCATCATACATCAATATGCTCATCATTAAACATCATCATAATAAAGTGATATACACTTATTATCATCACACTCATCATCAATTATCATCATAATACATCATCACACTCATCATCAAATATCTGTTGGCTTTAATTGTCAGCGTCACCCTTAGGATTCGATGGGCTTAACATCCCAACCCATGGCGCCTCTAACGGGCGCAACCCCTTAAGCTAAATGCGGCTCTATCCCTTAAGGAAATAAAGTTGCGCCCTTGCTATCAGCTATAGCTTTTGGCCTGATGGTAAGCGCTTGATCCACAAAGTGGTATCAGAGCAAGGTCATGGGTTCGAATCCCCCGGCTGACACTGGGGGGGAGATTGTTGGCTTTAATTGTCAGCGTCACCCTTAGGATTCGATGGGCTTAACATCCCAACCCATGGCGCCTCTAACGGGCGCAGCCCCTTAAGCTAAATGCGGCTCTATCCCTTAAGGAAATAAAGTTGCGCCCTTACTATCAGCTATAGCTTTTGGCCTGATGGTAAGAGCTTGATCCATAAAGAATTGTGAAGTCTATTAATCAGTTTGAGCATTCAAACCTGACTCAAAGACTTAATATCCTTTAGTTTTAATGATTAACAAATAAGATTATATAAGAACATAATAAAAACAAATAAGATTATATAAACAGATTCTACTGAGAAAGGTATTGGTTTGTTGATTGTGTTTCAGGTTTGAAATATTCATTAGAAGAAGAAGAAGATTTGATGAACAGAATCAGAATCAGAAGATCAGGATCAGAAGAACAAATGCAGAATCTATTATAAAGACCGTCTGAAGAGTTAAGCCTTCTGAAGTTTCAACCCGTCTGAAGTGTTGAAGCCATCTGAAATGCACAACCCGTCTGAAGTGTTGAAGCCATCTGAAGTGCTTTCAACCTATCTGAAGTATTGAAGCCGTCTGAAGACAAGAAGACTGTCTGAAGACAAGAAGGCCGTCTGAAGACAAGAAGACTATCTAAAGACCAGAAGATTATCTGAAGACCTGGAGACTATATGAAGATTTGAAGACAGAAGACTTGACTAACGACTGAAGAATATCATCAGATGAAAGAAGAAATGAGAAAACTCGTCTATCTGAAGCGATTACATCATCAGAAGACTTAACTAAAGCTGAAGAACAATTATCATCTGAAGAAGTCTACGAACAGAAACAAGAATTGATCTCTTGAAGACGTTGCTATGTGTAAAGCACACTCTACCAAAGAGACTTCACCTATTTCAGTATAAAAGCCAGACATGCTTTTCTACCTCGACCAAAGTCCTACACAAATAAGGGAGGTTTGCAGAACCTTAGTACGCTTTTCAGAATTACGTGTGCGCAGACCTGCTGCACCCTCTGCTGCTCAGAACGGCTCAGGAGACTAAGCAAAAGCAACAAGAAAAATGTTTGAGTAAAATACATTTAATTCAACATCTTTATCTAAATCTCAAAAGAGGAAACTGCAAACAACAGCTATTGGACAAGACATCTTATTCAAAGAAGAAATGATGTCAGGAGCAAATGAAAAAGGAGCATATACAAAATAAGCAAAAGGACAAATCCAACAGATATCTTCTCATACACACTCCAAAGAAAATTAGAGAAAAAAATAGAAGAACGCAGAAGAAAATCAAGGGAGAGATTTAGCAGAAATATATCAAGAAAAATCTCTTAAAAGAGCTCATCTATAGAAGTGTCAGAACAGGGTCTTCTGAACACTTATTTGCATAATAAGAAGCAACCGTTTGACACACTATTACATAACGGCTATATGAGCCACATCATCAACATCTCAACGGTATTATGAATCATCTTCAAACGACTATATTTCATCAAGAACATATAAATAGCCTCAAGATTGAATTTGAAGATGCTGCTGACCTATTGGTCAGTTAGTCAAAGTTGTTGTGGTTCGGTTGAACAACCAACCATGTTGGTTGGCTGGAATGATAATCAACCAGGCCACTTTTAAGTTGGCCAAAAAGACAACCAAGAAAGGTTAAAAAAGACCACGAACACACCTTGGTTATTCCAGTTATATGGGTAAGAATGTAACCCATGGAAACCAATGGTTAGAAAACTAGGCTGAAGCTAAATTTCACTATCTACTTAGCCAATTCTCAGAGGATGTGATTCCTCATATTTGAGACAGGATTGTATCCAAACTTATACACTTGTATCCCTGTCTTACCCTTGTACTTAGATTTATCCATTGTATCCTGAGTAGTACTCAGTTAACCTCTAGTACAGGAAAAGATTAAGTTTATGTTTCGTGGAAACTTAAACTTAGTTTAATTTGTAAACACTTTATGTGTCTGAGAGCCTGGAGAGGCTTGGTGGAAGAAAGAATAATCATGGTTGAGCCTGGAGAGGCCTGTCTGTAAAAGAATACTGCATGAGTTGCCTGGAGAGGCAGTTGAAAACAAATGAATACTTGTTGAGCCTGGAGAGGCTTGTCTGTAAAAGAATACTGCATGCCTGCCTGGAGAGGCAGTTGAAAACAAAGGAATACTTGTTGTTGAGCCTGGAGAGGCTTTTCTGTAAAAGCATACTGCATGAGTTGCCTGGAGGGGCAGTTGAAAACAAAGGAATACTTGTTGTTTAGCCTGAAGAGGTTGTGGTAAAAGAATACTTGTATTTAAGTTCAGATAGTGGAAAATCCAGTGATGGTTTGCCTCTGGGACTGGATGTAGCTCACGGGTTTGTGGGTGAACCAGGATAAATTCTGTGCCTAAGTTCTCTTTCCCTTAATCTCTTTATTTATAGTTTTCATATTTATGTTGGGGATTGAAAAGTATTTTTCATAATAAACTTAACACAACTATTTCAATAAAATGATCTTTCATATGAACAAAACATGAAATGTCTCTCATATCATTTGAAGCATTACAAAGAATGTACCTTGAAGAACTTCTGAAATAATTATCTGAAGTGAATCTGGAAAGAGCTCAGTTCAGAAATCAGAAACAGACTTCAGACAACCTCTAGTCATCTGAAGTATTTCAGAAACCGTTTTGAAAATACTCTTTGTAATAATCTTCAGAAGATACTTTGAGAAGCCTCTGTTTAAAACAATCTTAAGCTTTAGAAGAAACTCTATTTTTCTTATCTTCCACACGTTTTAATTATCTCTGATCTTAAGACTTGTTTTGAACATTGTTCATCTTCATGATTTAAATTAAAGATTTCCAAAACCAATCAAAAAGCTTGAAACACTATTCAACCCCCCTTCTAGTGTTTCCTGTGGTTCTAACAATTGGTATCAAAGCTCACCTTCGGGTTGAGCATCTAACAAATGCAGAAGGAGTAGATCCTCAGTAGATGGAAATCTCACAAAGCTGAAGCAACTCTGAAGAATGATAATGGGAAAAGAAAATCATTTTCTTAAAACTCATTATTCATACAAGGCATCATTCAGAAGGATGAAACTGGAAAAGGAAAGTACATCTATCTCAAGATCATATACGGGTAACATCTTTCCTATCCTGGTCTTAATATAATTGTTGGTTGCTGCATGTTTTGTGTGTTATTGAAATTGTTAACGTATAAGTGTATTTGTGTGAAAATAAATGATTGCATGCTAACTGTCATTTATATATGTATTTAATTATGCATAAAAATTACCTGATGCATATTACTTGTTTTGTGTGCATATTATCTGCATCGTATGCGTGAATATATATGTATATTTATTTTAGTAAATGAAGAGTCATGTATGTTTATCATGATTATTATTAAATGTGAACGCCACAACGTGGATCAATGTATCATCAACCGGTTTCTCATAATTGGAATGATGCACAACTCTCAATAATTGCTTGGTGCATGTAACCGTTATTCTTCATTGAACGAAGCAATGCTTGATTGCCTATTTAAGAATTGGAAGATCATCATGGGAACTACACTTCAATCAACTTATCCTTAAGAGCTAGAATTCTTCAAGCACCTTAATCTCTTAAGATCAATCGTACTCAATGGCCAACATGTCTGCATCATCAAATGACTCAAACCATCCCATGTTTGATGAGAGAATCATACCTTCTAAATTGGTCAATCTCTCTGACTTTGATGAGGTTGATTATAAAATCTTAGAGTACTTTGACGCCGTGGGGTGGACTCCCTTCTTCAGCAACATTTCCTCACCATGGCATGAGGAAAGTGTGTTGGAGTTCTGGAACAACTCCACAAGGGTATCTAGACCTGGTAGGACTGGAATTGAGACGAAGGTGACGGGAAGATTATTGTTCGTGGACACCAAACTGATTGCTGAGGTGATTGGTGTGCCTGCTAGAGGAGAACAATATTTTCAGAAGTGGGAATCCCTGCATGGTGGAACTTTCGTATTTGATGAACATCTCTTTGGAGGAAGACGACTAGCCCCTTACAGACCTTCACAACTTCTGAGCGCTCCTAGAGCACTTCTTGCTGTGCTAAACTGCTGTATCCTTCCCCGAAGAAACAACAAGTTGGTGATCAATTTGATGGAAAGGTTTGTGCTGGGACATTTGCTGACAAAGAAGAAGATCAGTCTCCCTTGGGTGCTGCTGTTTCGGATGTCTTTTAGGAATGAGATGGATAATGAGAATTTCTACCCTCACAACACCTTGATAATGAAAATTCTGATGCACAAGGGCTTTCCAGTGGAAAGTCACTTTGACCAACCGCCTCCTAACTTCTTCACTCCGGCTGCATATGCTGAGTTAGACCGGACTCTTATTGAAAGAGAAGAAACTCCTGAGAATCAAGTGGTTATTCCTCATCTTTTTGCTACACGCAATGAAGAAGGAACTGGAGATACCCACTTAAAGTCTTGAAAAAGGAAAATGATGATGTTGAGTGCATATCATCTGAAGAAGGTGAATGGCAGAATTTCCAGGCTTGCAAGAAGATTGAGAGCCGCTGAGAAGAAGCTTAAAAAACTCAGAGCTGAAAAGAAGAATATTGATGATTATTGAGAACCCATCTGATGATCAATGTTTCTCTTGTGTCTTTTCCTTTCTCTTATTTTTTTTTTGTTATCATTTCTTTATAATAGTAATATTTAGTCTTCTGCTCTGTTCCATCCTTGATACATTCTATGTGGTCTATGACTGTTTATACTGTTTCTCCTGTAACTTTGTATGCTTAAATGAATCTTTAACTTAACACACTTATTTAAATGGTACAACTAAAAGATAAAATCAATTAACTTAATAAGATAAGGACAAAATTAAAATTTATATATTAAGACAAGTTCTTGCTGAAATATAATAAAATTGAAATTATTAACCTAAGACATTTGTTTTAATGATTAACTAATTCTATTAAGTAATATCAGATGCTACTGAAAGGTATTTTTAGTTTGTGTATGTTTGAGAAAACAGGTTTTGAAGATAGGTTTAAAAAGGACCATCTTCGGAAAAGGCTAATTAAAGCAACATCATCTAAAGAATGGCTAGTGTGATATCATATCCATTGTCTGAACCTGTTCAGAGAGTTCATAAATAACTTACTGAAATTGTGGGTCAGAAATGTTAAGATGGTTGACACCATGCAATAATCCTACCTCAATACTTGAGAAGATAATTTTGACTTAGTAACATCCCTATTCTCTGAACCTGTTCAGAAGGCTCTCTATGAACCTGCTGAAATTGTGGGTAAGGAATGTTAAGCTGATTAATACTCAAGCCATTAAAGTCTATCTCAATCCTTGAGGGATAGGTCAAGATGATTGTTCAAAGAATCTCTTGGAGCACATACTGGAACTTGCAAATATCAAGCAACCTCAGAAAAAGGAAAAGTCTCTAAAGAAAGGTGCAATATCAGAAAAGCATTCTTCCATCCAGAGAATAATGAGGAAATCTAATGGTAACATAACTTCATCTTAAACTTAAATATCTGTGAAAAATTTGTCCTCTAGTAAAGATTTTAATCAACAAATAAAATTTCAAGAAAAGACTTAAAAGACTCAAAATGTTAAAAGCTTCTTAGATAATAATAATCATAAAACCCCTTTGCTTTGTCTGAAAAGTCTATTTTAAAAGTTTTCCTTTTTAAAATGTTTTCTCACATCTTCTCCTCTATTTTCTATTTTCTATTTTGTTTCTAAAAAGGTATTTTGAAAAAGTATTTTCAAATTTTTTATTTATTTTTGTGGTCTGTCAAAAACGTTTTCCAAAACTTTCTCCATCAATGCTAATGACTCAGTTTCCTATGACACTTCATCTATGACCAATCAATGATGCACGTTTCGATACTTTCAAGGTCTGAAATTGTCATCATGAAAAGCTACCTGAGCCCATATACATCGCGTGAACAACAATCCAATGGATTCATTCTCTTTACTTCTCTATTTTACCCCTGCTTCAATGTCCTATAAATTCACAAGAGCTCTTCACACAAACTCAAATCTTCAAAGCTCTTCTATAGCTTTGTCTAAGGTTCTGAGTAAGTGGCTCCCAGAAGGATGATGAAGAAGCAAAGGAAAATAGCCGAAGGATTTCTGGAACATGTTGAGGCAAAGATCAAGTCATCTTGGATGATGTATGGAATGAAGAGTAAGGGAAATGGTTCATCTGAAAACCCGTTTGTCTATACTTGGACCATGGTGATCTTGCTGCATCACAGGTGGATTGGAAGACCACTGGGAGATCCCAGAATAGCCAATCTTATAAAGAGAACTACTGACAAAGTGGTTCTTGGATTTAAGGTGGTGGCTGCTTGTCGAAACACAGTCTTAAATGATGCACCTCCACTGTCCCAGCTGTTAGAAGGAGAATGCGTGCAGCAAAGCACGGTTGGGATGAAGTCTGGGGCTCTGAGGCAACTCCTGAAGCTTTTGCAGCAGATGGAGTGGTGATAGCTTTGAAAAAGATGAAGTCTATAAGGCTATGCCTCAGGCCTTCGAAGGAATCTCCGGAGGAAGCAATGGATGGATGCATTCTATTTTTGGAATGTGACCTCTTTTCCTTTTTGTGAAAACCTGCTTTTTGTATATATCAAATGTTTTGAGAAAATTTAAACTTGTGTATTTCTGTTTTTATTTCAGTTTCTTTTGTTTATCAAAAGTTGTTTCATTTAACAGTTGGTATTTATTCCTTAATCTTTGGTATCTAAATAATAATAATAACAATTTGAGTAATAACGTCTCTGCAAAATTAGAACAACTGATATCAAGATTCAGACAATGTCTAAAAACTTTAATGTAAGATAAAAAGGGGGAGAAATATAAACAGTAAAGAAATACAGCTAAGCAATAATGGTAAAAGTAAGTGAACTTAAAATAGGAAGAAAGATATGAAATTCAACATAGTGAACCTTTTTTAATTAATGACAAAAGGGGAAGAAATATACAACTAACAAAATGCTGGAAATACAACTAACAAAATGCTGGAAATATTGTATGTACTACTAATAGTATATAAAAGGGGGAGAAATATAAAAGGAGGAGAAATATAAAAACTAACAAAATGATGTATGTAACAGGTAACTAGAAACTCAGAAGATAACAACTGCCATAACTGAAAGTATAACAGTAAGAATAACTTATGATAACAATTGATATATGTAATAATAGTGTAATTATATAACAATTGGTATCTGAGATAAGTTAATAATATATGGTATTATTAGTTCTCAATGATTAACAAACAACTAATAATTAGTATCTAAAAGATTAAACATCTAGTTTCTAAAAAGTTAACAATTGGAATCTAAAGATTAACATCTGGTTTCTAAAGGATAAGTTAACAAAATGTATCTAATCTTGTTAGTATTTAGAATATTAACAATTGGCAACATTTAACAAACTAAAGAATAAATGTTCTTCTCAGGGGGAGTATTATAGATAGGGGAGCCCTCTATATACTTAACCATCTTTCCTTAAAACATTTTGTAAGTTATACATATCTTATTTGTCATCATTAAAAAGGGGGAGATTGTGAAGTCTATTAATCAGTTTGAGCATTCAACCCTGACTCAAAGACTTAATATCCTTTAGTTTTAATGATTAACAAATAAGATTATATAAGAACATAATAAGAACAAATAAGATTATATAAACAGATTCTACTGAGAAAGGTATTGGTTTGTTGATTGTGTTTCAGGTTGAAATATTCATTAGAAGTAGAAGAAGATTTGATGAACAGAATCAGAATCAGAAGATCAGGATCAGAAGAACAAATGCAGAATCTATTATAAAGACCGTCTGAAGAGTTAAGCCTTTTGAAGTTTCAACCCGTCTCAAGAGTTGAGCCTTCTGAAGTTTCAACCCGTCTGAAGAGTTAAACCTTCTGAAGTTTCAACCCAACTGAAGAGTTAAGCCTTCTGAAGTTTCAACCCGTCTGAAGTGTTGAAGTCGTCTGAAGTTTCAACCCGTCTGAAGTGTTGAAGCCATCTGAAGTGCACAACCCGTCTGAAGTGTTGAAGCCATCTGAAGTGCTTTCAACCTGTCTGAAGTATTGAAGCCGTCTGAAGACAAGAAGACTGTCTGAAGACAAGAAGGCCGTCTGAAGACAAGAAGACGATCTAAAGACCAGAAGATTATCTGAAGACGTGAAGACTATATGAAGATTTGAAGACAGAAGACTTGACTAACGGCTGAAGAATATCATCGGATGAAAGAAGAAATGAGAAAACTCGTCTATCTGAAGCGATTACATCATCAGAAGACTTAACTAAAGCTGAAGAACAATTATCATCTGAAGATAATCTGAAGAATTCTACGAACAGAATCAAGAATTGATCTCTTGAAGAAGTTGCTATGTGTAAAGCACACTCTACCAAAGAGACTTCACCTATTTCAGTATAAAAGCCATACATGCTTTTCTACCTCGACCAAAGTCCTACACAAATAAGGAAGGTTTGCAGAACCTTAGTACACATTTCAGAATTACGTGTGCGCAGACCTGCTGCATCATCGGCTGCTCAAAACGGCTCAGGAGACTAAGCAAAAGCAACAAGAAAAATGTTTGAATAAAATACATTTAATTCAACATCTTTATCTAAATCTCAAAATAGGAAACTGCAAACAACAGCTATTGGACAAGACATCTCATTCAAAGAAGAAATGATGTCAGGAGCAAATGAAAAAGGAGCGTATACAAAATAAGCAAAAGGACAAATCCAACGGATATCTTCTCATACACACTCCAAATGAAATTAGAGAAAAAAATAGCCTCAAGATTGAATTTGAAGATGCTGCCGACCTATTGGTCAGTTAGTCAAAGTTGTTGTGGTTCGGTTGAACAACCAACCATGTTGGTTGGCTGGAATGATAATCAACCAGGCCGCTTTTAAGTTGGCCAAAAAGACAACCAAGAAAGGTTAAAAAAAAACACGAACACACCTTGGTTATTCCAGTTATATGGGTGAGAATGTAACCCATGGAAACCAATGGTTAGAAAACTAGGCTGAAGCTAAATTTCACTATCTACTTAGCCAATTCTCAAAGGATGTGATTCCTCATATTTGAGACAGGATTGTATCCAAACTTATACACTTGTATCCCTGTCTTACCCTTGTACTTAGATTTATCCATTGTATCCTGAGTAGTACTCAGTTAACCTCTAGTACAGGAAAAGATTAAGTTTATGTTTCATGGAAACTTAAACTTAGTTTAATTTGTAAACACTTTATGTGTCTGAGAGCCTGGAGAGGCTTGGTGGAAGAAAGAATACTCGTGGTTGTGCCTGGAGAGGCTTGTCTGTAAAAGAATACTGCATGAGTTGCCTGGAGAGGCAGTTGAAAACAAATGAATACTTGTTGAGCCTGGAGAGGCTTGTCTGTAAAAGAATACTGCATGAGTTTCCTGGAGAGGCAGTTGAAAACAAAGGAATACTTGTTGTTGAGCCTGGAGAGGCTTGTCTGTAAAAGAATACTGCATGAGTTTCCTGGAGAGGCAGTTGAAAATAAAGGAATACTTGTTGTTTAGCCTGAAGAGGCTGTGGTAAAAGATTACTTGTATCTGAGTTCAGATAGTGGAAAATCCAGTGGTGGTTTGCCTCTGGGACTGGATGTAGCTCACGGGTTTGTGGGTGAACCAGGATAAATTTTGTGCCTAAGTTCTCTTTCCCTTAATCTCTTTATTTACAGTTTTCATATTTATGTTGGGGATTGAAAAGTATTTTTCATAATAAACTTTACACAACTATTTCAATAAAATGATCTTTCATATGAACAAAACATGAAATGTCTCTCATATCATTTGAAGCATTACAAAGAATGTACCTTGAAGAACTTCTGAAATAAATATCTGAAGTGAGTCTGGAAAGAGCTCAGTTCAGAAATCAGAATTAGACTTCAGACAACCTCTAGTCATCTGAAGTATTTCAGAAACTGTTCTGAAAATACTCTTTGTAATAATCTTCAGAAGATACTTTGAGAAGCCTCTGTTTAAAACAATCTTAAGCTTTAGAAGAAACTCTATTTTTCTTATCTTCCGCACGTTTTAATTATCTCTGATCTTAAGACTTGTTTTGAACATTGTTCATCTTCATGATTTAAATTAAAGATTTCCAAAACCAATCAAAAGCTTGAAACACTATTCAACCCCCCTTCTAGTGTTTCCTGTGATTCTAACAATATCATCATAATACATCATCACACTCATCATCAAACATCATCATTAATAAAGTGATATACACTTATCATCATTCACATCATCATCATAAGTGACATTCACTATCATCAATAACATTATCATCATTAGTGGCATGCACTATCATCATTTACAACATCATCATAATCATCATAAACAACATAAAACATCGTCAATCATCATCATTATACTCGTCATAAAGCACCATCAAACAACATCAATCACTATAGATCTCAAAATCCGCTCTGGTAATCGATTACCAACCTCTAGTAATTAATTACCCGCAAACAAGGTCTCTGGTAATCGATTACAACCACCTTGTAATCGTTTACTTGCAACCAAACATTCTGATAATCGATTACAACATCCCTGTAATCGATTACCTGCAAGCAATCTCTCTGGTAATCGATTACAACACCTCTGTAATCGATTACCAGCAAGCAAACAGTGCTGCTGGGTTGCCCAGAACACTCTGGTAATCGATTACTACATCTGGTAATCGATTACCCGCGACGCAGATCGCAGATTTCACGATTTCTCACCTCTCTAATCCCATCCAATCAATCCCTAATAAATCGTTTACGTCTAAACATCATACATAATCATTATTAGCATCCAATACTCCGTAAATCAACAATCAATTACAGATTATACCATCAATTCATCAAAATTCCCAATTTCTCAATCCCTAATCACCCCTTTTTCCATTATTCTCCATATCATCATTAATCTCAATCAATACTCATCAATTTACATACAGTCAATCATCAACCAACAAATTATATCTTCATTCTAAGTTATAAATTCATCAATTCAAAATTATATTCTTAGATTACTACCCAAACATCCCTACATGCATATACAGGCAATACTCTCTCCCCCACCGTACCTTAAGCGAAGCTTTGATCACAGCAAGGAAGTCCTTTCTTGGATTCTTGGCGTTCACTCCACAGTAGCTCTCTCTTGAAACTCCGCTTCTCCCCTCCTTAGCGTTTCTCTTACTGACGAATGATACGAATAAGGATTAGGGTGCTCTGTTAACCCCTCCTTACTGAAATAACTAATTGGGCTTGGGCCCACTCTCACCCCCCATTATTCTATTTTCAATTAAAATTATCGTTACGAAATAAAACTAATAATGACAATACTCCTATTATTTATTTCCCATTAAATTAATTATTTTCTTAATTAATCTATTTAATTTAATTAATATTTATCCTAATAAAATTTAGGATGTTACAACTCTCCCCTCCTAAAAAGAAAATTCGTCCTCGAATTTTACCTGAAGCGAACAATTCTGGATAAGACTCCTTCATCTTCTCTTCAAGTTCCCAAGTGGCACTCTCAGGTGTAGGTTCTCCCCATATCACCTTAACTAAAGGAATCTCTTTACCTCGAAGTTGTTTCACCCTCCGATCCTCAACTCTCACCTGCATGGTTTCCACTGTTAGGTTTTCCTTAACCTCAAGATGATCCGACTCAATCACATGCGAAGGATCGTGAACGTATTTCCGGAGTTGAGAAACATGGAAAACGTTATGAAGATTAGACAAGTGTGGAGGTAAAGCGATTTGATAGGCAACATTGTCGACTCTTTTAAGGATTTGGTAAGGACCAATAAATCGAGGTGTAAGCTTTCTAGACTTTAATGCTCTACCAACCCCAGTCCACGGAGTGACTTTCAGGAATATATGATCCCCTTCTTTGAACTCTAACTCCTTCCTTCTCTTATCAGCATAGCTCTTCTGCCTACTCTGAGCTGTCCTCATCCTCTCCTGGATTATCCTAACCTTATCAGTGGTCTGCTGCATTATCTCAGGTCCTAATGCAAGACTCTCACCCGGCTCACACAACACAAAGGGGTTCTACACCTCCTACCATACAGTGCTTCATAAGGCGCCATACCTATGCTAGAGTGAAAGCTATTGTTATAGGTGAACTCTATCAAAGGCAAAAAGCTATCCCAACTACCCCATTGGTCTAACACATAGACTCTAAGCAAATCCTCTAAGGATTGGATGGTTCTCTCGGTCTGACCATCGATCTGAGGGTGATAAACTGAGCTAAGCCTAAGCTGGGTCCCCAAGGCCTGCTGTAAACTCTCCCAAAATCTAGAGGTAAACCTGGGATCTCTATCGGAGACTATACTAGCTGGTATGCCATGTAACCTCACAATCTCACTGATGTACAACTGAGCCAACTTCTCTAAGGAATACTTAATATTGATGGGAAGGAAATGGGCACTCTTAGTTAACCTATCAACAATGACCCAGATTGAGTCATGTCCCTTCGTGGTCTTAGGCAAGGCAACTACGAAATCCATGAATATACTATCCCACTTCCACTCAGGTATACTTAAGGGTTGAAGCAATCCTAAAGGTTTTTTATGCTCTACCTTAGCCTTCTGGCACACTAAATAAGCACTCACGAACTCCTCTATGTCCCTCTTCATCCTAGGCCACCAAAATACTTTCTTCAAATCCTGATACATCTTAGTGGATCCTGGGTGGAAACTAAGCTTACTTTTATGCCTTTCTTCTAGTACTACTCTCTTAATGCTAGGTTCACTAGGCACACACACTCGATCTCCAAATCTCACTACCCCATCGGTACCAAGTACAAACTCTCCACCACTACCCCCTTCTATAGCCTCTCGCCTGCTAACCAAAAATGGATCCTCTAACTGGGCCTTACTAATATCCTTCAGCAAATCATTGCTTACTCTAGTCATCCCTAACTTGACACTAGAAGATGTTACTTCACAAGCCAAACTTAAATCTCTAAACTGGGTTAAAAGATCCATCTTTCTAATCATTAGGGAACTAACATGGATAGACTTCCTACTCAAGGCATCAGCCACTACATTGGCTTTACCGGGATGGTAACTTAACTCAAAATCATAATCCTTAAGAAACTCTAACCACCTCCTCTGCCTCATGTTCAGCTCTTTCTGGTCAAACAGATACCTAAGGCTCTTATGGTCACTAAAAACCTCAAATCGGGAACCATACAGGTAATGTCTCCAAATCTTCAACACAAACACTACAGCTGCTAATTCTAGGTCATGGGTAGAGTAGTTTCTCTCATGGATTTTCAATTGCCTAGAAGCATAGGCTACTACTTTACCCTCTTGCATCAACACCCCGCCTAAACCCATCTTAAAAGCATCACAGTACACCACAAAGGATTTACTAAGGTCAGGCAACACTAACACTAGTGCACTAGTCAACTTCTCCTTAAGGGTTTTGAAATTAGTCTCGCACTTACTATTCCATACATAGGCAACTCCCTTCCTAGTCAACTCGGTCAAAGGCAAAGATAACTTAGAAAACCCTTCTATGAACCTCCTATAGTACCCAGCTAACCCAAGGAAACTTCTAATCTCACTCACTGACTTAGGGGACTCCCACTTAAGCACGGCTTCTACCTTAGAAGGATCTACACCTATACCTCCCTTAGAAATCACATGGCCTAAGAAGCTTACTTGCTCTAACCAGAACTCACACTTGGACATCTTAGCATACAACTATTTATCCTTAAGAACCTGAAGCACTACCTTTAGATGTTCCTCATGCTCCTCCTTAGTTTTGGAATAAATTAGTATATCATCTATAAAGACAACTACGAATTTATCCAAATAAGGGTGAAAAATCCCGTTCATATAATGCGACACTCTTAGTTATACCGCTAAGAGTATCACATTACGAACGTAACTGATGACTCTCGTTTTTAAATATATGCTTAGAAAATATGGGAATATTTTTTTTTTTTTGAAAGAGTTTTTTTTTTTTTATAAGAAACTTAGTCATCAACAACTAATCTCATTCTAATTCCATTTTAGATATTTGTGAAAGCATCCCTTCCTTGATTCTGAAATACGTTTTCGGAAAACATCTAGTCGATTCAATCATTCCACATACATACACAACACACACGCAAATATAAAGTGGAGACTAGGGAAGAAGTATGAAAACATACGTGTACATAACCACAGTGTCAAGTGATCCCCGAGATACCACACCATCATACAAAATGAGAGTTCTGGCAGTAAAATAAATAAAACCTCTATCAATACAACCAAAATAAGAGGTCACTAATCAGAGCTACTACTGCTAGACTCATGACTACCCCAGACACACTCCTCTACTCATCGTCATCTGACTTAGCAGGGGCAACCCTACAACTCCTCCTCCTGGCATCCGGGAGGGTAATCATCCTGAATTCCTCTGAAGGAATACCGTCAGAAGAATCCTCCCTCAGCTCCTCGTCCTCGGGGTCCTCCTCAGGGTCCTCCTCTGGATCCTCCTCCTCGGATGAAGTATCATCAATGACGACCAGATCAGGCTCACTGGCGGAAGGACGACCGAATGCAATGAAACACATGGTCGGTTGAGGATGACGACTCTGGTCCAGGAGTATAGCGAGGGGAATCCGGCTCTCCCATAGTGGCCATCCGAGAGGACTGGGAAGAAGTAGATGGAACGGGACGATGACGACGGTTTAGGAAAGTGGTGTGTGACGACGAAGTCCTGGTGGTGTCTCGAACTCCAGAATCACAGGCACAGTGAAGACGACCTCTGGCACAAGGGGAAGGCTAGGGTGAGAGATCGTGACGTGGACTTCCCCTGTGAATATACAGCGTCTAGGAATGTCTGTGACCCGCCACTGTCCTCGTGGCCCCCATCTCAGCGTAACCCTCATGGTCGACATCTCGAAGCTCCCCAAACCCGACTGACGATGGCGAAAGAACGCGACGACAGAGAATAGAAGCAGAGAAGAAAGGGTGAGAACATCATATGAACTCATAACAAGTAGGGCATAGTAACTAGAGCATCAATAAAATATTCACAAACATCCACATAATCTCAATCACAAGTATGCAGCTGATGCTACCATGCTATACATATATATAATGCATGAGGGCCTGGGAAAACAACACCAAAAGCAGAGCACATAGCAACTGCTCGACAATATATGTAAAATATATCAAGAGTATAGTCTGTACTAGCAAATAGTACGAAGAGCATTGCTCAATCTCTGGCCAAGACGATTTTCCGACTTCCAGACAAACTCACTGATTATGAAAACTTGAGAGCGACAGGATAGTCAAGCCTGTACCCCGTTTGCACGACAGTAGGGGGCGAGCCTACGCCACTTATGCCATTCGGGACCTGACTCATCCTCAGGGCTGGTCTCCTTTACTGGACCGCTGGTGTTCTTTGCAAAACCCAGTGCACCCGTCCCATCCAGTTTCACACTTACTAGAGTGGTATTGCCATATAGGTCGTAAGGCTTTTGAACCTTAATCATTATTTGATGCACATGATGTATGTCACACCGCAAACACTTACAATATTACGTCCTCATGTACAAGCCCATTGAATCTTGTTACGTCACCACTTTACTGTGGGTGCAACCTCGTAGATTCAAGGTCTTTCTTTTAAGGAAAACCAAATCACGCTCTCTTGCCAAGCTTCTCAAGTTTTATGTAGAGAGAAAGTGTTGGTATAGTCTTTTAAGGTAGCTTGTGCTAGCTTTATTGATAATCATATTCATTTAAGTCCTACAATTTACAAAGGCTTATGGATATGTCTTATGAAAGGCATTAAAATTCCTAATTTTTTTATTGTATGACTAACTAAGATTAGGCTTAACCTTTAATCATAACTAGTCTTCATTAATCGCATTTCGATTAATCTTATCCCTTTTTTTTTAACTAAGTCTTAATCCTTACTTAAGATCCTAATTAATTTCTAATTATCCCTTAATCTCTTCCATAATCTTGGATTAAGGTTTTTCATTATGCTTGGTTAAGGTTAAATTATAATTAATTAGTTTTTAACCGTCGTTAGAGATTAATTACTTAATTAACACTTATATTAATATTAATTATCTTTAGACTTAATTAATTATTAATTAACTTAAGTAATTTAGGCTAATCAACTTAGGTGATTAAATTAGTTAAGTCTACTAATTAATCCTAAGTTTAATTTTCACAACTTAGATTAGTGTTGAAGTTCAACCCTAATCTAAACCTAAGCCCATGAATTATTTTTAGTTGTCTTTTTAAATTGAGTTTTGACTTTCTTTTTGAAGGCTTTGGGACTAAACAAAGCCCTAAAGGTTATTGGACCCATGAGAGCCCATTTTTATTCATAATAAATAAAATATGACTTTTAAATAGATTTTTATTTTAGTTAAAATAAAAATCCGAATTTAATTACTTAATTTAAAAACTTATCTTATTTACAATTTAGTCCTTTTTGTTACAAATTTATTCTTTAGTCCTTTTGGGCCAATTTAGCCCAAAAACATGTTTTTAAGCATCCTTTTGATCTTTTTAGGATCAAAAGGACATTCTTGATGAGTTTCATCAAGAACACTCATGAACCTCAAGAACAACCTTGAATGTTCATCCAAAACTTCAAATTTTTCACAACATCCAATCTTCACCAAAACTTCACACATTCATCAATAAACAATCTAAATGCCAAATATCATACTAATCCACTCAAAATCATCCACACACACATTAAAGTTCATAACTCCATTTTCAAGCTCAAAACATCATTATTTTCAAGATAAATCACCAAATCAATTTTTTCACTTAAGATCAACCACATGCATGTACATATATCCATCATATAATCACATCCAAACCATCAAAATAATTTTTTGCACACATGCAGCCACCTCTTCCTCTCTTGGCCGAGAGCTTAAGGGGAAAAATGAGGGATTTTTCAACAAAAATCCTTCCTTGGCTTGCATGCAACACAACCCAACCATCAACAACAATCCAAACAAGATCAAAGACATGCAAACAACAACAATAACCCAGCTCATCAAGACCGAAAATATTTTCTCAAAAACAAGCTCAAAGGTTTGATTTTTCAAGAGAAAAACAAGAGAAGAAGCAAGGATTCAAGGGCAAATCCTTGACTCTAGTTACATGGCCTACTAGAGGTTCAAGTTCTCCCCCCCTTTACCTTAGATCTTCAAGGGAATGAGTGGCAGATTTTTCCTCCTCCAACAGCCCCTTCAAGCTCCTCCTTCAAGCCTCCAACAAGTGGATTTTGGTAGAAAGTATGTATTTTTTTTTCTTTAGCTTAAATCCAAGAATGGGACTTAAGCTTGGTTGGTGATTTGGGTGGAGATGAAGAAATTTTGGGGAGAAGAAGGGTGGTGGGTGCGCGGCCAGCAAGGGAGAAAGAAGAAGAAGAAGAGAGAAAATGGGTAGGTGGAGAAGATGGCTAAGTGAAAAATGGCCATAAAGTGAAGCTTTCTCCTTTATATAGACTTAATGGTGTGAAGGAAGACATGGACAAGTGGCACACATGCACCATGCTGTGCAGCGCAATTTTCAGAGGAGAAAATAAGGTTTGTGCAATTTTTTTCTGGCCCGGATCAAGAGTATTCGGGCCCGGGTCGGGGTACCGGAGGGCAAAAAGGTCAATTTTTGCAGAAAAATCCCAAAAATTCCCAGAAAATTCCTAAAAATAGGAAATTTAATACTGAATCCAAAAATATAAATTTTGACAATTAAAAATAATTTTAATCATTTAAAATCCATTTAAAACGCTTAAAACAGCAAAAACGGGAAAAAACGGGGTAAATCGAAAAAAATACGGGTGTTACAATCCTCCCCCACTAAAAGAAATTTCGTCCTCGAAATTTGCGTACCTTCTTGAAATAATTGAGGGTGAGACTTTCTCATCTGCTCTTCTACTTCCCAGGTCGCGTTACCCTCGTCGGTCGTACTCCAGATGACTTTTACCAATGAAATCTCCTTCCCTCTCAGCTGCTTTACCCTTCGGTCTCCGATTCTCACAGGTAACGCCTCATAAGTTAGGTTTTCTTTTAATTGTATTATATCGGGGTTCTATGACATGTGAAGGGTCAGGGACATATTTCCGGAGTTGTGACACATGAAACACATTATGTAGGTTTGAAAGAAAAGGTGGCAAAGCAATCTGGTAAGCGACAGGGCCAATTTTTTTCAAAATTTGGTAGGGACCAATGAATTTAGGTGTAAGCTTTCGAGATCGCATTGCCCTGCCAACCCCAGTTGTTGGTGTAACTCTCAAAAACACGTGATCTCCTTCTTTGAATTCTAGGGGTTTCCTCCTCCGATCATAGTAGCTTTTCTGCCTGCTCTGTGATATTCTCATCTTTTCCTGGATCATTTTGATCTTTTCCGTGGTTTGCTGGATCATCTCAGGCCCTAAAACTAGGCCATTGCCAAACTCGAACCAGCATAAAGGCGTTCTACACTTTCTACCATACAGGGCTTCAAAAGGTGCCATTCCAATACTAGAATGGAAACTATTGTTGTAGGTGAACTCAATCAGTGCCAACAACTGATCCCAACTCCCTTGGTGTTCTAACACACACGCTCTCAGCAAATCTTCTAGGGATTGGATAGTCCGCTCGGACTGACCATCGGTTTGAGGATAATAGGCCGAACTAAGCCTCAACTTGGTTCCTAGAGCTTGTTGCAGACTAACCCAAAATCTGGATGTAAACCTAGGGTCTCTATCCGACACTATGCTAGACGGAACCCCATGTAGTCTTATTACTTCCTTTTTCATTCCAAATCACCAAAACATCTTCTTCAGATCTTGATATATCTTAGTTGTTCCAGGGTGAATACTCAATCCACTCTTATGAGTCTCTTCTAAGATCAGTTTCCTTATTTCCTTACCATCAGGCACACATATCCTACCTTTGAATCTAACGATACCATCAGCACCCTTATGAAACTCAGATTCTCCTTTCTTAGGAACTAGGTCCTTCAAAACTTGCAAAGATTGATCCTTTTCCTGAGCTACTCGGACTTGTTCTAAGAAATCACTTGAAATTTTCAAGGTTCCCAAAACTACATTCTTAGAACTAAATCCAACCTCCAGGTTCAGGTCTCTAAATCCTTCTATTAATTCTAGTTCTTTAACCATCATTGCTGACATATGCAAGGATTTCCTACTCAAGGCATCAGCCACCACATTGGCTTTCCCAGGGTGTATTGCAGGCTAAAATCATAGTCCTTTAAAAATTCCATCCATCTCCTTTGCCTCATATTCAACTCTTTCTGATCAAATAGATACTTCAAGCTCTTACGGTCGCTAAAGACTTCAAACCTAGCGCCATACAGATGGTGCCTCCAAATCTTCAGGGCAAAAACTATAGCTGCCAGTTCTAAATCGTGTGTGGGGTAATTTACTTCGTGTGTTCTCAGTTGCCTAGAGGCATAAGCCACTACTTTCCCTTTTTGCATCAACACACATCCTAATCCTTGTTTAGAAGCATCACAAAATACTTCAAAACTTTCCCGTGGGTCAGGTAAAACCAATACAGGCGCAGAAGTTAACCTCCTTTTTAACTCTTGGAAACTATCTTCATACTACTAGCTCC
The DNA here is from genome assembly GCA_026901365.1 of Sesbania bispinosa. NCBI lineage: Eukaryota > Viridiplantae > Streptophyta > Magnoliopsida > Fabales > Fabaceae > Sesbania > Sesbania bispinosa. The sequence continues at coordinate 323,786 of QLOH01000648.1, read as the reverse complement.
ACACAAAAGGTTGGTCTTTCCTAATCGAACGGTTCAACGAAGTTGCTATCCTTGAAAAATTTTCAATAAACTTACGGTAGTAACCAGCTAACCCCAAGAAGCTTCTCACTTCCGTTAAAGTCCCAGGTGCTTCCCATTGCAACACAGTTTCTACCTTAGCTGGGTCTACGCTAACTCGTCCACTATAGATCACATGACCTAGGAAATTCACTTCCTTTAACCAAAACTCACACTTAGATAGCTTAGCATACAACTTCCTATCTCTCAAGATTATTCCAAAGAATGCTATACTTCCCATTGGATCCTAGAAATAGGAGAGAACATGGCACGAAAGAATGAGGATAAGTTGGCTTAAATGAGGCTAGAAAACTAGGTTCACTAAGGAGGGAAAGGAACACCAACAATCAATCCAGATGGAATTACTAGACACCTGTAGCATTCATGGTAAAGTCCAAAGCGGATTGTAAGATTACCTATAGTCTCGGTATATAGATAGAAGCAATCTATCTTAGGGAATATTATTATATATATATATTTTTTTGTTCCTTATGGTCATCCTACTCCCACGGATTGTATTTGTCCCCTAGGGCATCCTTACGCGAAATGCCACCTACTTATCTAGCACTATTCCAATCCAATCTTTAAAATCTTGCCTAGATATTTACTAATTTATATACCTTTCCTTGAGAGTCTAAGTCCATTAAGATTAATGTACAAACTAATCCTGTAAATTGGTATAACCATACTAAACCAACGTGTCATGATTCTTACCAATTCCAATCTTAATTGTTTATGAGATTCCATTCACATACCTTATTCAATCTACAGGAGCATCAATCAAGTATACTCTTAGTCATCAAAATCAACACATACGATAATCGCTCATTATTTGACATGTCTACTATTTCTACTAACCTCATGGAAGTGTTATCCTTACTTAGCTCATACCATTGTAGCTCTTGTAGTGCTTACTCGTGCATATAATTCTCCATTACATGATCTCTTTCTTCAATTTTCTGCGTAGTCTTGATACTAACAGATCATTTGCTTAGTCATACCCTACCATACGACTAGAATTCCTTAAGAACTACATCTTGTGCTATTGGCCTCACTAATGTACCATCTCAGGACCTAGAGGTCTTGGCAAACTCGTTTTAGAAGCTTGATTACTTGGTTCATTCATACTACCTTAATTCTAATTAGGGTGTTAAGTTAATTCTTTTATGAGGTGTGATTCTATGCTACCTTGTCTCCTTCCCAGGAGATCGCCCCATCTCAGGGTTGCCTCTTTCTGCCATGGAATCCTGCATTCGCAGAAAAAGTCAACTTCTTCCATTTCATGCAGAACCATTCAAGCAAGAATAAGCAACGCTACACACATATCCTCATATTACTAAGATAGTAAGATGAGAGCAACCAATTCACACAAGGCAAACAATCAACATAAACAAACATTCAACACAGAGTAAACACAGAGAGAAGGGTATTGCAGACCATACCCGAGGCCAAAAGGAAAGAACAGCTCTGATACCACTAAATGCGACACTCTTAGTTATACCGCTAAGAGTATCACATTACGAACGTAACCGATGACTCTCGTTTTTTAAATATATGCTTAGAAAATACGGGAATATTTTTTTTTTTTGAAAGAGTTTTTTTTTTTTATAAGAAACTTAGTCATCAACAACTAATCTCATTCTAATTCCATTTTAGATATTTGTGAAAGCATCCCTTCCTTGATTCTGAAATACGTTTTCGGAAAACATCTAGTCGATTCAATCATTCCACATACATACACAACACACACGCAAATATAAAGTGGAGACTAGGGAAGAAGTATGAAAAACATACGTGTACATAACCACAGTGTCAAGTGATCCCCGAGATACCACACCATCATACAAAATGAGAGTTCTGGCAGTAAATAAATAAAACCTCTATCAATACAACCAAAATAAGAGGTCACTAATCAGAGCTACTACTGCTAGACTCATGACTACCCCAGACACACTCCTCTACTCATCGTCATCTGACTTAGCAGGGGCAACCCTACAACTCCTCCTCCTGGCATCCGGGAGGGTAATCATCCTGAATTCCTCTGAAGGAATACCGTCAGAAGAATCCTCCCTCAGCTCCTCGTCCTCGGGGTCCTCCTCAGGGTCCTCCTCTGGATCCTCCTCCTCGGATGAAGTATCATCAATGACGACCAGATCAGGCTCACTGGCGGAAAGGACGACCGAATGCACTGAAACACATGGTCGGTTGAGGATGACGACTCTGGTCCAGGAGTATAGCGAGGGGAATCCGGCTCTCCCATAGTGGCCATCCGAGAGGACTGGGAAGAAGTAGATGGAACGGGACGATGACGACGGTTTAGGAAAGTGGTTGTGTGTGTGACGACGAAGTCCTGGTGGTGTCTCGAACTCCAGAATCACAGGCACAGTGAAGACGACCTCTGGCACAAGGGGAAGGCTAGGGTGAGAGATCGTGACGTGGACTTCCCCTGTGAATATACAGCGTCTAGGAATGTCTGTGACCCGCCACTGTCCTCGTGGCCCCCATCTCAGCGTAACCCTCATGGTCGACATCTCGAAGCACCCCAAACCCGACTGACGATGGCGAAAGAACGCGACGACAGAAAATAGAAGCAGAGAAGAAAGGGTTGAGAACATCATATGAACTCATAACAAGTAGGGCATAGTAACTAGAGCATCAATAAAATATTCACAAACATCCACATAATCTCAATCACAAGTATGCAGCTGATGCTACCATGCTATACATATATATAATGCATGAGGGCCCGGGAAAACAACACCAAAAGCAGAGCACATAGCAACTGCTCGACCATATATGTACAATATATCAGGAGTATAGTCTGTACTAGCAAATAGTACGAAGAGCATTGCTCAATCTCTGGCCAAGACGATTTTCCGACTTCCAGACAAAACTCACTGATTATGAAACTTGAGAGCGACAGGATAGTCAAGCCTGTACCCCGTTTGCACGACAGTAGGGGGCGAGCCTACGCCACTTATGCCATTCCGGGACCTGACTCATCCTCAGGGCTGGTCTCCTTTACTGGACCGCTGGTGTTCTTTGCAAAACCCAGTGCCACCCGTCCCATCCAGTTTCACACTGTACTAGAGTGGTATTGCCATATAGGTCGTAAGGCTTTTGAACCTTAATCATATTTGATGCACATGATGTATGTCACACCGCAAACACTTACAATATTACGTCCTCATGTACAAAGCCCATTGAATCTTGTTACGTCACACTTTACTGTGGTGCAACCTCGTAGATTCAAGGTCTTTCTTTTAAGGAAAACCAAATCACGCTCTCTTGCCAAGCTTCTCAAGTTTTATGTAGAGAGAAAGTGTTGGTTATAGTCTTTTAAGGTAGCTTGTGCTAGCTTTATTGATAATCATATTCATTTTAAGTCCTACAATTTACAAAGGCTTATGGATATGTCTTATGAAAGGCATTAAAATTCCTAATTTTTATTGTATGACTAACTAAGATTAGGCTAACCTTTAATCATAACTAGTCTTCATTAATCGCATTTCGATTAATCTTATCCCTTTTTTTTTAACTAAGTCTTAATCCTTACTTAAGATCCTAATTAATTTCTAATTATCCCTTAATCTCTTCCATAATCTTGGATTAAGGTTTTTCATTATGCTTGGTTAAGGTTTAAATTATAATTAATTAGTTTTTAACCGTCGTTAGAGATTAATTACTTAATTAACACTTATATTAATATTAATTATCTTTAGACTTAATTAATTATTAATTAACTTAAGTAATTTAGGCTAATCAACTTAGGTGATTAAATTAGTTAAGTCTACTAATTAATCCTAAGTTTAATTTTCACAACTTAGATTAGTGTTGAAGTTCAACCCTAATCTAAACCTAAGCCCATGAATTATTTTTAGTTGTCTTTTAAATTGAGTTTTGACTTTCTTTTTGAAGGCTTTGGGACCTAAACAAAAGCCTAAAGGTATTGGACCCATGAGAGCCCATTTTTATTCATAATAAATAAAAATATGACTTTTAAATAGATTTTTATTTTAGTTAAAATAAAAATCCGAATTTAATTACTTAATTTAAAAACTTATCTTATTTACAATTTAGTCCTTTTTGTTACAATTTATTCTTTAGTCCTTTTGGGCCAATTTAGCCCAAAAACATGTTTTAAGCATCCTTTTGATCTTTTTAGGATCAAAAAGGACATTCTTGATGAGTTCATCAAGAACACTCATGAACCTCAAGAACAACCTTGAATGTTCATCCAAAACTTCAAATTTGTCACAACATCCAATCTTCACCAAAACGTCACACATTTCATCAATAAACAATCTAAATGCCAAATATCATACTAATCCACTCAAAATCATCCACACACACATTAAAGTTCATAACTCCATTTTCAAGCTCAAAACATCATTATTTTCAAGATAAATCACCAAATCAATTTTTTCACTTAAGATCAACCACATGCATGTACATATATCCATCATATAATCACATCCAAACCATCAAATAATTTTTTGCACACATGCAGCCACCTCTTCCTCTCTTGGCCGAGAGCTTAAGGGGAAAAAATGAGGGATTTTTCAACAAAAATCCTTCCTTGGCTTGCATTGCAACACAACCCAACCATCAACAACAATCCAAACAAGATCAAGACATGCAACAACAACAATAACCCAGCTCATCAAGACCGAAAATATTTTCTCAAAACAAGCTCCAAAGGTTGATTTTTCAAGAGAAAAACAAGAGAAGAAGCAAGGATTCAAGGGCAAATCCTTGACTCTTAGTTACATGGCCTACTAGAGTTCAAGTTTCTCCCCCCCTTACCTTAGATCTTCAAGGGAATGAGTGCAGATTTTTCCTCCTCCAACAGCCCCTTCAAGCTCCTCCTTCAAGCCTCCAACAAGTGGGATTTTGGTAGAAAGTATGTATTTTTTTTTTCTTTAGCTTAAATCCAAGAATGGGACTTAAGCTTGGTTGTGTGATTTGGGTGGAGATGAAGAAATTTTGGGGAGAAGAAGGGTGGTGGTGCGCGGCCAGCAAGGGAGAAAGAAGAAGAAGAGAGAAAATGGGTAGGTGGAGAAGATGGCTAAGTGAAAAATGGCCATAAAGTGAAGCTTTCTCCTTTATATAGACTTAATGGTGTGAAGGAAGACATGGACAAGTGGCACACATGCACCATGCTGTGCAGCGCAATTTTCAGAGGAGAAAATAAGGTTTTGTGCAATTTTTTTCTGGCCCGGATCAAGAGTATTCGGGCCCGGGTCGGGGTTACCGGAGGGCAAAAAGGTCAATTTTTGCAGAAAAATCCCAAAAATTCCCAGAAAGAAATTCCTAAAAATAGGAAATTTAATACTGAATCCAAAAATATAAATTTTGACAATTAAAAATAATTTTAATCATTTTAAATCCATTTAAAACGCTTTAAAACAGCAAAAAACGGAGAAAAAAACGGGTAGGTGGTAATCGAAAAAATACGGGTGGTTACATATAATCCATAAAAATGGCAGGAGCATTCGTCACACCGAAAGGCATTACCAGATACTCGTAATGTCCATACCTAGTCCTAAAGCGGTCTTAGGTATATCCTCCTCCTAACTCTAATCTGTTGATAGCCTGATCTAAGATCTATCTTACTAAACACACATGCCCCCACTAATTGATCCATCAAGTCATTTATCCTAGGCAAAGGATACCTATTCTTAATGGTTACCTTATTTAACTGGCAAGTAATCAGTACACAACCTCATGCTACCATCCTTCTTCTTAACAAACAATACAGGCGCTCCCCAGGGTGACACACTAGGCCTAATGAACTATTCTCTAACAGGTCTTCTAGTTGCTTCTTAAGTTTCTGCTAGCTCTATGGGTGACATCCTATAAGGTGTAGCTGAAATCGGTCCTGTACCTGGCACTAACTCTATGGCAAACTCTATCTCTCTCTCAGGTGGTAAACTGGACACATTATCAGCAAATACTTCAGGGTACTCACACACTATAGGTATTTCACTCACCACAACGCTACTATCAGATTTCAAAGAAGCTAAAAGCATGTAAACCTGGGCATCTTCCCTTAGAGACGCCTTTACCTGATTGGCAGTCATAAAATCCTTACTCTTACACTCGACAGGGTGACAAAAACAACAGACTGTCAAGCACAGTTTAGAAGGACATGGTTGGACGATAACCAGTCCATACCAAGGATGACATCTAGTTGGCTTAGAGGCAAACAAATCAAATCAACTAGGAAGTTTCTATCATTAAAGATATAGAACAGTTTAAGCAAACATCAGAAAGTAGAAACTGACCCACTAGCTGGCGTTTCCACACTCAATACAAAGGCAAAGAAGAACAGGCAAGTTCAATTTAGACATCCAAGCGGGTGATATAAAAGGTGAATCGCACCAGAGTAAACACACCATCAAGGATTACCGGCATAATGAAACCAGTACCTTGGATCAAATCTTCGGATTGAGTAGCTTCAGTACCACTCAAGGCAAAGACTCTCCCAGTAGCCTTAGGTTTACGGGCACTTCCACTGGCATTCTCCCGACGACATGAATGCCGCTAACGTCACCTTCTGTAGCATAGGGTCAGTCCATCGCTCTGAAGATCTTCTCGATTTCGTCTATCCATTCGGTCAACACCACGGGGTCTTAACCCCCTCGGAACGAGGTGGATGGTTCCTCTGGAACCGTTGCAAGCCAATCCGTCTCATGATGTTGGTTGAGGTTGCCAACAGCCGGTGACATAGCCATTAAGGCATCGGCCATCGCTCGACTCGCTTCCTACCCCCCCGGCCATACTCTTTCTATCAAAGACAAGGGTTAAGCAAAACATACCAAGTAAAGCAGGAAAAAGCAAGGAAATCAAACAAACAACAATCAACCAAGCAGATAATTCACTCAAGCAACCAATCAATTACTCAATCAATTAATCAGATTAGCACATCAAAGCATAGTAAACTCATTAACTCAAGGCCGGTGAACTGACCCTGCTCTGATACCAACTAATGTGACACCCTTCTACCCCATACTCTTATATATTTAAGAAATTGTAGTTTAGAAAAGGGAAAGTCCCACGTTAGGTAAAAAGGTTCACAATTACTCTTATAACATCTCATAGTTTGAAAACGACTTTATTAAAAGAAAATAAACTTTCGAATATAATTTAAATAGTAAGCAGCGGAATCTCCAATTCATAAAAAGAACTACTATTAGCCTACTGCCATACAAGGCATCCAGAAGTTCATAAAAATACTCCTAATCTAGGAACATGGTAAACCCCCAAGCACACCCTGATGTCACATCTATCAGAGCATACCCTTTTATTAATAATCGACACCAGTTGTGTCCTCATCAGCACCTGTAAAATATATCCACAGAATACGGTGGGAAAAGGGATACTACCCATACATACACATAGAGAATACCCATCCTCACCCACAACGTCATTACATCATACCATCAATACATTAAAATCACCAATCAATAACATTCATCTAAACTCAACATATATTTAATCATCTATATCAACATATACATGCCCTACCATCATTCCTATTTATAACACATAAATCTATCCATTACATTCACCAAGCTCATCATCATCATAACGTCATTCATATATCATCATACTCATTATCGTCGTAACATCATTCATATATCATCATACTCATTATCATCATAACATCATTCATATATCATCATACTCATTATCATCATAACATCATTCATATTTCATCATACTCATTATCATCATACATCATTCATATATCATCATACTCATTATCATCATACATCATTCATATATCATCATACTCATTATCATCATACATCAATACTCCTCTCATCATCTACCCAAAGATCATGACTTGGAACTCCACACAATGGGCGCAGCTCGTCAATCCCTCTAGTTAGTACCAAGGTGGTCTACCGGTGTTACCACACACTATCCGATAGGTTGTACCCCCTTTATGGGCCGCACAATGACATTCGACCCTAGGTTGTACCCCCTCTATGGGCCCGTACAATCACTCCTAGGTTGCACCCCCTCTATGGGCCCGTGCATCGAACGCCCCATGTTGATCCCCTGAGTTGTACCCCCTCTATGGGCCCGCACAACTTAGTTCACCTCCCAAATTGTACCCCCTCTATGGGCCCGCACAATTCAGGTCTCATCACATATGCTCAAGGCATCTCTCCTAAGTTGTACCCCCTCTATGGGCCCGCATAACTCAGTTCACCTCCCGAATTGTACCCCCTCTATGGGCTCGCATAATTCAGGTCTCATCACATATGCTCAAAGCATCTCTCTTAAGTTGTACCCCCTCTATGGGCCCCACAACTTAGATAACATCATCATCAAAAGGTGATATACACCATCATCATAAATCATCATCATCATGCATTAACATGCTCATCATCAAACATCATCATTATAAAGTGATATACACTTATCATCATCATCATCATCAATATGCTCATCATTAAACATCATCATAATAAAGTGATATACACTTATCATCATCACACTCATCATCAATTATCATCGTATTACATCATCACACTCATCATCAAATATCATCATAATACATCATCACACTCATCATCAAACATCATCATTAATAAAGTGATATACACTTATCATCATTCACATCATCATCATAAGTGACATGCACTATCATCAATAACATTATCATCATAAGTGACATGCACTATCATCATTTACAACATCATCATAAACAACATAAAACATCGTCAATCATCATCATTATACTCGTCATAAAGCACCATCAAACAACATCAATAACTAAGGATCTCAAAATCCACTCTGGTAATCGATTACCAACCTCTAGTAATCGATTACCCGCAAACAAGGTCTCTGGTAATCGATTACAACCACCTTATAATCGTTTACCTGCAACCAAACATTCTGGTAATCGATTACAGCATCCTTGTAATCGATTACCTGCAAGCAATCTCTCTAGTAATCGATTACAACACCTCTGTAATCGATTACCATCAAGCAAACAGTGCTTCTGGGTTGCCCAGAACACTCTGGTAATCGATTACCACATCTGGTAATCGATTACCCGCGACGCAGATCGCAGATTTCACGATTTCTCAGCTCTCTAAACCCATCCAATCAATCCCTAATCAATCATTTACGTCTAAACATCATACATAATCATTATTAGCATCCAATACTCCGTAAATCAACAATCAATTACAGATTATACCATCAATTCATCAAATTCCCAATTTCTCAATCCCTAATCACCCTTTTTCCATTATTCTCCATATCATCATTAATCTTAACCAATACTCATCAATTTACATACAGTCAATCATCAACCAACAGATTATATCTTCATTCTAAGTTATAAATTCATCAATTCAAAATTATATTCTTAGATTACTACCCAAACATCCCTACATGCATATACAGGCAATACCCTATCCCCCACCGTACCTTAAGCGAAGCTTTGATCACATCAAGGAAGTCCTTTCTGGATTCTTGACGTTCACTCCATAGTAACTCTCTCTTGAAACTCCGCTTCTCCCCTCCTTAGCGTTTCGCTTACTGACGAATGATACGAATAAGGATTAGGGTGCTCTGTTACCCCCTCTTACTGAAATAACTAATGGGCTCTGGGCCCCACTTCACCCCCCCATTATTCTATTTTCTAATTAAAATTATCTTACAAAATAAACTAATAATGCAATACTCCCTATTATTTATTTCCCATTAAATAATTATTTTTCTTAATTATCTATTTAATTTAATTAATATTTATCCTAATAAAATTTAGGATGTACAACTAGCGGTGGTTTGCTATGGCTAATCAATCCACCTGAAAAATATGGAAAGTCCACCAAGCCCCTCATCACTGTCAGCGTTATGTGGAAAATAAAAGAAAGGTTGCTATTCTAGTCAAGCCCGTCTTATTAGAGAGGAATGTAGGATTTCCCCAGAATGTCGGCAATGCTTAGAGGACGAGGAAACCATTAGTCATGCTTTTTATGGATGTAGGTGGGCGAGAGAATTCTGGTTCACCTCTTCATTGGGAGTTGAATAGATGCCAATTCAGACCCATATGTGCAAGGGATTAAATTGATAAATTCTTCTCATCAACAACTAGGACGTTTTTGTGATTAAATTGATATATTGTTTTTTGAAAACCATGACATTCCAATGCAAAAAGTGATTTCCTCTTCCATCATAAAGCATAATCATTTTTGTGATGCTTTATGCATTAATCCGGCTTCTCCTAGTCTGCAACATGGCCTATCAACGCGTGTATGGCAACCACCTAGCAGGGGGCACTATAAACTCAACATGAATGTGGCAAAAATGGATGAGAATTCCTGGGGTGCTGCTGCGGTAGTTCGTGACCATGAAGGGGTGGTCTTAGGTGCTGTCAATTGGCATGAGAGGTGTGGTTCGGATGTCAATGTTGCTGAGGCTACGAGATTAAAGCTTGGTCTGAATTTCGCTTTGGAAATGGGTTTCTTACACCTGGAGGCAGAGTTAAATTGCCTCTCTTATCTCTATGCTACATGCATGGAACATCACCAGACTCTTTTACCCTTAATATTATAGTGTCTGATTGTCTTCTTCTTAGTATTTGCTTGAACGTCTTCCTTTGATTACCTACGGTCTCTCCCCTATACCAACAAGTATTATAACTAGGAATAGGTCGGAGACACAGTTTCTTGTGGGTATGACCTTTGTCTTCTCCTATTTCAAACGTTTAGATCCATGAACTATTGTCTCACTTCCTTTTCGAAATCATTTACTATATACTATTTGTGTTGGTCCAGATATGGTGGGGTTAATGACCTCTATATCATGTGAAAGGAACTATGTTCAATCTGACAAAGATGTCAAAGCAATGTTCGTGGAATTAACAGACCCTACATATGCTCTATTTATTAGAATCACTATTACTTTCATTTTAAAAATTAAACCTAAATATGCGTTGCTAACTATTCTGTTTGGCATTACCCAGGGGGAAGACTGAGTGTCCTATACAATCATGGATGACATTCTGCATTTTCTGAGGCACCATGGCCCTGTGACTCCTATAATTGTTGTTCAATTCGCACGATTGCAACCAACAATGTGGTTGTCTTCAGTAATTTTTGTATTAATTTGTGGTCATTTTCAAATGTATAATTGACAAGAATGTATATACAAATTTCATTACAACCCTACAAATTGGTTCATTTCCTAACATGCTCATGATCTGCAGGAAAGTCTGCTATAGAAGGATGCGGGCACATTACTAGATTGCTTTTCAATCCCGTCATTCCTGAAGTCACTGAGATGAGGAAATTGTATGCAATTCAATAGCCTACAAAATAAAATTTTTCCTATGCAGAAAATTTCATTGGCTATAAAATAAAATTTTAGTCTTTGTCAAAATATTACTTCAAGGTACTATTTTACCTCTTATGAGCCAATTTATATTGTTTCATGTAGGCTTATCACAAATGAAATAAAATTGAACTGTAAGCTCCAATTCAAAGAATTGACAACTCCAAGTCCCTCCTTAATGGATGAATTCCTTCTCTGTCACCCACGTAGAGAAATAGGTCAACTCATCCAAGAACTGGTAGTAAGTCCCTGCCAAAGGGACTTGCAACTTTATTTTGTTTTAATCTGATTTTGTGATTTAATCTTTTCCATATTGTACAAAATATATCAACAGGGTGGTTTGTTTGTTGTGTGGGGGAAAATTTTGACCGTCATGGAAGAAGACCACTGGTGGCACTCAAAACGATAGCAACAGCCTATCCCTTTTGAAGAGGATATATCATATAACCATGGTGGCCACACTCAGTTGTCCGAAGGTTTGTTCTGATAAACCCTCTTCCATGATTGATATTGAAAATTGGCTTTTGGTGTGTCGTGGTGCCACTATGTCCTGTGCATTCATGACGGACATGTGCATTCTCAAAATAAATTTTGTTAACAACATTGCACTGTGTATTACTTAACCAAACAACCTTTTCAGGTTCAACATCAAGGTTCAAGTTTTCAATGGGAAAGACTTTGCCTTCTTCCCTTTCCAGACAAAGACGTTGAAAAATTGGTCCAATGCTCCTACAAAGAACTTGTAGAATCTATAGAGGTCATTTAATTAATTGTACCTATTTGTGCTTCTTTATTAAGTTGTGAGCTTGTAGAATCTATAGAGGTCAATTAATTAAATGATACATATTTGTGCTTCATTAATAAGTTGTTTTTGGTTGTTTAATCGACCCCCCCCAAATGCCCTTAACAGGAGCATGACTACTTCCCATATCCACCAATATTCAGTCGCCTCCATGGTCAAACCTTGCTATTTTTGGTTCATGTAGATAACATTACTACATCTATTCAAGAGGGATGCTTTACTGTCATCAGGGTTTGTCCAGATCCCGAACTCATCAAGATGTTTATCAAAGGTGAAAAGTTTGTCTGTCACAGCAATGTAAGTATTTACAGTATCTCATACCTTGATCGAACAAAAATACATTTATTTTATTACTCTGTTGGTACAAAACTTTGATGACATAACTACACTTTGATGTTTAGAGGTACATCCAGCCATCAAGCTTTGTTATATTAATTCAAACATCCTCTGATGTGTCTAATAAATTCATAATATTTTTTCATGTTAGTGCTTAGCAACTACTAGATATTTTGCATTTGCTTCTACTTTCAACTTATCTCCCTTGCCAAAGGGTTTCCTATTTTTTGTCATTATACCATCCTTCTTTCAATGCTGCTAGAAGTGCCCCTTCTATTGACAGTTTCAGTAGTTTATAGGGTGATACAACCTAACCTTCCTCATCGAGCAGGCCCCCTTTAAACAATACCACATCTGAAATAAATACAGATCTTGATAACGTTCAATGGATAGACAAGTTGTGTGTGCATTGGACTACGGGGAATGAGTAACATTGTTGATAAGATTAGGATATCTAAGCTTTTAGGTAATCAGTTAACATTGTGCATGTAACATCCCGCAAATCAGAAACTTTAAACAACTTATTAGGCTGAAAATAAGAGGGTTAAGTATTAGTAATTAAAGGAAAATAAGTTAAGAGATTAAGGTTAATTGAGGAGCTATGATTTAAAACTCAAGTATAAGACCAAGTGTTAGCCTTAACCAGAAGTTTTAATAACTCATTAGGTTAGAAATAAGATTATTGTGTTGGTAATTAGAGGTTGAGTGGGAATTATGGAAATTAACTTAGAATTCTATTTCAGGTTAAAATGAAGAGTTTTGGGTTCTGGTAATCGATTACCCGAGAGCTGAATTTTGTGTAATCGATTACGTAATCGATTACCTGAGGGCTGAGTTTTTGGTAATCGATTACCAAGGGTTGTAATCGATTACCAGATTCCCAGAAACGTTTTCTAGTGTAATTTTTACCTCTGTTAATCGATTACAGCATTATGGTAATTGATTACCAGCTGTCCAGTATAAGTACTCGGACATGCAATCTGGTCATTATCATCTTCTCCATTCTAACCCTAGAGAGAGAGATTCTAGAGAGAGAAAGTAAATTTTGAAGAGGTTAAGGAGAATCAAAGCTAGGATTCATCAAAGGAGCTTCCAATCCATCAATTCTTCTTGAGAATTTCAAGAAATTGGTGAGTATAACTCACTTTTATGGTAGAATCTATTGGTCTCAATGCATGCTCCCACCCCTTTCTCTTCCCTTTCTTGATGCTGGTTTGATGATTGATAGAATTGGTAAATACTTGTTGCTTGGATTGATTATCGATAGATTGAGCATATGAGTATAGAATCGAGCGTCGGAATCTTTAGTTTCGAAGTTATTGAAACTATCGAAACTTACGAAATTATCGAAACTATCGAAACCCCTCGATCGTAACTCATATGAGCATTCTATTCGGTTATAACCCTTTGTTTAGTACTATTTATGGATTGAAATGGCTAATTCGATGTTTGGATTGGAAATTGAAATGTATATGCGTAGAGTCGAAACTAGCGAGATTTACGAAAGTAGCGAGATTACAAAATGCTTAATGTATGAACCCTACCTCTTCGATTCCCTTTCTAATTTGTTAATATGATTGAATTTATGAAGTTATGCAGGAATTGAATAATTTATGCTATGGATTGATTGTAAATCCCTTGGATTTCGAAGTTACGAAAGTTTTCAAAACACTCGAAATACTCGAAATATAGTTTTGGGTTATCAATTCATGTTTACCGGTTTCGACCGTGAGTTAAGTAAGCCAACCCTCGTGCTGTGAGTTAAAACTTCAGTTTTCATTTTTGATCCATGTAAGCCGGTTTCGACCGTGAGTTAATTTAAGCCGGCCTTTGTGCTGTGAGTTAAGAAAATTCAGTAATTATAAGAAAACTTGACTTCGGTCCAGTAATGGGTGGGATTCGTCCCTGGGAAAGACGTTTCCCGTAGTCTGAGCTCAGGTCTAACTCCAGTTTCAGTAATAAGTTCATGCCTGCTGGGCACAGCAGTGAGTTGCATTAATATTGCATTGTAATGACTTGAGTATTAAGTTTATGAATATGTTATGTTAGTTGGTCTTTATGATATGAATTTGAGTATGATATTTAGCTTTATATTAGTTAGTTAAGTTGATCTTCCCCACTTTATGCATGTTTAGTTACACTCGCTGAGATTATTATCTCACCCCACGTTTCGGGGATTTATTTTAGTTGTGCAGGAAATTCCTAGTGATATGACGGAAAAAAGTGTTGAAGGAGCTGAGTTTTAATTCCGCAATGAAAGTTCTTTGATAGAAATTAGTTATTGTATTTGTGGATAATCAACCTAATGATGTTAAATGCATGAGCATTTTTTTAGCCACGGAGGCTTAATTTTGAGTTTTAAAGTATTCATGTTATTAGATTGTACTGGTTTTGCTGAGTTTTAGGTTAACCTGGGATTTGGTAACATCCAGTTTTTAGGGAGACTCTGCCGAATTTCCGGTATGAGTTCATGAACCACACTCCTTCAAGTGTGGATTCTTCCCTAATATTAAGTAAGATTTACTATTAATTAGAGATATTGATGTTGTAATGTAATTGCTTAAACTAATCGTTGGATAGTTTTAAGCGAATGTTTGACGATATTGAAAATTTAACGTAATGATTTCAAGAACTTCGGGAATAGTGTCTCCAACGGCATTAATTCTGAGTTCAGAAATTAAGGCGTT
Organism: Sesbania bispinosa; assembly: GCA_026901365.1. Classification (NCBI taxonomy): domain Eukaryota; kingdom Viridiplantae; phylum Streptophyta; class Magnoliopsida; order Fabales; family Fabaceae; genus Sesbania; species Sesbania bispinosa. Next base: position 308,543 of record QLOH01000648.1, on the reverse strand, counting down.
ACAATGCATGTTCCTCATGCTTAAATAGGATATCACTTTGCTATTAGTGGACTGTATGTGTGCAGTATAGTATTTGTATTCAACTTTTCCTTGTATTTTGTTATCCTTACAAGGTTGTGTAAAATGGACTCTACACATGACTTATTAACAACTAATCTATGGTTGCTTTTATGGTACTCCAATGTTATCTAACAATCTGATTTTACACTCTTTAATTTACCATCAACTTGAAGGGTTTTGATCCAATTGAATACCACTTACTTGCAGGATCTACCCAACTTCAAAATATCATATATTTCTCAATTAATTCACATTTTGTAACATACTTCGCAAGATGATTAGCCTGATATCCGAGGATATACATGTCCTTATCACTTTTCCCTCAATATTTCTTTAATGATTTTAGACCATGGTATATTTAAAATAAATCCAATTGAAACCCAGAATCACACAACATTCAGCCCCACGTGAACTCCCTCGTAATTGATTTTTTACTTGCTTCTTCAACACCCACCCTAAATACTTCCTTTGTTCCCTTCCCATGGTAGCACCGTATAATATTTAATTTTATAATTTTCCTACAACAAATTAGATCGAACTATCAACTATCTAGCCCCTAATTTTATACTTCCTGGGATGGAATCATATATTCTTTTATTCGGACATTTTGGCTCTGCACCCTTCACATCTTGCACTTGTTTTGTCAAATCAATTTTCTTTTCATGTCCCCTCTCTCGCCTTTTTACCATTTAAACAATTTATTTATAATCTCAATATCAAATGCTGTGAAGAGGATACTACAAATTAAAATTGGAATCCATTGATTTCTAAAATCCATATGGTAATATTTCCCGCCACACCTACTAATTCAATTGTTAATCTATCAAGCATCTATCTTTTACATTTATCTTTTCTACTTTATTTATTAATAAATTGGACGTAGGCATATTTGACATCACTATCGTGAAAGGCAGCCAGCACAGTCAGCGCTTTACTCCCAAGCATAGTTTCTATTCTTCTACATGTTCCTATCTCAAGCCATCAATAACCTGCACTGCATCGTTTTCTTAGTTTGCCAAACTTCATTTCTCACTTGAATATCATCCTCCTCCTATCTCCAACACAACAGGTAGTTGTCCTCGTGTTCATATATTTCATCTCCCATTTTGTGCTACTCTAGGATACCACAAACTCTCGTGCGTAATTCATCAATTGGAATTGTGATGTTATCTGTCAATTCCAGTGAGTGAATGTTTAGCCATTTCGTTTTAACTTTCCACACTAATCCGACCATTCATTGTCATCCTGGACTTTGAAATCTTCTGTCAATATTTTTGGGTTGTCAAAGTCGTTCCACAAAAAGACCACAAGTGCAAAGTTTAGGTAGTTCCTTCTGTGTTGGGGAATCTAGCCCACGTAAGCGAAGAATAAACCATAATATGTTTGTCAGAACTATTAGTAATGTCTTACCCATTGAAATATCTTTAGTACATTTTAAGTCCAATCTACATCCGTAATTTGAATAACATTTCTCATTGTAGTGATGTCGTGGTGCCTACAGGCTCCTGAAGACATGTGATGTTCTCATTTGGAAAATGAAAATAGTACGTATGTCTATACAATCACAAATAGCCCCTCTCTCTCACACCAAAATCACAAATGGCCCGAGATCCAAAGATACTTGCAATTTAGGGACCTTTATGCCCATGAGCGGCCTGATGTAATATGTCGCATATTTCGCATTAAAGTTTAGATCGCTTGATGAAAGATTTCAAAAAAGGTGATATATTTGGCAAAGTTATAGCAAGTACTGTAATTACACTTCCATATGATTACCACATTATCATAAACTTTTGTTTGTTTATTCTTATCATGCTAATTGTGTTCAAACTATAAGTTGTGGAATTTTTTTAAAAAAAAATTACTTCACAGGCATGTATAACAATATAATTTCAGAAAAAGAGGGTTACCTCACGCATATATCTTGTTTTGGTTACAAGCTCAGAGTAAGTTAAACTTGGTTGACAAAACTGACTCTGTAATATGTGTCGAGCTACCTGACCCAAATATGTATGTATCATTATTCAGTGTTATCTCCTCGTATATGGTACATGGACCATGTGGTAATGCTCGAAAGGATTCACCTTGCATGCAAAATGGAAAGTGTTCAAAGTATTTTCCAAAGAGTTATGTTCCAACCACATCATTTATGTCGATGGTTTTCCAATTTATAGAAGGAGAAATATTGGCATAACCACTCTCCGTTGTGGAGTTCCATTAGATAATCGATATGTGTGCCATACAATCCTATATTGTTAATGAGGTACCAAGCTCACATCAACATTGAATGTTGTAATAAGTCAAACTTCATCAAATACTTATTCAAATACATTAGTAAAGGAGTAAGTAGACAGGAGTCCCCGTGTCTATTAACAATCATCATGCATCCAATGCAAGCGATGACAACCAAGATGAAGATCAAGCATTATTATGATTGTCGATACTTATCACCTTGTGAGATGAAAGTGGAGGATCTTGGCTTTTGATATATATTATAGATGGCCACCGGTTTAAAATAGTGACATTTTGTTGAGTCTCAAAAGGTTGATTAAGAATTTAAACAAAATTGAGTCTCACCCTCTTTAAAGTTTTAATGAGTAACAAATATTAAGTAAAAAGAATAGCTACATGATATTATGCCTTCACGTTTGCATTTATTGATTACAGAATCAGATATCATCTCAAGGCATTTTTGAGAGACAGCAAAAACATCATCTGAAGACTTGAGCTTGTTCGCTCGTTGAAGGGTGTACATCATCTGAAGACTTAGAAATGCATCTGAAGGATTTTATCCGTCTGAAGTGTAAAAGTCTCAGAAGAAGCTCTCTTTGACTTAAAGTAATGTGAGAACGTTGTACACTCATTCCAAAAGTCTAACTTCTTTTAGCATACAAGTCAGAGCTACTTCCTTCCTCATTCAAATGTTTGCAGAAAATAAGGAAAGTCTGCATTTGCTGCTGCGTAGCTGTCCAAAAGCACCTGTGAGCAGACCTGCTATCAGAGGTTCATCAGAATATCCTTGCAGGCTTAGTCTAAACGTCTCTTGCACATTTAAATCTATTTGACAACAGGACATCTTCTCTCTGTGCTCTATATATAATCATGCACGTATGAAGATTTAAGAAGAGAAGAAAAGCTCATAAAGAATACGCTGAAACGCTGCAAAAATCACTCTGATATTTTTACTCTTGTATAAACTATCTTTCTGATCCTGAGTTGAATCTCAATCTCTTGTACATTGTATTCCTGTTCAAGCTCTGAATTGTTTTATTGCTTGGATATCTCTCGTTTATCTTAAATAGTTTGGGTTATAAGCCTGGAGAGGCTTACTGTATAAAAGAATACTTGGGTTACACTTGGATAAGTGTCTGAGAGCCTGAAGAGGCTTGGTGGAAGAAAGAATAGTTGGTTGTAGAGCCCGAAGAGGCTTGACAGAAAAGAATACTTGTAATCTTGCAAGATTAGTGGAAATCCAGGTGCTGGTTTTGCCTTGGGACTGGACGTTAGCTCATGGTGGTTGTGAGTGAACCAGGATAAATTCTGGCTGAGTCTCTCTATCCCTTGACTATTTCAATTCAGGTTTTAATCTAACAAAGGGGATTGAAAACTATTTAAGGAGATCTTCTTTTCTGTACCAAAACTAATTTTCAAACTAATCTTGTGAATCTGAACTAAGTTTAGAAGGTAATCAAAGCTTCAGATTGACTTTCATCATCTGAAGCATTTCAGAAATATTTTTGAGAAGTTTTGTAAACTAGAAAAAGTTTCCATTGAAACACTATTCAACTCCCTTCTAGTGGTTTCCCTGTAATTTCCACCAGTTGGTACCGGAGCTTCTCCTCGGGGTGAGCACCTAATCAGTGCAGAGGACAAAGATCCCTTGGAAACTTCTACCAGCAACAGACAGTTACATCACTGAAGGAGCCTCCTATCACCAGGCCCCCAACATTCAATGGTGTGGATTATCACTATTGGAGAGATCGTATGAAGTTGTTCATAGAAAGCAACAACATAGATGTCTGGGATGTGGTTACTGATGGTGACTATGTGCCAATGCATGCTGGAGTGCCCATACCTAAGGATGAATGGACCTTAGAGCAGAAGGCTTGAGTTCAATTAAATGCCAAGGCCAAACTCTATCTGATATGTTCCTTGAACAAATCAGAATATGAGAAGGTTCATGGTTGTTCGTCAGCCAAGGAGATCTGGGATACACTTGCAGCTGCCCATGAAGGGACTGAGACTGTAAAGTAATCCAAGATCAGTATGCTTGTGCATCAATATGAGATGTTCAAGATGGAAGAGTCTGAAACTATAGACCAAATGTTTAGAAGGTTTCAGACAATAACTAATGGACTCAAGTCATTGGGAAGAACTTTTGAATCTGGAGATAATAATCGAAAGATTCTAAGAAGCTTACCAAAGTCTTGGAGACCCAAAGTTACTGCCATTCAAGAAGCTAAGGATCTTAACTCTCTTAGAATGGAAGAGCTATTGGGTTCTCTCAAAGTTCATCAGTTAGAACTTAGCAAGGACGAAACCAAGAAGAATCACTGGTATTGAACTCTAAGGCCAGACAGCCTAGGCATGGGCAGCATGAAAGCAATGCAAGCAGAGGAAACTTCAGATGATGATACTGAATCTAAAGGTTGTTCAGAAGATGAAGATCTTGCACTTCTCAGCAAGAAGATAAAGAAGATGCTGCAAAGAAAAGGGAGATTCAGAAGATCTCAACCTTCAAATTGCAAGCAAGGTAAGCCAGGAAAAGATTCTTTTAATACTTACAAAATTACTTGTTTTGAGTGCAAACAACCAGGTCGCATGAAAGATGAGTGTCCCAAACTGAAGAAGCCAACCTTTCAAAAGAAGAAATTCTTCAAAAAGAAGAAAGAGTTGATGGCAACATGGGAAGATCTAGATGATTCCACTTTAGAAGAAGAGGAGGATACTTTAGAGGAAGCAAACCTTTGTCTGATGGCAAGTCTACCTTCCTCAAGCAGCTCAGATAGTCTTGAGAGGGAGAACAAAAAGCTCCAAAACAAGATTAAGGAACTGACATAGGATCTAGCCAGATTTGTCAAAGGAACTAATAATCTGAATAGATTATTAGGCTCTTAGAGGCATGCCTTAGACAAAAGTGGTTTAGGTATTCAGACATTACTTTCTTCTGAACCTATTATTTTTAATGTGCCTGATAAAGGAAGAAAGAAAGTAATGGGTGTTCCCACTGTGGTAAACCTGGACATGATAAGTCCCAGTGTAGACACAGAAGGAAAACAAGACCCAAAACTAACAAGAAAGGACCCAAGAAGGTATGGGTACTATGACTTTGATTGTTCCTGTTGCAGATGTGTTTAACAGGACAAAAGAAACACAAAAATGGTACATGGACAGTGGGTGCTTGCGGCACATGACGAGAGAAAGGTGTTTGTTCCAAAACCTTAGACCCAAGGCTGGAGGAGTGGTCACCTTTGGTGGAAACCAGCAAGGGAAGATCACTGGTATTGGGACAGTAGGTATGACTCCTCTTTCCCTGATTAAGAATGTACTTCTAGTGGAAGGGGTTGCAAACACAATCTTCTAAGCATAAGTCAATTATGTGACAGTGGATATGTTGTATCTTTCACTAAAGAAGGTTGTATAGTCAAAGATGCTTCAGATCATATCCTCTTTTATGCTAAGAGACACAGTAATGTGTACAAGATTGATCTAGAGGAACTAACAAGTCATAATGTGAAGTGTTTTGTTTCTATTGAAGATGAAAAACAGATTTGGCATCAGAAACTTGGGCATGCCAGCTTGAGATTGATCTCAAAGCTAACTAAACACAATCTAGTTAAAGGGCTACCCAAGCTTTTCTTTCAAATCTGATATTTTGTGTGAAAACTGTCTGAAGAGGAAACAAACAAAAAGTACTTTTAAAAGTAAAAATGTTGTTTCAACTAGCAGACCTTTAGAGCTACTTCACATGGACTTGTTTGGACCTACTAGAACAGAGAAGCCTTAGCAAAAAGAAGTATGGATTGGTTATTGTTGATGACTATACTAGATTCACCTGGGTTATATTCCTAAGAAGCAAGGAGGAAACTTTTGAGAATTTCACAAAATTCTGTAAGAAGGTGCAGAATGAAAAAGGAATCTGCATATCTGGTATCAGAAGTGATCATGGTGGAGAGTTTGAAAACTCAAGCTTCAGACTGTTCTGTGATGAGAATGGGATCTCACACAATTTCTCTGTGGCTAGAACACCTCAACAAAATGGGGTTGTTGAGAGAAAGAACAGAAGCTTGCAAGAGATGGGGAGAACCATGCTAATTTCAAGCAACCTACCTAGATCCTTTTGGGCAGAAGCTGTTCACACAGCCTATTTCATTCAAAATAGAATTTTGGTAAGACCAATTCTCAAAAGAACTCCATATGAATTGTGGAAAGGAAGAAAACCAAACATATCCTATTTCCATATCTTTGGATGTGAGTGTTTCATACTCAACACTAAGGATGATTTGGGAAAATTTGATGCAAAGTCTGACAAAGGATTCTTTATTGGATACTTTGAAACTTCTCAGGCATACAGAGTGTATAACTCAAGAACCTTAACAGTTGAAGAATCTATCCATGTAAGATTCAATGACTATAAAGAGACTGATAGGGAACTATCGGATCTTGAGGAGGATTTTGTAGGTATGAAGTTGAACCAAGAAGTAAAATCTGAAGGACCTTCTGAAGGATCATCTGAAGGACCTTATGAGCAAAATTTTGATTCTACATCTGAAGCTGGACCTTCTCAGACCAACATTGTTGAGTCTCAGATAGAGAATGTATTTCCTCACAATCGTGATTGGAGATACAGATCTCATCATCCTAAAGAGCAAATTATTGGAGGCACCTCAGAAGGAGTTAAGACAAGATCAAGATTAAAAAATTTGAATAATCTTGGACTTCTATTTGAGATTGAACCCAAAAGCATTGAAGAAGCTCTGCATGATGAAGGGTGGATCCTAGCCATGCAAGAAGAGCTGAATCAATTTGCTAGGAGTGATGTCTGGACACTTGTGCCTAAACCCCATGGGAAAACTATTATAGGAACCAAATGGGTGTTCAAAAACAAGTTGTCAGAAGAAGGGAAAGTGATCAGAAACAAAGTCAGACTTGTTGCTCAAGGCTATAATCAGCAAGAAGGTATTGATTGCACTGAAACTTTTGCTCCTGTAGCAAGGCTTGAAGCCATTAGAATTTTACTCTCCTATGAAGTAAATAATGGCATCACCCTATATCAGATGGATGTAAAGAGTGCCTTTCTCATTGGATTTATTAAGGAAGAAGTCTATGTTAGACAACCACCTGGTTTTGAAGACTCTACTTTTCCAGAACATGTTTTCAGATTGAAAAAAGGATCTGTATGGTCTGAAACAAACCCCAAGAGCTTGGTATGATAGACTGAGCAACTTTTTAACTTAAAATGGTTTTCAAAGAGGAAAAATAGACACAAATATTTTTAGAAAAGGTCTAACAAAGATTTCATTCTTATCCAGATATATGTGGATGACATTATCTTTGGTTCTACTGATTCTTCATTATGCAAGGAATTTTCTGAGCTTATGTAATCAGCATTTGAAATGAGCATGATGAGAGAACTTAAGTTTTTCCTAAGACTTCAGATTAAGCAACAATCTGATTGTATATGGATCCATCAAGAGAAATATACAAAAAAATGCTTAAGAAGTTTAATATGAGTGATTGCAAGCCTATGTCAACTCCTATGCATCCTTCTATTGTGTTGAACAAAGATGAAGGGGAAGAACCAGTAAATCAAACTTTATACAGAGGAATGATTAGTTCATTATTATATCTAACAGCAAGTAGGCCTGACATTATGTTCAGTGTTTGTCTTTGTGCTAGATTTCAATCTGATCCAAGAATTACTCATTACAAAGCTGTAAAGAGAATTTTCAGATATTTAAATGGTACTACTAATCTTGATCTTTACTATAAGAAGAGTAAGGATTGCAGGTTGATAGGTTATTGTGATGCTGACTTTGCTGGAAATAGGCTTGAAAGAAAATCAACTAATGGAGGTTGCCATTTCATTGGTGACAATATGATAAGCTGGTCCAGCAAAAGGCAAAGCACCATTGCTCTCTCAACAGCAGAAGTCGAATATATTGTTGCAGCTAGTTGTTGTTCACAACTGCTTTGGGTAAGATATCAGTTAGAGGATTTTAATATTGATGTATCTTCTATTCCTGTGATGTGTGATAATATAAGTGCTATCAATTTATCTAAAAATCCCATTCAACATTCTAGGGCTAAGCATATAGAAATCAAGCATCATTTCATTAGAGACTATGTTCAGAAATGTGTTTTGTTATAAAGTTCATTGATACTAAGCATCAATGGGCAGATATATTCACAAAACCCCTAACTGAAGATAGGTTTAGATTCATTAGAGATCATCTGAACATCTTGGGTTTATCTGGAAAAAAAATCTGTTGAACATGCATCTGAAAGTGTTTGCATTTGAATGTGCATGACTATCTGAAAGCTATGTGTGTCTGAAATAGCTTCAGTCTGAATAGTAAGGAAGGCTAAAACGTTTGGTCTCCTTCTCTGTGTAACTTCCCCTTGCACGATTGCACGATCTCCTAGACTGCAACTGTCATCATTACTGCTGTGACGACTATTTAAAGGATGTCTCATTTCAGTATTTTGTTACGCTCTCTCACTCTCTCACAAGAATTCTCTCACTAGAGTTTCTTCTGCCTTGTGCCCTAAGTTTCTTGTGCTCCTCAACTTTCTCTCAACCAAGCTTGAAGATAATGGCGTCTAAGAAGTCAGCTGGTGGTTAAATCGTTCCTTCAAGGGCTGTAGACCTTGAAGCTCTACATGCTGGTGGCATAGACTTGATTGGATTGTTTGAAGAAGTTGGCTGGACAAATTTCTTCACCTCTATCATCTGCGCATGGAATGAGAAAAGTGTTGAAGAGTTCTAGAAGAATGCTAAGGATGTATCCAGTGAAGATGGGAAATATCAAGCCTTGGAGACATCAGTTCTTGGTGTAAAGCTCAGAGTAGATGCAAACGTCATTGCTGCTGTAACAAGTGTAAAGAATGAAGGTGCTACTTTTGTTCCTGACTGGGAGAAGAAAAATGGCGGAGTCAAGAAGTTCACGAAGATGTTGTATGGCATTGAAGAACCTGGAGATCTCAGAAGCTCCTACATGCATCCTAGAGCCAGAATCCTCCATGCTATCTTGGGATGCTGTATTCTTCCCAAGTATGGTTGCAAAAACCATGTGTCTGAACTGGAGAGATTTTGCGTGATCAACTTGTTACAGAAGAAGAAGCTGAACCTTCCAAGAATCGTTCTTTACAATATGCTAAAGAGAGTGAATGATTCTGCTGCAAGCTACAGTCACACTACTCTCATCACTAAGATTCTGCTGAAGTTCAATGTTCCTATTGAAAGACTGTACGACCATGAAGGTCCTACTTTCTTCTCTTTGGGTAACATCAAGAAGATGGGCATTGCTGTGAAGAGGCCCTCGCCTGAGAGAACCCTCATGGAGAAAGCTGTCAGAGATAAAACTGATGCTACTGGAAAGAGTGCTCTGGATATTCTGGAAGACGAGCTAAAGGGAGATACTCACAAGGAGAAGTTTGTTTCTGCTCAAACTCCCACAAAAATTGTGAAGCAGAAGAGGTCAAAGACTTTTTAGAGAGCTCCATCATCTGAAAGGAGTGTTCAACTCAATGTATCTGAACCTGCTCAGGATATGTCTACACATGTCCCTGATATTGTGGGTCAGGTAACTAAGAATCTAAGTGTTGCTACTCAGCCTACTCTCATAATGGGAGGACAGGATGGAGACATTAACATTTTGAAACCTACTCCAGTAATTGTTGAATCTGCTAATTCAGAGAAAACCATTTATGCTATCCCTCTTGCTTCTAGTCTACCTGAAGATGAAATTCAGCAAGTTGTTTTGGAGATAGAACAAGAAGAGTTTAGACAGAAAGAAGAACAAGAAAAGCAAGAGTATACTTTAGTTGTTGCTTCTCAGCAAGAAATGTTGGAAGATGAGAGGCTCGAGCAAGCCTCTAGATTGAAAAGAAGAAGGGCCAGTGCTAAGGCCAAAAGAAACAAAAGAAAAAGATCGCTAAGTCCTTTGTTTGAAGCACCTCAGATGGTAACAAGGAGTAAGAGCATTCAGCAGGAGGATGCTATAGAATTTCAGAGGGCTGCTGAAGAAGGAAGGAAGAAGAAGCTGGAAGAACTTAAGAAGAAGAAGGGTATTGATCAACCCAAGGCTTCTATCAGGAGACCTAGGGCAATCTTTGGTAATGTCACTACTTCAGAGGATGAAGAACCTCCTCCACCCAAGGTTATCAGCACTACAGAGGAAGTTCCAAAACCATCATCATCATCTTCCTCGTCTCTCTCAGGATATTCAGAACTTGAGTCAAATGACGAACCTGATTGCATATGGTTTGGTGGAAATCTTCAGTGGCTGTGTTTGCTGAAGGAGAAAGCTAGAGATTTCACCAGGAAACCTACCTATGATCTGGTGCTCCCTGTTCGTAGTGATGAGCAGATGTTGTGGGCTTCTGAAGTTCCTCACAAATTTTACAACATACCTTTTGCTGAAAGGCCCAGGGTTCCAAGATTCCCAAATTTGTATGAGGAGTTGTTGTTTTTCAAAGAAGCTGCACCCTTGATTTCTCATCCACCTTCAAGGTTTCTTTTGGAAACCTCTTCAGAAGCAAGGCAACGGAGACTGCACAGTTCAGGGGGAGGTGGCCTCTCAGATTCACTGGAGAAGATAAGGCATGGAGTTATCACCCCGTTTCATAAGTGGAGGCAATTAGATCTTTTCTCTCAAGACCAACACAATTTATCATATGAAGAATGGATTGTTGTGCGAATGTTGTGTCTTGAAGCTGAGCTGGTTGATCAGTGCTACTCAAGTTCTTTTGGTTATAGAGACTTTAGGCCACCCAAACGAGTGTATACCAAGTTATCTACTACTATCCTGGTGCAACTTGATAGGATAGTACTCAGGTACCCCTATGCTGAGTCTTTTCTTAATAAAGACAAATGTGCTGTGTTTGAAGAAGGTGGGCCACCAAGAGTTCTGTCTGAAGATGAGTGGGAAGGTTTATCTGAGTACATCTTCTTGAATCAAGGAATGGATCACTCATTATATGAAGCCATGTGGAATTATCATTGGGCTCTAGTTGAGAAGGAAGGAAGTTCATCTGGAACTCACTGGGATGATGTTGATTCTAAAGTGGTTGTAGGAAGGAATACCACTTAGGAAACTGCTACATTCTTCAGGGGGAGATTTCCTATGTCTGACAGGACACTCCATCCCGAATGGGTAATGGCTAAATATTTTGGGAAATTTAAGTATTTCATCAAGGTCAGCAACCCAATGAGGTATCATCTTCCATCCGGTTTTTAGTACTTTCGTTTCACCAACAAGTACCTGTCCTTGATCTTTTATGAAGAAAACTTGGAAGCTGAACTGGTTGCTCTATCAAGAGAAAATCATGTTTTGAGAACTCAGAATGAAGAACTCCTACAGTGAACAAATCAAATCCTAGTTGCCCAAGCACATATTAGGGTTGGTTAGAATGAACTCAAGGAAGCTGTTGTAGGCGAACTTGAGAGGCAGAGGCTAGCCATGCAAGAAATGCTTGAAAAGGCCCTGAGAGGACTAAGACCTAGTTCATGATGCTATTTCTTTACCTATTTCTAGACTATTTTGATTTTAAGTTTATTATGTTTTTCCTATGAACAATTTTTTTTGTGCATTAAATCGAATATGACAATATGGTTGTTGCGTAATAAATGCTTTTAACTGTTTGGTAATGCATTGAATGCTGATGATTGATCATTGTTACTTATCTTACGTTACATGATTGTTATTACCGTACCCTTTTGATTGATGACAAAATGGGGAGTATTTATGAGGACTAACAAAAATATGAGGTAGTTTACACAGAAAGTTTTTCAGAAGGATAAATCTGTGAGAACACAAGGCTCAGATGGATGATCTGATTAAGGAGGAGGAAGTCTTAAACTTTTTTCTTTTTAAACCCTTTTCAGATTTTAGTTTTACTCAATGTGTTTGTCATCATTAAAAAGGGGGAGATTGTTTAGTCTCAAAAGTTAATTAAGAATTTAAACAAAATTGAGTCTCACTCTCTTAAAGTTTTAATGAGTAACAAATATTAAGTAAAAAGAATAGCTACATGATATTATGCCTTCACGTTGCATTTATTGATTATAGAATCAGATATCATCTCAAGCCATTTCTGAAAGACAATAAAAACATCATCTGAAGACTTGAGCTTGTTCGCTTCGTCTGAAGGGTGTACATCATCTGAAGACTTGGAAGTGCATCTGAAGGATTTTATCCGTATGAAGTGTAAAAGTCTTAGAAGCTCTCTTTGACTTAAAGTAATGTTGAGAACGTTGTACACTCATTCCAAAAGTCTAACTTCTTTCAGCATACAAGGCAAAGCTACTTTCCTTCCTCATTCAAATGTTTTGCACAAATAAGGAAAGTTTGCATTTGCTTCTGTGTAGCTGTCCAAAAGCACATGTGCGTAGACCTGTATCAGAGGTTCATCAGAACATCCTTGCAGGCTTAGTCTAAACGTCTCTTGCGCATTTAATTCTATTTGACAACGGACATCTTCTCGCTGTGCTCTATATATACCCATGCACGTATGAAGATTTAAGAAGAGAAGAAAAGCTCAAAAAGAATACGCCGAAACGCTACAAAATTACTCTAATATTTTTACTCTTATACAAACTATCTTTCTGATCCTGAGTTGAATCTCAGTTCTTGTGCATTGTATTCCATGTTCAAGCTCTGAATTGTTTTATTGCTTGAACATCTCTGTTTATCTTAAACAGTTTGGGTTTACAAGCCTGGAGAGGCTTACTGTATAAAAGAATACTTGGGTTACACTTAGATAAGTGTCTGAGAGCCTGAAGAGGCTTGGTAGAAGAACGAATACTTGGTGTAGAGCCTGAAGAGGCTTGACAGAAAAGAATACTTGTAATCTTGCAAGATTAGTGGAAATACAGGTACTGGTTTTGCCCTGGGATTGGACGTAGATCACAGTGGTTGTGAGTGAACCAGGATAAATTCTGGTTGAGTCTTCTCTATCCCTTAACAATTTCAATTCAGTTTTAATCTAACAAAGGGGATTGAAAAGTATTTAAGGGAGAACTTCTTTTCTATACTAAAACTAATTTTCAAACTAATCTTTGAATCTGAACTAAGTTCAGAAGGTAATCAAAGCTTCAGATTGACTTTCATCATCTGAAGCATTCGAGAAATATTTTTGAGAAGTTTTTTAAACTAGAAAAAGTTTCCATTGAAACACTATTGAACCCCCCTTCTAGTGTTTCCCTGTATTTCCAACACATTTCACCTTCCAGAGGAGCAGGTCATTGTATTTAAGGACACATAGCCCATACATAGCGTCTTGCACAGGAACAAGGCAAAAAAAACCATGTTTTTAGCTTGGATGGAAGCTAACTCAATCTACTCTGAAGGAAGGCATTGACATATGCAAAATTTCCTAGCCTATTTATCTATGATGATGAGAACAAAGAGTGGCGCCGGCGAAAAAGAGGTTTCTCAATAGGCCGAATGAATTTCATTCCTCCAAGTGTCGGGGAATTATGCTATCTTAGACTTCTCCTTAATGTTCAACGTGGGTGCACAAGCTATGAATTATTAATGACTATTAATAGAGTTTCACATGCAACCTTCAGAGAAGCATGCAGTGCACTTGGGTTACTTGATGATGATAAGGAGTTCATTGATGGAATTGTAGAAGCATCTACAACAACATCATCATTGGCCTTACGAAATCTTATACCAAATGCGTAAAGAATTTCATTGTTTGGGAACAAATATGGCATCTACTTTCAGACGATATCTTATACCAAATGCGTAAAGAATTTCATGCACCAGGTACATCACAGTCAACCCAATCCACCATCATGTTATACCACTATAATAAGTTATTTCACCATATCACTAATTCTATTCTTCTTTTTAGAGTTGCAAATTTCTCCAGATGATCTCCACAATCTTTGCTTGGTTGAAATTGAAAAATTATTACAAGCAAATGGCAAGTCACTTCGGGATTATGGCTCAATGCCATTTCCGCATAATAATTTCTCCAGACAGTTTTCTAATGTTTTGTTTTTCAACAAATTAAACTTTGACCCCGATGAAATGAATAAGCTACATTTTGAATGCCTTGCAAAGCTTAACCCAGGACAACACCATGTCTACAACCAAGAAATTACTGTTGTCACTAAAGCCGAAAGGGGGAGAGGTTCTATTTTATGTACGATCATGGAGGTATACGAAAGATTTTTTTGTGGAAAACCCTTACATTTAAACTACATTCAGATAAAAAAATTGTGCTTAACGTAGCTTCAAGTGGAATTGCATCATTGTTGCTACTAGGAGGAAGAACTGCACACTCACAGTTCCTTATTCCATTATTGTTAAATGAGTATTCTTGTTGCTCCATTAAACAAGGTAGTCTAAAGGCTGAGTTACTACAACAAACAAGCCTCATTATTTGGGACGAGACACCTATGGTGAACAAATAAGTCTTTGAGGAATTTGACCGCACATTGAGAGACATCATGCGGATTGATGTACATGATAGTCACCAGAAACTACATTTCGTTAGATACTACATGTTATTCCAAGAGGTAATAGAGTATACATTGTGATGGAAACGATTAGCTCATCATATCTATGGAAACATTGTACTGTTTTAAGGTTATCCGAAAACATGAGGTTAAAGTCAAACTATGGATGAATACCTATTGAGGTAGTTAGACATTTTTCCGATAGAGTTCTTGCTGTTGGAAATGGCATTGTTACTAATTCATCAGAAAGTGAGGATGGCATCCCTATTCCAGATGACCTGTTATTGGTACATAAAGAAGATCCATTACAATCTGTTGTCAGTTTCACCTACCCAGGTCTACTCAATCATTACAACGAAACTTCTTTTTTCCAAGACAAGGCAATATTGGCGCCTACACTCGATGTCGTTGATACTGTGAATCAATATGTCATGTCCACTCTTCCTGGTGAAGAGAGAGTTTATCTTAATTGTGATAAGATTTGGAAGGTTGAGGAAGACACAGGCATTGAAGCAGATTGGTTAACTACTGAGTTTCTTAATGGTATACGATGCTCAGGCATGCTTGAACATCGATTAGTCATGAAGAAAGGGGTTCCATTCATGTTAATGAGAAACATAGATATATCATCTGGCTTGTGTAATGGCATTAGATTAATTGTTTCTGAACTAGGTGAGAATGTGGCGCAAAGCATCTTACAGGTGACAACATAGAGACTACTATTTATGTCCCTCGAATGAATTTGATTCCCTCTGATAACCTAACACTAATTAAGTTCCAACGAAGACAGTTCCCACTCTGTGTATCTTTTGCAGTGACTATCAACAAAAGCCGAGGCCAAACCCTATCCAGAGTTGGGATTTATTTGCCTAGGCCTGTATTTTGACATGGCCAATTGTATGTTGTTGTTTCAAGAGTGAAGTGCCCAACTGGATTGATGATTGTCATATGTGATGACAACGGCTCACCATCATCCATAACTCAAAATGTAGTCTACAAGGAGGTCTTCCAAAAATTGTAATGTTTATTTGTTTGCCCAATACATTATTTGTTCCACACAACAGTTGCACATTTTGAGTTAATCCTTATTATCACTCTACATGACATCACCACTTATTTCACTGCTGAAATTTAATCCATAGCTTTACAATAGTCCTCTGCTCTGTAATCCAAGTATCATCGATTAATTTATCATACATAGTGACTCTACATTGTCCACACAACTTTTTTAGATGTGCAACGACATTTTGAAACATACTCTGCAAATGGTCAATCATAATATTAAATTTTACTTTCAGTCTCATACTTCTATTGTAACCATCTATTTTCCTACTCCATAAAATGGAACACTTAACAGTTGCTTGGCCATATCAATTTCTCAATCATTGCTACCAAGTTACATCACTTCAATATAGAAAACATTTCTACTTTCTTAACTCAAAATCTTAAAATTATTTTCAATAGCTATAAAAAATCTTTAGTTGCACAGACAATGTATTCTTTTCATTTATGAATTTTTGACTATAATACTTCAATTACAATTGTTGATCATGTTTGAGAATGTCGTACATTGCACGGGTTCTTTACTAATTGTATTTCATTGATAGTGTCTTTGGACTTTATTCAGAGACCCTCTTTTTAATGGTATTCATGAGTTTTACATAAAAAAAATTATATCTTAATTTTATAAACTTATCTTGTCATATTTTTTACGTTTTGAAATTCGATAAAATAAAACAATATACATAATATATATTAAAACTTACAATTGTGGGGACTTTCGACAACTGTTCATTGGACTTCATCCGGTTTTTGGTAAAGAAAAAAAGGAAGACTATTTTTGGGTTCTTTCTCTTTACTATTAGTGGCCTATTTCTATTTGGGCCCACTGGAACTTAATTCCTTAATTGTCGTTGATGGGTTTGTAGGTTCAATTGAGTTATTACTGTCCAGGAGGTGTGTCTCTATATTTCTTCTCTCACCGAGTTTCTTTGTATAGGGTTTACTGGTGCTTTTCTTCCTTCTCAAGCGGCGCCTTCAGGAGAAGCAGGAGATGTCTACTGTTCAGAATTTTGGTAGAGTTGTTGCATGCGTTTATTGCCAGCTGTACACCGTGTTGATTTTTTAATCTGTTGTTGGGCTATAAATCACCGAAAACATGGTGTGATCTCTCCTTAGCCTCTGTATTTTTTTACGATGGTATATTTAATTGTGTGAGAAATTTTGTATCTGTTGTTAAAACATCTTTACAAATTTTCATCCATTCAATAGGTGCTAAATTAGTATTTTAGCGTTCAAAACAAATTTTCTCGGTTTGGGGAAAATTTGGGAATTTTTGAATTTTATCTGCTCCCTGATGGTTGAGGTATTCTTCCTTATTTTTTGTTGTAGGTTTTTTAGGCTGTGCTATTCAAATCCCATTTGTTCTGGGATTAAATCCCTTTATTTCCGGTGGATTCATGTTGTACATTGAGCTAAGTTAGTGAGGTCCAGTAGGCTTTTCCCCTCTCTTTCTACTACCATCGAGTTTGTGTGTGTAGGGTTTTATAGATGTGTCAATTCCTTCTCAGAGTGTAGTATAGGCCTCAGTTGCTTTCACATCTTCTCTGTTATAGACAAGTAGACGTGTTTCCTTCTTTTACTTAGCATACTCGAGTAACAAGGAGAGAGGGTTGCTAAATTTTCCTGTTTGTGGTCTATTTTCTGATGGACATGATATGTAGTGTAGTCTTTACTCAGACATAATTGCTCAGAGTTGAATTAGAAGAATAGAGTTCTATTTCATTTTTGTAGAATACTCAAGTAAGAGAGGAAGGGGCTTGTGCTATGTGTTACGTTTTTCCCTATTGCCGCTGCATTGGTCATCTTTCGGCACTGCATCAGAAAAACAAAAAGGGGAAAAGAGAAACCTAAGGGAGATAAGGAAGAAGGAGGGGAAGAGGGAGAGGGAGGGAAGAAGCCGCACAACAGCGGCAAGACCAAACCGGTGCGGTGGTGCACGCGATGACAGAGGGTGATGGCTGTGCAGCGACAGATTTCACCGGTTAAGATGAAAATGACGGCCATGCACAGCGGTGGCCACACGACCTGAATTAGAGGATGCACAATGGGAATGGGGCTGGCTTCAGTGGTGTTTGAGCCATAGATGGGGGGCGTGTACCGACGCGACCGAGCAGCTCTATGGGTTTGCTTTCTTTTCTTTTTGTTTTTTTATGGTACTATTTCAATCCCTTCGATCTCTCTCCTTGCTTTTCGTTTTTATTATGCTGTTTAGTAACTTGAAGGTGGAGTGTTTGGGGAAAAAATTTGTGAATTGTGGGTGATGGGCTGATGGTGATTGTAATATCCTTCTCTTATTTATTTTGTTTTTTTTTACTGAATTGCTTAACTGACTTTGGGTGAGACTGCTCTCATTTTTTTCTCATGAATTCAAGTCCTTTAAATATGTCACACCCAAAATGAGAATAAACTATATCATGAAGATTGACATTCATATCACACATTCTGTTCTTACCCTCTCTTTCTCTTCACTCTCTTTCTGAAATTTTCATTTTTCTTCCATTTGTTTGTATTTTTGAAGCAATAATTATTATTCTGTTACCTTCATTATTTTCAAAATCAAAAGAGAAGGGAAATTTGAGAAAGTTTTTGGTGCTTTGTGAGCAGGGAAATGATAGAGTTGAGGAACTGTTGCAGCTTGGATGCCTTCGGTTTTGAGCCTTAGAAGTCGCTGTCTCCATTGCTAGAATAAGACAATCAGTAACATGTTGCAATATCATGAACACCCTTTCAGTGGAGAGAAAGTTTTGGGGTTTTAGATAGTTAGTTGTGAATATTGTCCTAGCAAGAGAAGAGACAGAGAGAGCAGGGAAGGAGCAATGATAGGGAGGCTCGGCAAAAGGAATTAGTGCTAATATTCTTATTGAATAGAAGGGAAAGTTGAGAAGTGAGTATATGGTGGGTTATAGGAATGAAAATTTCTATTTGCGAAAATAGCAGTAGAAAAGGTAAAAATATTCCAGTAGGAATAATTAATTTTTCTGAAAACAAACTTCATTCTAGCTTTCTTTGGTAAGAAAACTATATTGTGTGGCTCTGATATTTTATTTTTCAAGACCCTACTAACCAGTATATTATATGCACAAAATTGACCTTATGTTCTCTCTTTGTTATGGTGAATAGAACTTGATTCCCTATGGGTTGTGGTTCAGGAACTCCCAGAAGGAAGTTTCTTATGTGGAAATAACAAGCATTCTTTTGTTCTCTCTCTGTTCTTCCAAAGATTAATTGAACCAGTGTAATTGTGTTAAGGTTTGTTCCATTTCTAGCTTCAAGTTACATTTTCATCTTTTTTCCTTTTAGGTTGGAAACTAAAAAATGTATTCCACTGTTTCTGGAGAACATCTTCATGTGTTTTCTGCTATTTCATTCTTTATAGATGTCAAAATTATTATAGATATTGTAGACTGTAAATAAGAAACTGACAACCTAGGTTCGCTGATTAACTTGTGTTTTTTATTAGGTTTTCTTTTGTAAAAATATGATCATGCTCTGTAGATTTAGTGGTTCAAGTATAGAATTAGGATAGTAGACTATGGGTTAGCTACTGTCATTTGCTCGACTTTTAGACGCAGGAAGTTCACTTTGTTGCACTTTTCCAATTAGTTTTTGGGTTCCCAATGATATATGTGGCACTACAGTGTATTGGGACAGTGAATGGAATTGGTGTTTCAACACGCGTGTGTTGTATCTACATCATCTAAGAAGCATCTATGCATCTATAAAGCATAAGGTAATAGCTGATTTTTTTGTAAAAGATCTCTTAGAGATTTTTTTCCCAGTATAGCTCATGATTATGTTTGCATGTAATACTTTGAAACAACTTATCCTCGGTGATGATGAATTACATCTTTGTCTTTTTTCTTTTGTAGATTTAGGATTAGGGCTTCTGTACATTTGGCAGAATAGATTTGGTTCATTTCATCAGGGACTCTCAGAAAAGACTATAATATCTTGGTTTCATCACTAATTTTGTAGTTAAGAGGCATGATCAACTACTAATTTTTTAAAAAATTATATTTGTAATGTTCCTGAACTGGAGTTTATTATCTATTTTAAGTAAGTAAAATTGGTATTTTGTTTTACATTCGACTGCTAGAACTATAGAATTGTGAAACAATGTTTTGCAAATGAGCTTGGAGATAGAGTTGGGGTTGTGTTGTACTTATAAGATCCAAGAGGAAATGTACATGAAGTTGTGTATGATAGAAGAACAAGTCCTCAAGACTAAATCATGATTGGTTTGATATTCGGGTTTTCTTATGCTTTGCTGGGAATCAATTGGGTACAACTGACTTATATTGGAGTATTTAACTTCAATAGAAAAATATGGGATGATACCCAAGGTAAAATTTTATATTATCACTACTGTAATAAGATATGTCTGGATGCACAATCTGATCAACAAAAAGAAGAGGAAGAAACAAATCATTCAAGGAGGTTACATTTCTATGAAGTTATCTTCTTATTAGGCATCAACAAGCCAATTGGTAATTTTTTAGTTGTGATGTTATTTTTATTTCATATTACCTTCATTACCAGATGTCATGAAAACTTCAATGTGGAATCTTTTGAGTCCAGGGATTTACCAGATTTGTAGGTTATATTTTTCAATGACATTGGTTGGTCCAAGTAAGAAGTTGATAGAGTGCCAGGTTATTGGTCCAAGAGGAATATTCAAGGTTGTTAAGTTTGGTGAAGGATGGAGATTATTCTGCAAGAAGAACAAAGTGTAAAAAGGATATGAATTGAAGTTTTTTTAATGTTGTGTAGGAGAGGACAACTGATGTACAGATTAAGAAAAATGATGAAATTTACATCCTAATTGGTAATACCACTGAAAGGTTTATTCATTTTTTGGATTTATTTTTTTGTACCATGCAGGAAAAATATTACACATTATTTGTGAAGACAAGTTTTAAGTGCTTGTGCAAAATTATTAATCACTATCGTATATCCATGATTATCTATGATCTGCAAATATATGTTGAGTTTTCAATATTTTTGTTCTGTCATCTACTATATTAGTTGTATCATTTTACTTGATTGCTTTTATAAATAAGTATATCAATGAATTTCTGTCAGTGTATTCTCAAGCTTTTAGTTGCCTTCCATTTCATTAGAACAATTATTTTTTATTGTATGGTCTGGATTGCACACACTAAGATTTTACATTGTTGATGGTCCTAGAATCTTTTTGTGAAGCCTAAGAAATGTTTTAATTTCAAACTATTCTAAATCATAGGTAGTTTGTTTGTTGCTTATAGAATGAAAAATCTAAACATTCAAAAAATGAGTACTAAAGCAAGCCATCGAGAGGCATAAATTTTTTTTAACGTAATACATTGCACCGTAAATTTTTTTACATCAATTTCTCTCAATGTATTATAATGCAATTAATTATTTATTTGTGTAGTTGGATTATCTGTTCTCCTTTTCTAAATATGTGAATTTATGTAAGTGTGGGAAGATACTTATGGCGGGAAGAAAGTTAAGAATGTACAAAAACAAAATAATATATATATTTGCTTAATAATAAAATCTTAATATATATTAAAAGTATTAGTAGTTAGAATCTGAATTAAAAAGTAATCAACAAAAACTAAAGTTGTGCATGCATTTAAAATGTTAGAACTGTATTATTTTTATTTTTTGACAATGTTTATTAAATATTTTATTCTAATTTTTAAAGTCTTGATAAAATGAAGAGTTCTAACCAATAATCATGTATGAAGAAAAGATTGATATTCAATGAACTTAATTTCATATAAAAGTTTAGTACTATTGAAAGATGAAGTTAAGAAATTTTTATTTTTTGCATTGTCTTTTGGTAGTTCTGTTAACTGATATTATAATCAAGTATCAAGTTATTTACATTAGACTGATTTTTTTGCAACCGTTTAGGACTCTTGAATATTTTAAACTTTTAATATGAAGATATATTTTTTTATTTTTAATAAATCACCTTCCTCTCAACTGTTAGTAGAGAATCTTTTTATTAAATGGATTAATTTTTTCTTGGGTTAGAGTATGTTGGGCTTATTTTCTGTAACATCCCAAAATTTAGAAATATAATTTAAATACGTATAATTATATTTCGATAACGTTAGCTGTAAAAATAGAAGTTACATAATAATAGTAAATATTAATATACCTGTATTTATGAGATAATAATAATATAATATTATAAATATTAGTAGAGACTTCAGATTATTAGGATCTTAATCAAATATGTTTATATAGAATATAATAATAATATTATTAAGGGATAAATCATAAGATTGCAATTAACATTAATTGTTATAAATATAGTAATTGTTATATTAATAAAATAATATCAAGATTAATAATGATAACCTTATGAGAGAGATGTGGTTAGTGTTTTAAATTAGGATAAGGTTTTAAAATAGGAATACTGAGAGATCACAGGGATTAAGGGTAAGAATCAATACAAATTTAGGATAAGATTTAATTATAAGATTTGAATTTAAATTTGAATATAGACGGATAAGGACTCTATAATATCCTAATAATTCCTAATGAATAAATAAAATAAAATAAGATTTATGAAGAAAATAATAATAATATCATTATATTATTTTGTTTAAAAAAAAGATATTATTTAATTAAAAAGGGTAATGGGTGGGTAGGAGTAGGCCCAACTCAATTAGATATTTAAATAGGGGGATGGTTATCTATTTCACCCTATTAGCTTTCAAACGTTAGATAACCAATCCCTAGGGAGGAGAGAAGCAATTTCACAAGGAGGAGGTGCCGCAGAGTAGATTAGCAAGAGAGTTCTATCTTTCGTTTCTGATCGTCAACTCTAAGGTACGGTGAGGGAGAGAGTGCTGCTTGTATGTGTATGTAGGGGTGATTGGGTAGTGAGAATAACCTCTAAAGTTTAATAATTGAAATCAATATGCGAATATGTGTTGTTTTGTGATGAAAATCTGTGATTTGATGCCTATGAATGTTAATCTTGATGAATCTTGATTGAATTGAATAAGAATAGTGAGAATAGTGAAAAGGGGTTAACGAGGGTTTGACAATTTGGGGATTTTGATGATTAATTGTGAATTTGTTGTAAAGATTGAGTCTTTAGTCGATTTTATGCGGTATAATCGTATAATATTGATGTATTGATGATGAGGAATGATTAGAGGATGAATATAAGGGTTTAAAAGGGGTAAAAATCGCAAGAACTGTAATTTCGTGTCGCGGGTAATCGATTACAGTAGGTTGTAATCGATTACCAGAGGTTTTGTTTGCAGGTAATCGATTACCATGGGTGTGTAATCGATTACCAGAGGTTTTGCTTGCAGGTAATCGATTATAGGGATCTTGTAATCGATTACCAGAGAGGTGTTTTGCAGGTAATCGATTACAGGAGTCTTGTAATCGATTACCAGAGTGGTTTTGGTGATCTTAATGTTTGATGATGATTGTTATACCTTAATTTGGTGTGAATATGAAGATATGAGTATGTCCTTGATGATAGATGTTTATTATGATGAATATTGATGATTGATTGATGATTTTTATGAGGCTTATGATGATGATGATGATTGATGGATGATATTTATGATGATTATGAAGATGATGATTGAGTGATGATATTTATGATGATTTATGATGATGATGTGTGATGATTTATGATGATAATTATGATTGACGATGTTTGATGATGATATCTTTACGATGTTGATTATGCATTGAGAATATGAGATGTGATTCGATGATGATTATGCATTGGGCATATGAGATGTGGTGTCTGAGATACACGAGCCCAAGAGAGGGGCGTTGAGCAACACTATCGGCCTGTGTGGTGATTAACGGTAGTGTTGTGTGTGAAACTTACCGGCCTGTGTGGTGATTAACGGTAGGTAGACCATGGTGGGGGACATTCTTGCACAAGCCTAGAGTGGGGTGAAGTGCAACCTACCGGCCTGTGTGGCGTATAACGGTAGGGCTGTTCTTTGTGGGGCGGATGTCTCTGTACAAGCCTACCGACCTGTGTGGTGATTAACGGTAGTGTCTGTGCAACTTACCGGCCTGTGTGGTGATTAACGGTAAGGCCATCACTGGTAACAACTAGGGTGATTGACGAGGTGCACCCATTGTGCGGAGTTCCAAGTCATGATCCTTAGGATGAGGTGTTGACGAGGTGTTGATGAGAATGATGAGGTTTGGTGTGCATGAACATGCATTGCATTTAATGATGAAATTGATTGTTGTTATGATGATATGAGTATTAATGACGACATGAATATTATGTGTTAAGAATAGAGGATGTGTTTTCTTGGTAAACTATTATGTGTGACTTATATAATTATGATGAGTATATTGATGATTTATTGATGAATATTATGTGATGTGTATTTGATGAATGATTATATGATGAACATGATGTTGTGCTATGTGTGGGTGAGGATGGGGTAACCTCTATGTGCATGTATGAGTTGGTATTCTTTTCCTCACTGTTTCTATCTGTGGTTATCATTTACAGGTGACGACGATGACACCAACGGTGTCGAGTATTGAGTAATGGGGAGTCGTTCTGATACTTGTGACATCAGGGCTTAGTAATAGGGGTTTTATTTTTCGAAAACTATTTTTAGTGCCTTACATGGCCAATAAGGATGTTTTGATGTTGATAATTGAGATTTTAATGTTTTAATTACTTTGAAAACGGTTGACCTTAATTTCTGTTTTAATTCAGTTGCTTTGAATCAATGACGTTTTGATGAGAGATATGTGAACCTTTTTACCCAATGTGGTTTGTTATTTCCTAAGTCTTCCGCTTCGTTGAATGTATAAGAGTTTGGGGTAGAGGAGTGTCACATTTTCTATCTATGATAGTGGAGTAATTTGTTTTATTTACATAATCTACACTTTCTGAAGTCCTTTTTCACTAATCCATGTAGTTAGAAATTAGAATATTAGACTTTTATAGGTTTGTTGAAATTTCAAAGGGGTTTATATATGTTAAAGTTTTTACTAAATTTTTAACTGTTAATAAAAGAAAAGAGTGGTGGCCAATCATGTGGATATTAAAATTTTATATTCTATGAACTTAATTTCACATGCTATGTTTCTTTTGTTATGATGAAAAAATATTGTCAAGTATTGTACTTATAAAGAGAACATATTGTATTATAATTTAAATTTCTGCATACAAATTTAATTTTTATTATATTTTATTCCAAATTTTTAGTATATTATACTCATCAGGTATTATGTTCTTAGATCAATCCTTTATAACCAGCTTATATGAATTCGTCATTTACTTTGTTTTAAATCAAATTAGACTCTCTTTATATTTTTCTACATACATACTACATTTACAGAAAAAAATAATAAATTAAATTAAAACACGTAATTATTTTGTTATTTGTGTAATCATTGACTTAATCCTTCCATTTCATCCGTTTTCAAATTGTCTGCATCTTTTGCTTAATGATAGAATATTACGTGAAAGAAATAAATTTATCACTTAATTTTTCATTGTTTATATTTTATTCTATTAATAAAACTGACATATGTCAATCAATTTTAACAACTTTTGTTTAAATTAGATTTTTTTTACATTTTCACACCCAATCTATTGTCACAAATATCATATTTTAATACAGAACCTTACTAATTGTTTTCAATTTCTTAATTTTTTAAACCAAATATAATATATTTTATGTTTATATTTATGTTTGAGTTTAATTAGTATACACTGACAGTATAAAAAAGTTTTACACTGTCATCCAATTATGTGTCTCCACTTCATTTAATGAGCATGACACCTCAAAAGGTATTAAATTTATTAAATAATTTGGCAGCACATAATTAGATGATAGTGTATTTTACACTATCAGTGTATATACATTAAGTCCTTTACGTTTTCATTTTTACTGTTTATTGCTTATACAATTCTTACAATAGCATCTATACTTATCAACTATGTCTAATTATTAACCAAATATAATCAATTGGTCTTTTACACTTAACATCATCGTTGACCTAAATTCAATTGCTTCCCTACCTTCAACTGGACACCATCCCCTCATCCTAAATTATATGTTAACAAAAAATAACCAAAATTAGAATTACATTTTGTGCTATTCACAAGTGTTTAAGTAATCATTTGTAATTTTTGGTTGTGAAATTTTACTATAATATTCTCTTCTCAACACCCACTTTTTGGTATTAAAAATACAAAAAATATTGATCACCTTTGACTAATTTTACAGTACAAATATGTATATAAAAGATACAAATATGTAGATAAAACATACATACAATAGACATTTGGATAAAGAAGAGATAATAATATAATTTTTTTGACTTTTAATATTACTTTCAAACAAATTATATAAATCATTCTGTGCATTGCACGGGCAAAAACCTAGTTATATACATTTAGAGTGGGTAATCATTATTTTATTTTCAAAGTAAACAATTTTAAAATTACTATTATACATTAGTTTTAAATTTTCTTTTAAAGTGACTTGATTTCATATATAGTTTATCTTATCTTCAAAATAAATTAATTTTTTTATGTTAATAAGTTTTATTTATTTAAATACTACATATTTATTAGATATACATTTTTTTCTTTATTGAACGTTAACATTTTATTTATATTTTTAATTCTTTATCTTATTTATACTTTTTAAATACAAATATAATTTATAATTAATTATAAAAAAATAAGCTTACATTAAAAAGTAATTATATTTGAAAATTTTGTTTGAAAACATTATATGTATTTATACATTTATAATATAATATAATTCGATATGAAATCATATGACATATATATAATATATAATGGCATATATTAATATGATATGAAATAATGTCTTAACATATGCATGCTCTTTAAAATTCATACATCATATGATATGAAATAATATCTTAAAATATGCATACAACATGCTATCACAATGACCAAAAGGTGAGTATATTCCAATAACATTACATTTTTTTTAAAAAAAAAAATTTACAACCTTTAAATTCCATTCATCACATGATATGAAATAATATCTTAAAATATGCATACAGCATGCTATCACGGAGATCAAACGGTGAGTAATTCCAATAACATCACATTTTTTAAAATAAATTTACAATCTTTAAAATTCATAAAAAAACTTTAACATAACACATTTTAATTTTGAGTTTTTATATCAAATCAATATGAATTTACCTCTTCAATATAATTAGTTATTCGATAAGATATTTTTAATTTTCTTAATTTTTATAAATAGCGAGATATTTATAATTTATTATTAAATAACTTTTATCAATAATTTTTTTAATTTTTATTTATAAATATTGAGAAATGCTATTATCTCCTATAATTTATTCCTACCCCTAAAACTTGACACCTGTCAAGTACTTTCTGTCATATTTTACTTTTGCCTTTATTCCATAATTACCCTTGTATCAAATTACACCATCTCTCTTATTGACAATGATTCTCATCCATCTTCCGTAAGTTCCCGTACAAGCTGTACGTGAAAAAGTTTCTCTTTGTAATTCACATTAGAGAAATCATATTTATACAACAATACAACATACACCAAAGAGAGATAAAAAGAAAAAAGAGTGAGAAGACAGAGAAATGTGAGATGTGATGGGTGATGTGATGGAGAGAGGTAGAGAGAAAAATGTGTTGTATGAGTTGTTGTATGATTTTTTGTTGTATGAATTTATTAACTCTTCACATTACTTTTTTTTGGAGGGTGAGGCTTCTCCCAGTCAGTAAGTGCACTAGCTAGCTCAGGTTTTTTCCTTCCCTCTCCTTTCCTTTATTTGTTTATCATGCTTTGCTTTAAAGATTTTTCTGTTTTTTCTTGGAATATTAGAGGAGCAGCTAGTAGAAGGAGTCATAGACACCTTAAAGACACTCTTAGGAATTGTAATCCAGATATGGTTATTATTGTTGAAACTCATACTCTGTATCAGAATACCCAAACCTTTTGGCATAGGATAGGGTATGACCCTATTGCTATTGAAGAAGCCCATGGCCATATGGGGGGATTTGGATTATGGGAAAGGTAGGGTCTAATTATTCTTTCTCTTTGATGGACTCCCACCCTCAGGTTATTAGTATAGAGGTCTCCTCTGGAAATTCCAGTTGGCTGCTTTTCGGGAGTCCATGCTAGCCCTACCCTTTCTAATAGAAATCTTATGTGGAATCATCTCTATAACATTAGTCAATCCATGTCTATTCCTTGGATGTTAATCGGGGATTTTAATGACATTCTCCTGTCCAATGAACAAAGAGGAGGTAGTTTCTTCTTCTCTAGGGCCTCTGCCTTTGCTGGTCATCTGGATAGTTGTAACCTGCTGGATTTAGGCAGCTTTGGCTCTAAATTTACTTGGAGCAGGCACTGTAGGGGTGCCCAATGGGTCCATAGGAGACTTGACAGGGGTCTTGTTAACCCAGCTTGGAGACTTGCCTTCCCTAATGGTACTGTGGAGAATCTTTGTAGGTTATATTCTGATCATCACCCCATTTTGTTAAGATGTGGTGGTAAACATCAAAGTAAAGGGGATAGACCTTTTAGGTTCCAAGCAGCTTGGTGCTCTCACCCCCTCTACTCTTCTATTATTGATTCCACTTGGAGTGTTTCTGAGCATGACACTCTTCAATGTTTGGCTGATGTTAGAGAGGCCTCTATTAAATTTAATAAAGAAATCTTTGGATCTGTTTTTGCTAAGAAAAAAATTTTGGAAAAAAGACTCAAAGGAATTTAAAGAGCTCTTGAAGTGGACACCTCTAGTGGTTTGCTCCAACTTCAAGCTAGCATTTCCCAAGAATATAACAATGTTTTATTTCAGGAAGAGGTTATCTGGTTCCAGAAATCCAGGGAAAAATGGGTGAAATTTGGAAACAGAAACACTTCCTTTTTCCATGCCCAAACTATAATTAGAAGAGCTAGGAACAAAATAAATGGCCTTTTTCTCCCTAATGGAGAATGGTGCACCAATGATGAAACTCTCCAAAGTGAAGCCATTGTCTTTTTTAAAGATCTGTTTTGTAATACCTTTGCCAATGGGAACTACTTTATCTCCCCTAATTTACCAAAGCTTCCTTCTGAGGTTAAAAACAAACTCCTTTCTCATGTCTCTAAGGAAGAAGTCTTCCAAGCCCTCTCTTCTATGAAATCTTATAAGGCCCCTGGGCCTGATGGTTTTCAAGCCATCTTTTTTAAACTTTATTGGGAAAGAATAGGTGATGATGTTTGGAGTTTTGTTAAGGAAGATTTTGCTTCTGGCTCCCTTCCCCTAGCTGTAGCTGAAACCTTAATTGTGCTTATCCCTAAGACTGATAGGCCAAATAGTTTCAAGGAGTTAAGACCCATTAGCTTATGTAATTGCTTGTATAAACTTATATCTAAGGTCCTAGTCAATAGACTCCGATCTATTTTGCAGGATATTGTCAGTCCTTTGCAGGCTAGCTTCATCCCTGGGAGGAGCACATCTGATAATGCAATCATCCTCCAAGAAATGATTCACCATATGAAAAAGTCCAAGAAAAAACAAGGTGATATTGTTTTTAAACTTGACTTAGAAAAATCATATGATAGGGTTGATTGGGGATTCTTAAGAAGTGTTTTGCATGAATTTGATTTTCCCAGTTCTATTATCTCTTTAATTATAAGTGGCATTTCGGCTACTTCTATATCTCTTCTGTGGAGTGGAAAAAAGTGCCCATCCTTTTCTCCAAAGAGAGGTCTGAGGCAAGGGGACCCATTATCCCCCTACCTCTTTGTTTTATGCATGGAAAAGCTTGGACATATGATTTCAGATGTTGTTTTAAATAATTCTCTTGTGCCCCCAAGATCTGCCCTCAAGGCCCTGGGATTTCTCACTTATTCTTTGCAGATGATGTCTTACTTTTTTCTAAAGCCAAGGCCTCTCAGGTGAGGCTTGTGTCTGATATTGTCCATAAGTTTTGCAGCATTTCAGGTTTCAAGGTTAATATGGAGAAGTCTAGAGCCTTTTGCTCCCCAGCTACTCCCATGGGTAAACAGCAGCAACTTTCTCATCTGACTGGCATTAGACTGACTGGATCCTTGGATAAATACCTTGGATTCAAGATCTTCACATCCAGAGTTTCCAAAGCTGACTTTAAAGATGTTGTTGATAAAGTCAATGTCAGGCTTGGTTCTTGGAAAGGGAGATTGCTGAATAAGGCAGGGAGATTGGCCCTTGTCAATTCAGTGATTAATTCCATTCCCACCTACTCAATGCAGATCCACTGGCTCCCAGAAAGTATATGCTCTGAATTGGACAGATCTGCCAGGAATTTTTTGTGGAAAGGAAATAGCTCCACTGGTGTCCATCTGGTCAAGTGGGATACTGTTACCAAGCCAAAAAAATTTGGAGGCTTGGCTGTGCGACAAGCCAGACTGCAGAACACTTCTTTGCTAGGTAAGCTGGCTTGGGAGGTGCTTCAGAAGAATACATCCAAGCTGTGGGTTGAAGTGCTGTGTGCTAAGTATGGAGGTGGGCACAACATCTTTAAGCATCACAAGAATGCTTCCTATGTTTGGAGATCTATTCAGAAATCAGCAGCTACTCTCCAAGATGGTTTTGTCACTAGACTTGGGGAAGGCAATTCAAATTTTCTATTTGATGCTTGGCTCCCTACTGGCCCTATATCTGAGACAGTTGAGTTTCTCAACACTCATGACCTTCAACTGAAAGTGAATGATATCTGCAAGGATAATGATTGGAATCTGCAATCTCTTTGGACCTCTCTTCCTGATCAGGTCTGCCAAATGATTAACCAAATTAGGCCCCCATTGTCTCCTGGAATCCCTGATGTCATCTCCTGGGGCTGCTCCTCCAATGGCCTGTACACTGCTAAAGAGGGTTATAAGTGGTGCTGGAGCAAGAATCTTCACCTTGATGTGCAACAAAACTGGTCCTGGATCTGGAAGTTACCTTGTAGTGAATCTGTCAGATTCTTCACCTGGCTTGCTGCTTCTGATAGGCTTCCTACCAAGATCATTTTATGCCAGAGACATATCACTAATTCTGCAGTTTGCCTCATTTGTGGAGTTGACAATGAATCTGTTCTTCATTGTCTCAGATCCTGCCCTGGTATTCAAGCTCTTTGGGATAGACTTGGCTTTAGGAACCATTTTGATTTTTGGAGCTGTAATAATCCCTATGAGTGGATTCATTGGTCCTGCAAGCAATTTGGCTCTCTTTTCCTAGCAGCTATATGGGAAATTTGGTTGGCTAGGAACCAAAAGGTTTTCTCTGGTCAGACTTCATCTCTTGCTCAACTTAGCTGGAAGGTTGATTGTCTTGCCAACACTTTCAGTTCTATCTTTGGAGATAGAATGGGGACTACTTCTCAGGATACTACTTGGATCAGATGGATTGCCCCCCCTCAAGGTGCTGTTGCAATAAATGTTAATGGTAGTTTGTCTGATCATAGTCATTTTGCTGGTATTGGGGGCTTGATCAGAGACTACAGAGGGTCTTGGTTGAAAGGCTTCTCTGGTGCTGTTAGCTCTCAAAGCATTCTTGAAACTGAATTAAGAGCTCTTCTTGAGGGGCTTAAATTAACCTGGGATGGTGGGTTCATATGGGTTCAATATTGGTCGGATTCCTTGCTGGCTATCTCCTTGAGCAAAGAAGGCTTTCAAAAACATCACCCTTATGCTGGGCTTATTCATGCAATTCAAAAGATGAGTGTGTTGGATTGGCAAGTCAGTATTAATCACATCCATCGGGAGGGAAATAGAAGTGCTGATGCTATTGCTAAGAAAGGGGCTATGTCTAGGCACCCTTCTATTGTTATTTTAGATGAACCACGGGAATTCACTGACTTAGTTTCAGCTGATGCTAGAGGGACCTCCTTTCCTATAGGAAGGAGGTAGCCTCCTTTGTTTTGTTTTCTTCTTTGTCTATTTTTAATTCAATTGTTTACCAAAAAAAAATATTACAAGTTAAAAAAAGCTAGATTAATTTATTACATTAAATTAATTTTTTATACAGGAAAAATATTAATTTTTAAGTGTAAATTAATTTAATGCATTAAATTAAATTTTAAATAAATGTGAAGAATTTAATTATGTTATCCGATTACATAATTATATAGAACATTTAGCTTAAAATTTCTTTTAAATAAAATTACATATACAACTCTTAAATTTTTAAAATCCATATTTAATTAGGTAACGTAAAATTTAATTATTTCTTAACGCAAGCCATATTTGCTATGTAATTCCTACAATCTTTCACACCAAATTGCAAGTTCTCATATCCTTTAGCTTCAACTACCAATGAATGAAAATTTTTGTTTGTTGGAATTCCTGCACAATCATTTAACTCAAGCCTCCTTTTTTAATAACAATTCATTTTCTTATGGGACCTTTGAAATCTTGATTTTTTTGGACATAAAGCATGATTTGCTCTAGATTAACACGAAAAATAGTACAATTTCCACTACTATGAACAATCACAAAAATTTTTGCTTGACATTCAGTTTTGCTAGACAATCTAAACTTAGAAGAACTTGCTCTACTTACATATTTACCTCCTTTGGAACATCCAAGAGAATAATATTGACTTTACCATCCGTTCTTGTGCTAAATTTTCGAACCCCAAATCCAACTTCATAGGCATATTTCTTATAAAAAGCATGAAGCTCCTCTTCAGACTCCAATATCATACCAACCTTTGGAATTTGCTCATCAATATCAACTAAAGATTTTTCAAGCTCTTCATTCTCTTCCACAAATATAGTATTTTCTACCTCCATATCCTAAAACATAACTAACATAAAAAATAGTTATGATTAAAATTTCATTTTATATAGAATTATCAAGATAAAAATACATTGATATAATGCACCGAACAGGAAGCTACTACCACCAAATGCAAAATGCCAAAATGCATTCCCACCTAGTAATAATTAATCATGTCCATTGTAAAGAAATAAGTTACCCTAAGATTACTAGATAAATCTGATGGGGGGAAACAACAACACAATAACAATACAGAGCACACTCTAACAGTTAATGCAGCGGAAATAAATCCCCCTAACTTGCAAGAATCTATGAGGAGCAACAACCAATGAACAACAAAAACAAATCACTAAAATCACAAACAATGGCAACAAGATTTTAACGTGGAAAACCCTTCAAAGTAAGGGTAAAAACCACGGGTCGTCCAGACCAAAGAAATAGCTCCACTATGAACAACAAAAGGTACAAAAGAATCTCAATCAAGTGCACGAAACAGTGCTAACATCCAACCAAACAACAAAGCAATAAAGCTTACAAATAAAGAACAAGGAAGATGAAAAATCCCCAAATATACAGCTACTGTGAGAACTGAATATCTCCCAACTTAGACTTCTATCAACGATCCAACCGTTCCGAATGAAGAACCAGATGTTCCGAACCTGCTGTCAAATTTTCAGCCCAATCCAATGGTGAACAAATCTACAGTAGCACTTTTACAATCGCAGCTCTGTGTAAAAACGAGAATGACTCTCTCTCTCATCCTCTCTCTCAAAGTGCTGGTGTCTTCAGACCTTTCCTCTTCCCTCTTGCTTGCCCATTCAGACCCTCTCCACTTACTTAAGTGAGACATCAAGTGGGCTTCTCAATTTGGGCCTTTTCTCCACATAGGAAGGGAGCCCAAACCCAACAAAATCAACCAAAACCAAAAACAAACGCCTTGCTATTGAAGACACGCAAATGGTCATGCTCACATTCTTGCTAAACCAAATTTTATCTGGATCTTCACTGTCAAGAATAACAGTAGGAGTGAGATTAATAACATGCACCACTGCGTATAGTGCCTCACCCCAGAAATGGTTGGGTAATTTAGCATCTGAGAGCATACATCTCACCCTCTCAAGTAATGTCCTGTTCATCCTCTCTGCTAAACCATTCAGCTGATGAGTTTTGGGAGGAGTCTTCTCATGTGCAATACCATGCTGCTTGCAATAAACATAAAAGGGTCCACAATACTCACCACCGTTGTCAGTACGAATGCGTTTCAGCTTCTTGCCTGATTGTCTTTCAACCAAGGCATGAAATTATTTGAACTTCTCCAACACCTAGTATTTTCTCTGCAAAGCGTAGATCCATAGTTTCTTGGAACAATCATCAATAAAGGTAACAAAGTAAATTGCACCACTAAAGGATTTTACCTTCAATGGACCACAAACATCAGAGTGTACCAATTGCAACAACTCTGACTTCCTAGAGGGAGGATGCTTCTTGAAGGATACTCTGGTTTGCTTGCCAGCCATGCAATGAGAACATTTCTCCAATTCTGCACTCTTTAACCCTTGAAGAACATCCTTTTTAGCTAAGCAATTCAGCCCCTTTTCACTGATATGACTGAGCCTTCGGTGCCACAAAGATGCCTCCATATCCATGGCATTCACACTGTCTTTAGCAACCAAAGCTTTTGTCTAATACAGTTTAGATGATTTCTCCCCTCTAGCCACAACCAAGTTACCTTTGGTGAGTTTCCACTTTCCAGAACCAAAGTGGTTATCATAGCCACCATAATCAAGCATCTGCATAGAGATCAAATTAAAACGGACATCAGGAGCATGTTTGACTCCTCTAAGCAACAACTGCATTCCCATGTTGGTTTGCAGGAAAACATCACCAACACCAATAACCTTAGACACACCATCATTACCCATCTTCAACACTCCAAAATCACCAGAAGTGTAAGATGTGAAGAACTCCTTCCTCGGTGTAACATGCAGCGTAACACCACTATCAACAATCCACATGCTCTCATCTGATACAAGATTAACTGACTCATGGTCACTGAGAATAACAAGATCACCACAAGTAACAGTAGCAACACGATCATCATCATGATCATTCTCTTTCTGCTTACCCTTCTTGCCTTTGTTCACCTTTTTCCACAGAAAAAAATACTTTCGTATCTGCCCTGTTTTATGACAATAATGGCACTCCACATTCTTGTATCTGGACCTGGACTTACTCCTGCTCTTCTCTCTACCACCCTTCGGTTCCTTTTTCTGACTTCTCCCCCTGTTTTCAATGACAAGCACCTCAGACTGAGATGAACCCTATGCCTTCCTTCTCATCTCTTCATTAAGAGCACCACTCTTTGCCGCTTGAAAAGAAACAACACCATTAGGGGTCGAGTTGGTAATAGAAACCCGAAATGTCTCCCAAGACTCAGGTAAAGTGTTCAGCAGCCATAGTCCCAAAACTTCATCATCAAATTTGATACCCATTCCTGATAACTGATCTAGGAGCCCTTGAAATTCATTCAAGTGATCTGAAATGGAAGAACTCTCCCTGTACCTCAAATTCATCAGACAGTTTAACAAATACAATTTGTTATTCCCTGATTTAGAAGCATACAAGGACTCAATCTTCTCCCACAAAGTTCTAGCATGTGTCTCATTAGCAATGTGATTATAAACATTGTCTTCTACAAATTGCCGAATAAAACCACAAACCTGTTAGTGTTCAAAGTCCCAGTCTTCTTCAGACATAGAATCCGGCTTCTGAGTAGCAAAGACAGGAAGATGCATTTTCTTCACAAATAGAAAGTCTTTCATCTTGCCCTTCCATAAGTGATAATTAATGCCATGCAAAGCAACAATTTTAGTATTTGCCTCCATCATTCAAGCAAGTCAAACAGCCCCAAAACCAAATCCAAAGAGCTCTTATGCCACTCTGATGGGGGAAACAACTGTAGGAACACAGGGAAACACTAGAAGGGGGGTTGAATAGTGTTTCTGAATATTTTAGAAAGCTTTTCGCAAACAGGTGTTAAAAACACAATTTCAGAAGGCTCTTAAAGGACTGTCTGAAGTTTTCAGATGGCCAAAAAAATTGATTTTAAAAGATGTTTTTGTGCCTTTATAGAATATCAGATTGATTACTCTAACCCCTTGATTAGTATAAAAAGAATTAACAAGAGATAAGGGTAAGAAAACTTAGCCAAGGAATTTATCCTGGTTCACTCACTACCACTGTGAGCTACGTCCAGTCCCAATGCCAACTAGCACTTGGATTTTCTTTTAATCTTTCAAGATTACAAGTATTCTTTTACAGTCAAGCCTCTTCAGGCTCTACAATCAAGTATTCTTTTGCAGTCAAGCCTCTTCAGGCTCTACAACCAAGTATTCTTTTATCAACCAAGCCTCTCCAGGCTCTAAACAGAGTTTACAGAGAAAGGAGTTTAAGCTTTTAAACTATACGAGTTTGAAGCTCAAACAAATACAATGTACAATAAAATCTGAGGTATGCTCAGGATATACAAATGTGTACAGCGAATTTTATCAGAGAGTTTTTACAGAGTAAAAACTTGTAGCGTGATGTTTCTCTTGGCTTTCTTGTATGTTGATTTTCTCTCTTTTTCTTCGTCGTTCTTGATGGTCTTCATAGAGGGGTATTTATACCCAAATTTTAATCCGTTGAAATACCACCGTTTAGAGATAGCATTAAATGCTATTTAATCCATTGTGAGACATGCTTCTGAGAGCTCTGATATCTCTGACACGATACAAGGTTTCTCTTGCATTAAGGCTGCTACAAATGTTGTTGCAGAGGCTGCATTGCAGAGATTTCCTCAGTGGTGTATGAAATTCAAAATCACCAGGAAAGGTCACTGTGTTCCTTGCTATAAACGTGTTTGAAAAGGTACGTGCAGCAGAGGTTCAGAAAAGTCTTCACAAGCTTCAGCAGAGAGTGCCACGTCATAAGTGAGACTTCAAACAACACTGATACTTCAGACGGGTTGAGCTACTTCAGACAGCTTCAACTCTTCAGACGAGTTCTGCTTCTTCAGACAGCTTCAACACTTAGTCTTTTTTATGTAGGCTCATAGTGGCTTGCTTGCTGAAATCACAGATAAATCATTAAAACATATATGTATCTATGATAAATATTTTAACTCAAATTTGTTAAGCATTAAAACTTGGGAATTGAGTTGTCTTAAACATCATATTTTCTCTTATGATATTTTTGAGACTCAACATTCTCCCCCTTTTTAATGATGACAAATTTGTTTAAAATACATAAATCTGAAAGGAGTTTTAAAGATAAAAGTATAGATAGCTCCCCCTCAGATGGTGATCTCTTAAACTGATTTGATCAAGAATCAGTTTCTTATTTACTCCCCCTGAGTCCTGTAATCACTTCAGATTCAGATTTTGTTAGATTTTAATACTCCCCCTTTTGTCATCAATCAAAAGGGAATATCAAAGCTAAACAGTAACAGAGCAATAAATTCACATAAAACATATATCATAGTGTTAACAATGAACTCACAAAAAGATGAGATAAGCCACTGATTGTATATATGGGAATGTTCAGATAAAGAAACAAACAATCAGACACTTGTCATAAGCATGAAAATAAGCAAAAGACAATGGCTAAAATGAACAGTTTAATCTTTCTTCTTCAGCAAGGCCTCAGTGAGAAAGGAAATCAAGTCGTCCTTGGCCTTGTTTATTGCGGCTTCCACTGAGGTTTTCAAGTCTTGCTGACCAGATCTGATAAGCTGCTGTTCTTGAAGAATCTGTTCTTGTTGAGCAATCAGATGCTTAGTCTTCTGCTCTTGATCAGCACACTTCTTTTCAAGTTTTTGCACTTTGGACTTCAACTTTAGATTTTCCTCAGCCAAGTCTTGCTCAGATTCATAAAAGATGAGCTGGATGTAGGGGCAAACAAATCTAAGCACTCCAAATCCTGGCTGTAATCTGTAGTCAGATGGGCTGAACACAGGGCAAAAGAAGGTGCCAATAGGATTCAGCAGAACCCAATCTTCATTGAAAGAGTCAGCAGGTGGGGGAAAGTGATCTCTCATATAGTGATATTTGATAGTGGTTGACTTTCCAAGTCCAACACCAGAATCAGCATCAGGACCAGTTGATCCAGAAGAAGATCCAGCATCTTCTCTGATCTTCCAGTAAGAGGACCACATCCAATCTTGAAGTAGATGATCCAGCCCTCCTCCTTGATTTGTGATGAATTCTGGTAAAGATTCCCACTCTGATGGACTCATCACTTCAGACAGAGGTGAGTTTTTCTTTGAATAAATTTTAGCTCCTTTGAATGACTCTTCCTGTAGGGGATACCTAGGAACTATTCTATCAGGTTTCACCAAGATTTTAGTGGTTGGCCTGATTGAACAAGTTCTAGGTGGCCTGTAGCCTCTCATCCCAACTCCCTTGTGCAGATCCCTCTGAAACAGCTCAGACTCAGTGTTCAGCTGCCTCACAAAGCTCCATTCATCATTAGACAGCCTCAGGGAATCATTTGAGAATGGATTGATGGGAGCCCAAATATGTGCAGGAGGGACACCCTTCCTGATCTTGTCTAGTCCACCTAAAGAAGCACTGTATTGATTCCTTACTTCAGCAGCAGTTTTCCTGATTAAGCCATGATGCAAGGATACAGCAGGTGCTGTTCTGAAATACTGTAGCTCTTCAGACAGGGTGCTAAACTTGGGCAGTGAGCAGGGATCAGCAAGCACTTTCTCTTCTTCAACAGAGAGCTCTTCTTCCAGAGAAGGTGTAGGAGGTGGAGGTGATGAAGGTAAGAGTGGTATTAGGGCAAGGTCATGGGTTTGTGGGGAAGGTAATGTAGGCTCAGAGAGTTGATTCTCTAAAGGTTGTGGTGAGGTAGGTTCAGAGGGTTTGGAAGGTTCAGAGGGTAGGTTTTCTGTTTGTGGAGGTGGTGATGGTTGTGATAGGGGTGAAGATGGTTGTTTTTCAGGTGATAGGGGTTTTGGTGAAGGTTGTGGTGAAGGTTGATGAGGTGTTTGTTTTTCTGGTGAGGAGGGTGGTGAAGGAGTTACATTATCAAATCTCACCTTAATTCTCTTGTAGGGAGGCTTGGTTACCTCAGATTCTTTTGCCTTTGCTTCTTCCTTCTCCCTTTGTGCTTGTTTTTCTTCCCTTTTCCTTTTAAAATACTGTTGAGCTTTAACAAAATTTTGATACTTCTCAGCTTCATCTTCTGCTATCAGCTGAGAGGCAATACTTCTAGTCACCCTAGGTTCAGGTGCAGTCTGAAGTAGCTTGCTTTTGGTTCTCCTTCTCTGAGGTGCACTTGACCTCTTCCTTTTCTTTGCTCCCTCAGCTATGGTTGCTTGCCTATCATCTTCAGCATAGGCCAATTGTGAAGCAATAGCTCTATCAGTCTTCTCTTGTTCTGCTTTCTTCTCCAGCTCCTTCTGCTCCAAAGCAGTAGCCAATGCTGCCACCTGAATGAGTTCAGGATCAGATGGGCATGCAGCCAATGGCTCAGCTACAACTACATCAGTTTCATCTGCCTCTTGAGCCTGTCCTTCCATTTCAGAAGTAGGTTGTGAAGTCTGTACAGGTTCAGACAACTGACCCACAATTTCAGATGGCCTTTGTGATGCTTCTGAACAGGTTCAAACACCTGACTCTGCACAGATGCAGATGCTACCTTAGCAGCACTCCTTACAGGTAGCTTCTTCAATTTTGCTTGAGGAGAGGGTTTTGATGGCTTGAACTCATGCCTCCTTATGTCTCCTCTGAGTTCATTCTCAAGAACCTCCATTGTTGTCTGCCTTCTTGCAGCTTTCTCAAGAAGAAGGCTCTCCTTCAAGGACGGAGAGGGAGGTCTTGGAGTCAGCTTTACTCCCATGCTCTTGAGGTTTGATTCACCAAACACAGGTTGTGAAAGGCGATCAAAAAGCCTTTCAATGGGAACTTTGAAATGCAGCAAGATTTTGGTGATGATGGTATTGTGAGGGAAGCTCCCAGCAGAGTCTCTGAGACGCTTCTGCATGTGGTACATTATGATGTTGGGGAGGTTCACCTTCTTCTTCTGCAGTAGGTGAATCAGACAAAATCTTTCCAACTCAGAAAATGGTTTCTGCTTCCATTCTTAGGGATTATAGAGCACCCTAAGATGGCATGCAAAACCCTAGCCTTGTCTGACATATGCTTTGCATCCAAGCTTACTGGTTCAGAGGTGCCATACAGAAACTCTGTGAACTGCTTCTGTCCTCCATTTCTTGCTTCCCAGCCAGGAGTGAATACAGCTCCTTCAGTTCTGACCTCACAGATGTGAGCAATGATATCTTCATCAACGAAGACAGGAACACCACGTACTGTGGCCTTGATGCTAGTGTAGATACCCTGAGGATTGGGTATTCCTCTGGCAGTAGCCCAGAAATCCAGCACACTTTGCTCATGCCACTGTGTCAAGTTGTGATTGAAATACTGAGTCCACCCAGCTGCATCGAACTCAGCAAACAAGTCCATTCCCAGAGATTGAAGATCCTCCAGAACTACACCCTTAGTTTTCACGATGTTGCTTCCAGCAGATTTCTTAGGGGCCATTGGAGAGTTTTTCTGAAGAACTTGAGAGAGAAAAAGAATTGCTTATAGAAGAAGGATTCTAAAGAGATGACTACTGAATCGTGAACAGTGAAGTTCTGTGACCCACTAGCTTCCGTATTTATAGATCCATAAAGCAATGATGGCATGTACTGGGTGCGCAGACATAGGAAAACGTGCGAAGTGGAAGAGACAAAATAAATGGAATTAAACCGTCTCATAAAGCCACGTCATTTGTTTACTTCAGACAAGTGACAAATTTCAGACACCCATATAGATTTCAGACAGTCCAGAATTTCAGACAAGTCACTTGTTTCAGACAAGCTGAAATTTCAGATACATCATTTTTTTTTTTGACAGATCAGATCACACACATTCAAAATGCATGTATGTTCAGATTATTTCTAATGAACTTAAATCTATCTTCAGTCAGAGGTTTTGTGAATATATCAACCCATTGATGCTCTGTATCAATAAACTGAATATCAAAAATACCTTTCTGAACATAGTCTCTAATGAAATGATGTTTTATTTCTATATGTTTAGCC
The DNA here is from genome assembly GCA_026901365.1 of Sesbania bispinosa. Taxonomy (NCBI): domain Eukaryota; kingdom Viridiplantae; phylum Streptophyta; class Magnoliopsida; order Fabales; family Fabaceae; genus Sesbania; species Sesbania bispinosa. The sequence goes on along the minus strand of QLOH01000648.1, from coordinate 267,823 downwards.
CTAGAATGTTGAATGGGATTTTTAGACAAATTGATAGCACTTGTATTATCACACAGAACAGGTATAACAGATATAGTAATGTTAAAATCTTCTAACTAATACTTTACCCATAACAGTTGTGAGCAACAACTGGCTGCTGAGATGTATTCTGCTTCAGCTGTTGATAAGGCAATTGTGCTTTGCCTTTTGCTTGACCAGCTAATCATATTTTCTCCAAAGAAATGACATCCACCACTAGTGCTTTTTCTTTCAATTCTGTCTCCAGCAAAATCAGCATCATAGTAACCTATTAACCTGCAATCCTTACTTTTCTTATAGAACAGACCAAGATTAGTAGTACCTTTAAGATATCTGAAAATTCTTTTTACAGCTTTGTAGTGAGTACTCCTTGGATCAGATTGAAATCTAGCACACAGACATACACTGAACATTATGTCAGGTCTGCTTGCTGTTAGATATAGTAATGATCCAATCATTCCTCTATACAAAGTTTGATTCACTGGTTCTTCCTTCTCATCTTTATTTAAAGATGCAGAGGGATGCATTGGAGTTGACATGGGTTTGCAATCATGTAAGTTAAACTTATTAAGCATTTCCTTTGTATATTTTTCTTGATGGATCCATATACAGTCAGAATCTTGCTTAATCTGAAGTCCTAAGAAAAATTTTAGTTCACCCATTAAACTCATTTCAAATTCTGATTGCATTAACTCTGAAAACTCCTTGCATAATGAAGAGTTAGTTGAACCAAAGATAATGTCATCAACATATATCTGAACAAGTATAAGATCTTTGTTAGACTGTTTTCTAAAAAGAGTTGTGTCCACTTTTCCTCTTTCAAAACCATTTGAGATTAGAAAACTGCTCAATCTGTCATACCAAGCTCTTGGGGCTTGTTTCAGACCATAGAGAGCCTTTTTGAGTTTGAAAACATGTTCAGGAAAGGAAATATCTTCAAAACCAGGGGGTTGTCTAACAAAGACTTCTTCTTCAATGAGACCATTGAGGAAGGCACTTTTAACATCCATTTGATATAGCTTGATGCCATTATTTACAGCATAAGATAAAAGAATTCTAATTGCTTCTAACCTGGCCACTGGGGCAAAGGTTTCAGTGAAATCAATACCTTCTTGCTGGTTGTATCCTTGAGCAACTAATCTTGCCTTGTTTCTGACTACCTTGCCTTCTTCAGACAGCTTGTTTCTGAACACCCATTTGGTTCCAATAATAGTTTTCCCATGGGGTTCAGGAACAAGGGTCCAGACATCACTCCTAGCAAACTGATTCAGCTCTTCTTGCATGGCTAGGATCCACCCTTCATCATGCAGAGCTTCATCAATGTTCCTTGGCTATCTGTTTGTTCTGTTTGAGACTCAACATTTGTCTGAAGAGGTTTAGTAACAGTAGGTACTTCAGACAGCTGCTCATCCTTCGAGCTGTTGTGGTCATTCAGCTCCATTCCTGCAAAATCATCCTCTAGATCTGATAGTTCCCTATCAGTCTCTTTGTTATCATTGAATTTAACATGAATAGTTTCTTCAACAGTTAAAGTTCTAGAGTTATACACTCTATAGGCTTTAGATGTTTCAGAATGACCAATGAAAAATCCTTTATCAGACTTTGCATCAAATTTTCCAAGATCATCCTTGGTGTTGAGTATAAAACATTCACATCCAAAGGTGTGGAAATATGATATGTTGGGTTTTCTTCCTTTCCACAGTTCATAGGCAGTCTTTTTCAGAATTGGTCTTACCAATATTCTGTTTTGAAGGTAACATGTTGTGCTAACAGCTTCTGCCCAGAAGGTTCTTGGTAAGCTGCATGAGTTGAGCATGGTCGTTGCCATCTCTTGCAAACTTCTGTTCTTTCTCTCAACAACCCCATTCTGTTGAGGTGTTCTAGCCACAGAGAAATTGTGTGAGATCCCATTCTCATCACAGAACATTTGAAAGTTTGCATTCTCAAACTCTCCACCATGATCACTTCTGATAACAGAAATACAGAATCCTTTCTCATTCTGTACCTTCTTGCAGAATACTGTGAAATTCCTAAAAGTCTCATCCTTGCTTCTTAGGAATAACACCCAAGTAAATCTAGAATAGTCATCAACAATGACCAAACCATATTTCTTACCACTAAGACTTTCTGTTCAGATAGGACCAAACAAGTCAATGTGTAAAAGTTCTAGTGGTCTGCTAGTTGAAACAACATCTTTACTCTTAAAAGAGTGTCTTGTTTGTTTCCCTTTTAGACAGCTTTCACATAAAATGTCAGATTTGTATGAAAGCTTGGGCAATCCTTTAACAAGATTGTGTTTTGCTAATCTTGAGATTAATCTCAAGCTGGCATGCCCAAGTCTTTGATGCCAAATCTGTTTTTCATCTTCAACAGAAATGAAACACTTTACATTTTGGCTTGCTAGATCCTCTAGATCAATTTTGTACACATTGCTGTGTCTCTTAGCAGTAAAGAGGATTTGCTCAGAGGAGTCTTTGACTATGCATCCTTCCTTAGTAAAGGATACCACATAACCACTGTCACATAATTGACTTATGCTCAGTAAATTATGTTGTAGTCCTTCCACAAGGAGTACATTTTTAATAAGGGATGAAGGAGATATACCTACAGTCCCTATTCCAATGATCTTCCCTTGCTGATTTCCACCAAAGGTGACCACTCCACCAGCTCTAGGTCTAAGGTTTTGGAACAAAGACCTTTCTCCTGTCATGTGTCGCGAGCACCCACTGTCCAGGTACCATTTGTGGGGTCTCCTTTGTCCTGTTAAACACATCTGCAACAGGAATAATTAAGTTTTTAGGTACCCATATTCTTTTGGGTCCTTTCTTGTTAGCTTTGGGCCTTGTCTTTCTCTTGTGTTTGCACTGAGCCATATTGTGTCCAGGCTTACCACAGTGAGAACACCCAGTAACCTTCTTTTCAGAAAAATTTAAGACAGTAAGAGGTTCAGACAAGTTATGATCACAAAAGCCTAGTCCAGTTTTGTCAAGGGAATGCCTTTGATTTCCAAGCATTATATTCAGATTTTTAGTTCCTTTGACAAATTTGGCCAGATCTTTTGTCAGTTCCACAACCTGCTTCTGAAGTTTCTCATTTTCTTCAGACACAGCTTGTGAACTGCAGTTTTTAGTCTCAAGAACTTTTTCTTTGAGCATAGTATGTTCTATCTCAAGTGCCTCATATTTGTTACACATTTCTGTGTGGGCTTTGGATAGATTCTTATACTCTTGGAAAAGTTCTTGAGAACTTTCCACCAGATCATCATACATCTCTTGTAGAGTAAGAGGAAATACCTCAGCTTCAGAGCTGTCTGAAGATGGTAGACTAGCCATGAGACACAGATTTGCCTCTTCTGAAGTGTCTTCTTCTTCTTCTGAGGTTGATTCATCAAGGTCTTCCCATGTTGCCATGAGACCTTTCTTCTTTTTGAAAAACTTTTTCTTCTTGAAGTTGTTTTTCTTCAGTCTTGGGCAATCAGCCTTCATATGTCCTGGTTGCTTACATTCAAAGCAAATAATTTTATCAGAGTTAGACTCTTTACCTGTCTTACCTGATTTGGATGATGAAGGTTGGTTCTTTCTGAACTTTCCTCTATTCTGCAACATTCTCTTGATCTTTCTGCTTAAAAGAGCAAGATCATTTTCATCTTCTGAGCTGTCTTCAGAATCTTCATCTGCTTCTGAAGTTTCCTCAGCTTGCATAGCCTTCATGCTGCTATGCCTAGACTGTTTGGCCTTGGAGTTTAGAGCTAGAGACTTCTTCTTGTTGTCATCTTCTCCAAGCTCAAGTTCATGGACTTTGAGAGATCCCAACAGTTCTTCCATTCTCAGAGAGTTCAAATCTCTTGCCTCTTGAATGGCAGTGACTTTGGGTCTCCAGGACTTAGGTAGACTTCTTAGAATTTTCCTGTTGTTGTCTCCAATTTCATAGGTTCTTCCTAAGGACCTGAGTCCATTGGTTATGGTCTGAAACCTCCCAAACATTTGGTCAATATTTTCAGTTTCTTCCATCTTAAACATCTCATACTGATGTATAAGCATGCTGATTTTGGATTGCTTGACAGTTTCAGTCCCTTCATGGGCTGCTGCAAGAGTATCCCAAATCTCCTTGGCAGAAGTGCATCCATGGACCTTCTCATATTCTGATTTATTTAAGGAACATATCAGATAGAGTTTGGCTTTAGCATTCATCTGGACTCTAGTCTTCTGCTCCAAGGTCCATTCAGTCTTAGGTATAGGCAGACCATTTTGCATAGGCACATAGTCTCCATCAGTGACCACATCCCAAACATCAATGTTGTTGCTCTCAATGAACAACTTCATACGATCTCTCCAGTAGTGGTAATCCACTCCATTGAATGCTGGGGGTCTTGTGATAGAGGCTCCTTCTGTGATGTATTGCCTGTTGCTGTTAGAAGCTTCCATCTGGATCTTTCAGTCCTCAAACACTTGTTAGGTGCTCCAACCCTGAGTAGAGCTCTGATACCAACTGTAGGAACACAGGGAAACACTAGAAGGGGGGTTGAATAGTGTTTCTGAATATTTTAGAAAGCTTTTCGCACACAGGTGTTAAAAACACAATTTCAGAAGGCTCTTAAAGGACTGTCTGAAGTTTTCAGACGGCCAAAAATACTGATTTTTAAAGATGTTTTTGTGCCTTTATAGAATATCAGATTGATTACTCTAACCCCTTGATTAGTATAAAAAGAATTAACAAGAGATAAGGGTAAGAAAACTTAGCCAAGGAATTTATCCTGGTTCACTCACTACCACTGTGAGCTACGTCCAGTCCCAATGCCAACTAGCACTTGGATTTTCTTTTAATCTTTCAAGATTACAAGTATTCTTTTACAGTCAAGCCTCTTCAGGCTCTACAATCAAGTATTCTTTTGCAGTCAAGCCTCTTCAGGCTCTACAACCAAGTATTCTTTTATCAACCAAGCCTCTCCAGGCTCTAAACAGAGTTTACAGAGAAAGGAGTTTAAGCTTTTAAACTATACGAGTTTGAAGCTCAAACAAATACAATGTACAATAAAATCTGAGGTATGCTCAGGATATACAAATGTGTACAGCGAATTTTATCAGAGAGTTTTTACAGAGTAAAAACTTGTAGCGTGATGTTTCTCTTGGCTTTCTTGTATGTTGATTTTCTCTCTTTTTCTTCGTCGTTCTTGATGGTCTTCATAGAGGGGTATTTATACCCAAATTTTAATCCGTTGAAATACCACCGTTTAGAGATAGCATTAAATGCTATTTAATCCGTTGTGAGACATGCTTCTGAGAGCTCTGATATCTCTGACACGATACAAGGTTTCTCTTGCATTAAGGCTGCTACAAATGTTGTTGCAGAGGCTGCGTTGCAGAGATTTCCTCAGTGGTGTATGAAATTCAAAATCACCAGGAAAGGTCTCTGTGTTCCTTGCTATAAACGTGTTTGAAAAGGTACGTGCAACAGAGGTTCAGAAAAGTCTTCACAAGCTTCAGCAGAGAGTGCCACGTCATAAGTGAGACTTCAGACAACACTGATACTTCAGACGGGTTGAGCTACTTCAGACAGCTTCAACTCTTCAGACGAGTTCTGCTTCTTCAGACAGCTTCAACACTTAGTCTTTTTTATGTAGGCTCATAGTGGCTTGCTTGCTGAAATCACAGATAAATCATTAAAACATATATGTATCTATGATAAATATTTTAACTCAAATTTGTTAAGCATTAAAACTTGGGAATTGAGTTGTCTTAAACATCATATTTTCTCTTATGATATTTTTGAGACTCAACAACAACAACACAATAACAATACAGAACACACTCTAACAGTTAATGCAGCGGAAATAAATCCCCCTACCTTGTAAGAATCTATGAGGGGCAACAGCCAATGAACAGAAAAAACAAATCACCAAAATCACCAACAAAGGCACCAAGATTTTAACGTGGAAAACCCCTCAAAGCAAGGGTAAAAACCACGGGTCGTTTAGACCAAAGAAATAGCTCCACTACGATCAACAAAGGGTACAAAAGAGTCTCAATCAAGTTCAAAAAACAGTGCTAACACCCAGCCAAACAACAAAGCAATAAAGCTTACAAATAAAGAACAAGGAAGATGAAAAAACCCCAAATATACACCTACTGTGCGAACTTAATATCTCCCAACTTAGACTTTGTATTAACGATCCAACCGTTCAGAATGAAGAACCAGATGTTCCGAACTTGCTATCAAATTTTTAACCCGATCCAACGGTGAACAAATCTGAAGTAGCGGTTTTACAGTCGCAGCTCTGTGTAAAAACGTGAATGACTTTCTCTCTTCCTCTCTCTCAAAGTGCTAGTGTCTTCAGACCTTTCCTCTTCCCTCTTGCTTGCCCATTCAGACCCTCTCTACTTACTTAAGTGAGACATCAAGTGGGCTTCTCAATTTGGGCCTTTTCTCCTCATAGGAAGGGAGCCCAAACCCAAAAAAATCAACCAAAACAAAAATCGCATAATATGACAAAGTTCACACCAAAGGTCAAAATATAACTTTTTCCTAACCAAAACCATATAATACTTGCCAATAACACACAACAACCAACAAAAACTAGGTGCGGTAGAAACAACCAGGGCAAAATTAAAATGAAATAGAAGTTAAGCAAAAAAAAAAGAGCTAACAAATAAATATGAAGTCTTAACAGTGAATGTAAATCCAAGTACCATGGAGATGAAATAATTGCTAAGGTGTATCCCACACCAAATTTAAAATCCAATGAGAGGTTTTGAAACTAATGCTTTAAAAATAAATAAGAACACTAATGGCCACAACAGTAGAAAAGGAAACCATTGCAGACACTTACAAAGCATTATACCAATTTCACCTTGCTCCCTATTTCATTAATCAAAAGATCTAAATCCTAAATAATACATTTATCTAATATTTTTCTGATTTATCAGTATGATAGAATCATTTTTTATTGTCTTCTTCCATTTAAAAATTAACACACACAGAAAAAAAAATTAAGCACATAAAAAATATAGAAATGGGTGAATGAATATACCAGAATCTCCATTGCTTATTGTGTGCAACACTATCAGGATGAAACAGAGAAGCACCTTCTATCATAAGGCAAATATCTTCTTTTGAAACGTGATGTAGAAGTCTGAAGGTCGTGGAGAATTTAGGAGGGAGAATGTCTTTACATCTAAGGGCAAAATTGGAAGAAGAGAAAAAAGAAAATGGAAAAGAAAATAATTGACATGTGTCACGTTTTAATGGATAGGAAGAATTTGTAGGATGAAATTGTAGGAGTTAATAGCATTTCTCATAAATATTATATAATGCATCGAATACTACTTTATTTTCCTTTTCTTGCCTTGAAACTGTTGTATCTGGAAGTTCAACTTCAACTGAATTGGATGATCCGCAACAAGTACATACAAATGTAATTAGCATTAGAGTTGGGTTTTTTTTTTCATGTAGAATTTTAATCTGATATCCAAATTTTATTCAATATTTGGAAGATAAGTGCAAAGACGGATTCTTAGTTGAAGGAAATTGTAAAAGACTAACCATTCAAATAATATCAGGTCATGCTTACATGCTATTAAGTCATGTAACAAGGTTGCTGATTTAATAGCAAAGCTTAGTTGAGTCTCAAAATTAATTTTATTCAAATTAAATTCAAGACCCATTATCCTTAGTTTTAATGACTAACAAATTAGACTAGATGAAAAGAAAACAGGTGCTACTAAGAAAGGTATTGTTTTGTTGATTGTGTTTTAGGTTGGAATATTCGTCTGAAGTATCAGAATCAAAAGAAGAAGAACCAGTGAAGTATCAGAAGAAGAAGAACCAGTAAAGAATCAAAAGAAGAAGAACAACAAATAAGAAGAAGAACCAGTAAAGAATCAGAAGAAGAAGAACCAGTGAAGTATCAGAAGAAGAAGAACAAATCAGAAGAAGAATGAAGAAAAATCAGAAGATGAAGCAATACAGAATCCGAAAAGAATAGAAAAGATTCAACTATCTGAAGACATGAAAGACTCAGACTGTCTCAAGACTTATCATCATCTGAAGCATATCCTCTGTCTGAAGAATGACTATCATCTGAAGAATGGAAGACAAACTGAAGAATTATCTATCATCTGAATAAACTATTCATCGTCTCAAGAACAACTATCATCTGAAGAATGGAAGCTGATCAGAAGCACTCTGTATGACTGAAGGACTGAAGGCGTCAGAACCAAGAAATGTTCTCATGAAGATATTGCCAAAGCATGAAGAACACTGTATCCAATGGACTACTTCATTTCGGCATAAAAGTTGAGCATACTTTTCTGCCTCAATCAAAAAGACTTGCACAAATAAGGAAATCCTGCAACGACTGCTGCATCTGCAATCAAAAGGGTACTGTATACGCAGACATACTGCACATGCTACTGTCCAAAAGCAAATCAGAAGTTTGGACAAGAAAATATCGAGAAAGATGTGTGAACTAATATTATGTAATTCAACATCTATTCAATTATTAGAAGAACTAGAAGAGTCAAAGATGATTAAAGCTAGGATCGTCTGAAGTAAAAGAAGAAGCATTCTGCTGAAGTAAAAAGGAAGAAGTTTTCTTCTAAAAGGAAGAAGCATTTTGCTCTAACCATCTGAAGAGAAAAAGAAGCATTTCATCAAAAGAAGAAATCTTTGTTGAAAGCATTTCAATCTTAAAGAATTAAAAGAAGCTTGAAGCTATCATCCGAAGGAAGTTATAAATGGCTTAATAGTCTGAAGAAATGAAACTCTCTGACTGCATAAAACAGATTTCAACATAGAAGAAGTTACAAGAGAATCTGAGACCATATGATTCAACGACTATAATATCATATGTATTTATTCAAATAGGAAACAACAACAACAGTTATTGTCCTTAGGACAAGACACCTCACTCAAAGAGGAAAGAGGAAACTGTTTCAGGAGCAAATAAAAAGGAGTATATACAAATAAGCAAAAGGACAAATCCAACGGATACCTGCTCATACATACTCTAAAAGAAAGCTGAAGAAAGCAGAAGAAAATCAAGAGAGAGAGGAAGCATAAAAATATCAAGGAAATCTCTCAAAGGAGCTCATCAATAGAAGTGTCAAAACAAGATCGTCTAAACACTTATTTTGCTTAAGAAGAAGCAACTGTTTGAGAAGCTATTATACAACGGCTATATGAGCCACATCATCAACATCTCAACGGTATTATCAACCATCTTCAACGACTATATTCTATCAGAATATAAATAGCCTCAAGTATGAATCTAAAGGTGTCGACTTGTTGTCGTTGTAAGAAGACAACCAAGTTTGAGCCAATTTCTTAGTATTACATCCACAAGATGTCAACCAGAAAGGTTTGGCATTGAAGCCCAAGGAAGAGTTTATGCCAAGAGTGAACTGGCTGAAGCTTAATTCAATATTTTACTTAGCCAATTCCTTGAGGATGTTGTACCTCACTTAGAAGACGAGATTATACCGAAATTCATACACTTGTATCTCTGTCTTATCCTTGTACTTAGATTGTAATGTCTGCATCCTGAGTTAGACCCAGTAATCACTATGTACAAGAAAGCATTTGAGTTTATAGTTCTAACGAACATTAAACTTAGATTGAGTTGTAAACACTTTATGTGTCTGAGAGCCTAGAGAGGCTTGGTGGAAGAAAGAATACTTGTTGAGCCTGGAGAGACTTTGTAAGAAAGAATACTTGTTGAGCCTGGAGAGGCTTTGTAAGAAAGAATACTTGTTGAGCCTAAAGAGGCTTGTCTGTAAAATAATACTGCACTAAGTTGCCTGGAGATGCAGTTGAAAATGAAAGAATACTTGTTGAGCCTGGAGAGGCTTGTCTGTAAAAGAATACTGCACTGAGTTGCCTGGAGAGGCAGTTGAAAATGAAAGAATACTTGTGTAGAGCCTGAAGAGGCTTGATAGAAAAGAATACTTGTATCTGTGGTTTCAAATAGTGGAAAATCCAGTGGTGGTTTGCCCTGGGACTGGATGTAGCCCACTGGGTTGGTGGGTGAACCAGGATAAATTTTGTGGCTAAGTTTTCTATCCCTTAAACTTCTAAATTTACAGCTTTATATTCCTGATGGGGATTGAACAATATTTTTCACAATAAACTTAACACAACAATTTCAATAAACTAAGTTTTCCAAGATAATAACTCATTCAGTTAATCTTATATCGTTTGGAGTATTACAAAGAATATACTTTGAAGAACATCCGAAATAACTCTTTGAAGTGAATCTGAAACAGTTTCAGTTCAGAAGTTAGAAGTACACTTCAGACAATGACCAATCATCTGAGGTTACTCAGAAACTGTTCTGAAAAGATTCTTTGTAATATCTTTCAGAAGGTATCTTGAGATGCATCTGAATATCTAAATCAATTTAATCAAAAGTCTGAACAAATTTTGATCTAGTCACCTTTTCTTAGTCTCCATGCGTGTCCTTCTTATATTCCGCAATTTAAGTGTTAATTCTGATAATAAGATTTTCTCACTAATTTGTCTTAATGAATTAATAACTTTTGTTAAAGATTTCCAAAATGGTAAAAATATTCAAAACACTATTCAACCCCCCTTCTAGTGTTGCCTGTGGAACTAATAAGCTTACCCTTTTTTGTCTGCAGAATTTGCTTTTGTTGTTGGTGAATATTGTTGGATTGAAGACTTAATAGGATTATATATTAAAGCAAATATAGAGACATCATGCAAAAAGGTAATTAAGGTCGGACTGAGAGTAATTTTCAGAGACAACCATGAGGTGGTCTTGGATGATAGCTAGCTAGCTACTAGAAGCCATTGTCCAACTTTGATCCTCTTATAGCCAAAGTCATGTCTCCTGTGGGCAATAGTCACATTATCATATTTATGTTTCATGAGGGTAGCATTATAATCTAACTCTAACTAATACATTCAAGCAGTCCACCAAACTTTTATGCAATTATTCTTGATTGCTTATCTCTTAAGTGTCATTTCTCTTCCTGTGTTGCATATCAGTAGAATATGTAATATAGGATTGTTGATGCAGTCTTTGTTAGAAATTTTAATTTCTAATAATTATTTTTGTGGGCTACATATTAAATATTAAAACATTTATATTAGCTATTTATGTCAATTGGGTTGATCGCTAGTGATCTGCATTAAGTGAGTCCATTTAGACTACCGTAGGCATCGATGTGGGCCTATATGAGTGGACACTAGGCTTGACCTATTTCGGCATAGTGGGAACCCTAATAGGTTGGTATATATAAGCCCCTTTAGAGGTGTTGGTCCCCAAGACACCAAATCAACCACCGCCTCCATATTCCTTACCATCAGGATTCTTGGCCCTAAGGTCTCGGTTTTGGGAACTCAAGAGATTTGGTTGAGGAATGCCATAACACCATCTTTACTCTAACCATTGTTTTGTACCATTCTGTTTGACGTTTAATCCCCAAGACGAGGTCCGTGATGTTCGTTAACTACCCAAAGATTTCTGCTGCATTATGATAAAGCGTAATGGATCAAGGTATTCCTTGAAACTCATAGTTCTCAATAATCTGGCATAATGAATTTATATTTGGGTGTTTAAAATTCCCAACAATTGGTATTCAGAGCCAACATTGTTGTCTGATTATTGGGATTTAGCTTCACGAATGATAATTTTTTTTCCCTTTTTGTGTTTGAAATCAGATTATTTATATATATCCAATCATTATTTTGTGTGGACATATAATATTTCATTTTAGTATATGTTGAATGGATATATATATATATATATATATATATATATATATATATATTAGGATTCTAAAGATTGGAATTTGAACTTGTTTAATCTTCCTTGTTCCGATTCAATATATGGTTATATATATCAAATCGTTTTCGTTTTGGAAATTGTTTTTGAATTGTGGAATTTTTTTTTCGAAATGACTGCTGCTTCATTACTTGTTATTGTGCTCAAACTTGAATTAATAAAATTGAAATACGTTTATGCTACTCAATTTTTTTTTTAAAAAAAATTATAGATGTTGTACGTTTATGTGTTTATGTTCAAATTCAAAAATTCTAAACGCAATTTTTCATATCAAATTCAAGTGCAAATTTTGGCAGGTATAGACCCCCTTATTTATAATTGTCTAGTAATTTTTTAATTAAATTAATTGATGCAATATATTGCCAAAGCCATCTCTGTTGTAGAAATTGATTTAATTAAAATTACTTGGATGTTAGTGTGAGGTTATTCATGTGGGTTGTGCTCCCACCCAAAGGTGTGATACAACTTGACCGAATAATCTTACACCTGTGACGGTAAACGTGTGATTGTTGTAAAGCTAGTCGTTCATGTGGGTGATCTTCTGTCCAAAGATGGATTTTCACCTCACAGAACTAACTATCAATATTTGATCGTTGCATGAGAGTATCGTTTACAAACCAACTTGCATGCCCAAAGGCATTGGGGTTGGAGGAGTGCTTGGTATCTTGTTGAATCTATAATTGCATGCGTAATCTTAATATGTATTTTATACTTAATCCCTGTTATATATGTGAGTATGTAATTAAGTGTATCTATGTTCTATTACAGTTGTTGCTGCTAGTGCTATTAACATGTCTACTCAAATTAATTGTATCCCCATGCTTAATGGGACAAACTTTAAGGTGTGGAAGGAAGCAGTCGAGATAATTCTCGGCTGCATAGATCTTGATCTGGCACTTCGAGTTGAGAAACCCACTCCAACTACGGAAAATACGGAGGAGGATAAGGTCGAAAAGTGGGAATGCTCAAATCGAATGTGCCTAATAATCATGAAGCGATCTGTTCCAGAAGTTTTTTGGGGCTATATTTCTGAGAGCCATTGCACTAAATGCTTCCTTGATGCCGTTGAGAAGTATTTCACCAGTAATGAGAAGGCTGATGCAATTAGTTTTCTTGCAAAGCTTATCTATATGAGATACAAAGGCAAAGGAAACATAAGGGAGTACATTATGGAAATGTCTAATCTTGCATCAAAACTAAAAACACTAAAGTTAGAGTTGTCTAATGACTTGCTCGTGCATTTAGTTTTGATTTCCCTTCCTACACACATTGGGCAGTTCAAGGTGAGTTATAATACTCAGAAGGATAAATGGACCTTGAATGAACTCATTTCTTATTGTGTGCAAGAGGAAGAAAGGCAACAAAGAGAGAAGACTGAAAGTGCTCATTTGGCCTCGAGCTCTCAGAATAGGAAGAGAAAGAATGATAAGGATGCTGCAGAAAGGACTTCGCAGCAAAAGAAAGTAAAAAAGGATGAGGAAACACCTACTTGCTTTTGTACCACATGAAGAAAAAGTGTCCCACATGATACTTGGGCACATGAAGAAAAAGTGTCACAAGTACGCCTCCTGACGTGTAAAGAAGGGTAATTTTCTATCTTCTGTTTGTTCTGAAGTTAATTTTGTTAGAACCACAGGAAACACTAGAAGGGGGGTTGAATAGTGTTTTATAATTCTTTACAGATTTTTGAAAACCTTTAGAAACAAGCAAAGTGATTGTAAAGAGATTTGATCAACCTTCCGAAACTGGAACTTTCTGCAACCTGCTGATATAACTCAGCAGGTTGAGTAAAATTGATTTTGAAATATTTTGCGTGAAAAGCAAGATTGTTGTACTGTTGATGAGATTCTGGCAAGCGTAACAAAATTCCAGCAGTATAATAGTAAGTAAAGAGTATCGTATCCACAGGGAACGGTTCAATTTGAAAAGTTTAATGGTCACAACTATCAAGTAAAGAATACGGTTGTTGATTGTGAGAATTGCGATAATAAAATAAAAACAAAATATAAATTGAGATAGAGATAGAAACAATTACTTGGACTAGGATTGATTTTTGTATCATCGCACCCCTTTCGTATGTGATCCCCAATATTAATTATGAATATATTTCTATGATACCTTAGCCAAACTATATTGTTTTACCCCGAGTTATCAGTAGTAAAACACTCGAAGATAATCCATGTGGGTTCTCCCAGGCGACAAATTACCCCAGCTTGATTGTTCTAATTTTCCGTTCGTTAACACTATCAATTCACCTTATATTCCTATGGGGACTACTATGAAGAGGCTGTCACATTCCAATTCTTCAATCATCGATTCCCCCTATACTCCTATAGCGATTACTATGAGTACTTTTACCAATTAGAATTTAAGTTTCCTATTTCTAGGCTCCCCCAAACTCACTATTAATTTTATAGAACCACCTCTTGAATGCGCCCTATAAAACTAACCTATAACTCTGGCGCACAGGCGGAAGCTACGCATTAAGCAAAGTATAAAAATACCGATATCATAAAAATAGGGATTCATAAATAGTAAAGAGAATTCACATACAATCGGGGATTGAATCAACTATATTCAATCCTATTGGAGAGTTTAGCTACGCATGGTAGCCATTACAAATCAACGGAGAAACTGTCACTTTCTCCAGCCCTTGCTTCTGCTCTGCCATCTCTCTAAAAGCTCCTTTGATCTTTGCAAAAGGTCCTATTTATAGATGAAGGAAAGCTATCTTAAATCTAGAAGGAAGCTATTTTGAAAACAGATCTAAAAAGCAAATCCGCACAGCTGCGCTTCACCTGCACTCAGCGCAAGTGAAGCGTAGGTTACAGAATGATGCACTTCAATTTGCGCTCAGCGCAGATGGAGTGTGGAGCGCGTAACAGATTATTCTGTTTCCTCTTTTAACAGCTTGATTTCTTCCTGATCTTATCCTTATCTGCTTGGCTTCCCTTGTTTCCCTCTTCTTGAATTGATTTTGTGTTTATCTTGACTTTGAATTTAAATTGGAGAAGTTATCTGCAGAATCCTTGTTTAAATGACAGTTGATCTTATCTTTATTTGCTCTAATTCAAACTTCAAATCTGCAGATCCTTTGCTCAAATAATGCTATCTTCTTTTGTCATTTAAATCTCTCTCATAAATCTGCAAAATCAACAGATTTTCTATTAAAATAGCATCATATTCAAATTCAAATCAAATATTCACAAATTATGCATTTATTACTAAAAAGAGGTATTTTGGGGAATAATTTACTATTTTACCCTTGATGAGTGCAGTAATTATATACTAAATTATAATATATTTTTCACTCATCAACTGCTTGGATTTATAAAATCACTTTTCAGAACCCTCCTTTGTTAGTTAAAACTGAAAGTAAAACGATAAGGGTAAAGAAAACTTAGCTAGAGAATTTACCCTGGTTCACCCACTAATACAGTGAGCTACGTCCAGTCCCAGGACAAACACACCACTGTATTTTCCACTAATACAACATGATTACAAGTATTGTTTGCACACCTAGCCTCTTCAGGCTCTAATCACCCAAGTATTCTCTGAACACACAGCCTCTCCAGGCTAAAAACCCAAGTATTCTTTAAACACAGCCTCTTCAGGCTAAACCAGAAAACTGATTGAATGAAAAATGCTCAAACTCTTAAACTACACAAGTTCAGAGCTTGAACTGGGTAAAATGTACAAATATTTGAATAAGACTCAGGATATGAAAAAGTTGTACAAAGATGAAATAATGAAACAAATGAGTATGAATTTAAGCAGTGTTTCAACAGGTTGATTTTTCTGTGTTCTTCTTTCGTTTCTACATGGAGTCTTGTATTTATAGAGTGAGAAATTTGAGTCCCTTGCACTCCATTTGATTTCCCGTTGTGAGTTATCATTTAATGCAAATGCTCCCGTTGAGACACATAGCCTGGAACTCCTGCAGAAGCAGGTAGTAGAGTCAGCAGCACAGTCTTCACTTTTTCTGAGCAGATTGTACTTTACAACAGTCATTGCCTTTTTGGTGAGAGAATTTGAAATATGCCAAAAAGCAAGTCTTCTAACTTTCCAGAAGAATGAGAAGCACAAGTAACTGAGACAGCTACGGTTGACTTGAGTCTTCAAAAAGAATAAGAAGAGAAGTCCATTTTCAAGACGTACAGGCTTCAGTACGATGTCTCATAACTTCAGGAGGTTCTCCACCTTTAGCAGGTTGCAATCTCTCAGCAGGTTCCTTTACTTCGGAAGGTTCCACCATTTCAGAGGTTTGGATTTCTTCAACTGATACCTTCTGAAATACTGAAAACCACCTTCAGCAGAAACTGTTCTTTGTCATAAGAATGTTAACCAAATTTGTTATTCATTAAAACTTAGGGTTATGAGACTTAAAACATTATTAACCTTTTAATAACATTTTGAGACTCAACATTCTCCCCCTTTTTAATGATGACAAATTTGTTTAAGAACTAAATCAAATATCTGAAGGGAAAATAATAGCAAAAGTTTAGAGTATTTCTCCCCTTATTTCAGATACTAAGACAGAGCGTCCTGCTTCTTGCTTAAACTTAGCTCCCCCTGAATCAAAGAATCTTTCCTTCTGAAACACTTAACTTCAGATTTTGTTAGTTTCTTAATACTCCCCCTTTTGTCATCAATCAAAAGGGTAAACAAAAGTTACTGAAGAAGTGAGAATAGGTAGGAAATAGATTCAGGATATCACTTGTGCATATCAACACTTTCTGTGTAAATAATCCAGTGAAAATTAATTTTTAGAAAGTGTGAGAATGTTCCAATTCTCTCTGATAAATTTGAATCTATCTTCAGCAAGAGGTTTAGTGAATATATCAGCCCATTGATGCTTTGTATCAACGAATTGTATATCAATAACTCCTTTGTGAACATAGTCTCTTATAAAATTATGTTTAATTTCAATATGTTTTGCTCTAGAGTGCTGAATTGGATTTTTGGAAAGGTTGATTGCACTAGTGTTATCACAGAAAACTAGAATAGATTTACCAAAAATATTAAAGTCTTCTAATTGATATTTTACCCAAAGCAGCTGTGAACAGTAGCATGCAGCAGCAATATATTCAACTTCAGCAGTAGAAAGAGCTATTGTGCTTTGTCTTTTTCTTGACCAGCTTATCAAATTGCTTCCAATGAAGTGACATCCACCACTGGTTGATTTTCTTTCAACTCTATCCCCAGCAAAGTCAGCATCACAGAATCCTACTAACCTGCAATCCTTGCTCCTCTCATAGCACAAACCAAGATTAGTAGTACCTTTCAAGTATCTGAAAATCCTTTTTACAGCTTGGTAATGAGTTACTCTTGGATCAGATTGAAATCTTGCACACAAGCATACACTGAACATAATATCAGGCCTACTTGCTGTAAGATACAATAGAGATCCAATCATACCTCTATACATGGTTAGGTCAACAGGTTCTTCTCCTTCATCTTTATTTAGTATAAATGAGGGGTGCATTGGAGTTGCCATAGGCTTGCAATCATGCATATTGAATTTTTTAAGCATTTCCTTTGTATACTTTTCTTGATGGATCCATATACAATTAGAATCTTGCTTAATTTGAAGTCCTAAGAAAAATTTTAGTTCTCCCATTAAACTCATTTCAAATTCAGATTGCATCATCCTTTAGAACTCAGTGCACAGAGAGGAATTTGTTGATCCAAAAATAATATCATCAACATATATCTGGACTAGAATCAGGTCCTTGTAGACATTTTTCTGAAAAGAGTTGTATCAACTTTTCCTCTTTCAAAACCATTATTGAGTAAGAAATTGCTCAGTCTTTCATACCAAGCTCTGGGAGCTTGTTTTAGACCATACAGAGCCTTTTTCAATTTAAAAACATGATCAGGAAAAGTCAGATTTTCAAAACCAGGTGGTTGTCGAACAAATACCTCTTCCTCAATGAAACCATTTAGGAAGGCACTCTTAACATCCATTTGATATAGTTTGATGCCATTATTTGATGCATAGGAAAGTAAAATCCTAATGGCTTCAAGCCTTGCTACTGGAGCAAAAGTTTCAGTGAAATCAATACCTTCTTGCTGATTGTAGCCTTGGGCAACAAGTCTGGCTTTGTTTATGACAACTTGACCATCTTCAGATAGTTTGTTTCTAAACACCCACTTGGTTCCTATAATATTTTTCCCATGGGGTTTAGGGACAAGAGTCCAAACATCACTCCTGGAAAATTGATTAAGTTCTTCTTGCATGGCTAGGATCCACCCTTCATCATGTAGAGCTTCCTCAATATTCTTTGGTTCAATTTCAGAAAGGAAGGCAAGATTATTGACTTCTCTAAGTCTTGATCTTGTTCTTACTCCTTCTGCAGTGTCACCAATGATTTGCTCTCGAGGATGATGAGTTTTGTATCTCCACTCACGCCAGCGAGGGAAAACTTGCTCATTTTGAGACTCAGCATTAACTCTCTAAATATGATCAGTTTCAGCAGGTTGAGGAGTTGACTTTTCAGCAGGTGCTTCAGAGGGACCTTCAGCAGGTTCTTCATCCTTAGCTTTTGAAGTCTCTGAAGTAGGGTTCAACTCCATTCCTGCAAAATCCTCTTCTAGATCTGATAGTTCCCTATCAGTCTCTTTAGCATCATTAAATCAAACATGAATGGTTTCTTCAACAGTTAGGGTTCTAGAGTTGTAAACTCTATATGCCTTAGAGGTTTTTGAATAACCAATAAAGAATCCTTTGTCAGATTTTGAATCAAACTTACCCAGACCATCCTTGGTGTTGAGTATGAAACACTCACAGTCAAAGATGTGAAAATATGAAATGTTGGGTTTTCTTCCTCTCCATAATTCATAAGGAGTCTTATTGAGAATAGGCCTTACCAGAATTCTGTTTTGGATATAGCAAGCTGTGTGAACAGCCTC
Organism: Sesbania bispinosa; assembly: GCA_026901365.1. Taxonomy (NCBI): domain Eukaryota; kingdom Viridiplantae; phylum Streptophyta; class Magnoliopsida; order Fabales; family Fabaceae; genus Sesbania; species Sesbania bispinosa. Next base: position 249,090 of record QLOH01000648.1, on the reverse strand, counting down.
TGCCCAGAATGACCTTGGAAGATTGCTTGAAAAGGGCATGGTTCTTCCCATCTCCTGCAAGCTTCTGTTCTTTCTCTCACCAACCCCATTTTGTTGAGGTGTTCTAGCCACTGAGAAATTGTGAGAGAACCCATTCTCATCACAAAACATACTGAAGCTTGAGTTTTCAAACTCACCTCCATGATCACTTCTAATGGCGGATATGCAAAATCCTTTTTCATTTTGCACACTTTTACAGAATTTGGCAAAGTTTTCAAAAGTCTCATCCTTGCTTTTGAGGAAAATTACCCATGAGAATCTATAATAGTCATTAACAATGAACAAACCATATTTTTTACCAGCAAGACTTTCTGTTCTTGTAGGACCAAACAAATCAGTGTGAAGAAGTTCTAAAGGTCTTGAGGTGGAAACAACATTTATACTTTTAAAAGAATTTCTGGTTTGTTTCCCCTTTAGAAAATTTTCACATAAAATATCATATTTGAAAGAAAGATTGGGTAAACCTTTTACAAGATTATATTTTGTAAGCTTTGAGATTAATCTCAAGATGGCATGCCCAAGTTTCTAATGCCAAATCTGTTTTTCATCTTTTACAGAAATAAGACAAGTAACATTTTGATAAGCAAGGTCCTCAAGATCAATTTTATACACATTACTGTGTCTCTTGACAGTAAAAATGATTTGATTAGAGGAGTCTCTGACTATACAACCATCCTTTATGAAGGATACAACAAAACCACTGTCACACAATTGACTTATGCTCAGCAGGTTGTGTTGGAGACCTTCAATAAAAATGACATTATGGATAACAGATAGAGGAGATATACCTACAGAACCAATGCCTGTGATTTTTCCTTTCTGATCTCCTCCAAAGGTCACCACTCCACCATCCTTTGGTCTAAGGTTTTGGAACAAAGACCTTTCTCCTGTCATGTGTTGCGAGTAGCCACTGTCCAGGTACCATTTGTTGTTAGAACCACAGGAAACATTAAAAGGGGGGGTGAATAGTGTTTTAAACTTTTTGATAGTTTTTGGAAATCTTTAATTTAAAACATGAATATGGGCACCGTTAAAAAATAAGTCTTAAGATCAGAGATGGTTGAAACATGTGGAAGATAAGAAAAACAATGTTTCTTCTAAAGCTTAAGATTGTTTTAAACAAAGGCTTCTCAAAGTATCTTCTGAAGATTAATACAAAGAGTATTTTCAGCACAGTTTCTGAAATACTTCAGATGACTAGAGGTTGTCTGAAGTCTGTTCCTGATTTTTGAACTGATCTCTTTTAGACTCACTTCTGAGAATTTATTTCAGAAGTTCTTCAAGGAACATTCTTTGTAAAGCTTCAAATGATATAAGAGATATCTCATGTTTTGTTCATATGAAAGATCATTTTATTGAAATAGTTGTGTTAAGTTTATTATAAAAAATACTTTTTAAATTCCAACTTAAATATGAAAACTGGAAATGAAGAGATTAATCAAAAAGGACTTAGGCATAGAGATTTCAGACAGGCTTTTAAGTGGCTGTCTGAAGTTTTCAGACGGCTTGTAAAAACTAATTTTAAAAGATGTTTTGTGTCTTTATAAAATATCAGATTAATTATTCTGACCCCTTGATTAGTATAAAACGAATTAACAAGAGATAAGGGTAAGAAAACTTAGCCAAGGAATTTATCCTGGTTCACTCACTACCACTGTGAGCTACGTCCAGTCCCAATGGCAAACAACCACTGGATTTCCACTATATGAATATTCAGATTACAAGCTTGAGTTTGAGTACAGTCTCTCCAGACATAATGAGTACAGTCTCTCCAGACACAGCGAGTACAGTCTCTCCAGACACAACGAGTACAGTCTCTCCAGACACCATGAGTACAGTCTCTCCAGACACAACGAGTACAGTCTCTCCAGACACAATGAGTACAATCTCCCCAAACACAACGAGTACAGTCTCTCCAGACACCATGAGTACAGTCTCTCCAGACACCATGAGTACAGTCTCTCCAGACACCACAAGTATTCTTTTCTATCAAGCCTCTCCAGGCTCTACCATGAGTATTCTTTCTTCCACCAAGCCTCTCCAGGCTCTCAGACACTTATCCAAGTGTAGAATATTCTTTATTCCACCAAGCCTCTCCAGGCTCTCAGACACATAAAGTGCTTACAAATTAAACTAAGTTTAAGTTTCCACGAAACATAAACTTAATCTTTTCCTGTACTAGAGGTTAACTGAGTACTACTCAGGATACCATGGATAAATCTAAGTACATGGATAAGACAGTGATACAAGTATATAAGTTTAAGTACAATCCCTGTCTCTGATATGAGGAATAACATCCTCTGACTTTAAGCTCCAGCCTTGTTCTCCAGCCATTGGTTTCCATGGGTTACATTCTCACCCGTATCATTGGAAAAACCAAGGCATACTTACAGCTTCAAACCATTTTTGGTTCATATGAGGTTAAGCACAGCCTGGTAGGTTGTTCAACTGAACAACTGCTATTTTGACTAGCATAGTTGATTCAAGTAAGTGTGGTCAACACCGATAGGATTTTTCTGATGCATCTTGATCAACTGATTGAACCAAGTGAATGAGTTCAACATCTTCAAATTCTTTCTTGAGGCTATTTATAACATTGTTCTGTTGGAATATAGCCGTTTGAAGATGATTCATAATACCGTTGAGATGTTGATGATGTGGCTCATATAGCCGTTACTTAATAGTGTCTCAAACGGTTGCTTCTTCTTTAGCAGATATGTGTTCAGACAGTCCTGTTCTGACACTTCTGTAGATGAGCTCTTTTAGAGAGATTTTCTTGATATTCTTTTGCATGTTCTCTCTCTTGATAACCTTTTACTTTTCTTCAGCTGACTTCTGATTTTCTTTGTTTTTCTTAGGAGTGTATATGAGGAGGTATCCGTTGGATTTGTCCTCTTGCTTATTTTGTATATGCTCCTTTTCTGTTTGCTTCCTGACACCATTTCTTCTTTCTTCTTTGAGTGAGGTGTCTTGTTCAATGGTTGTTTCTTGCAGATGATAAAATATGTTTGAAATAAAATATGTTATTCAAACATTTCTCTTTGTTGCTTCTGCTTAGTCTCCTGAGCTTTTCTTGTGCTTTCTTTTGGATTGGTGATGATGATATTTCCGTTGTGATACCACCCTTTAGAGAAAGCATTGAATGCTATTCAATTCATCGTGAGACACGCTTCTGGGTGTCTTCACAATTCTGACAGAGTACAACGTTGGTGCTGCTATAAGGCTGCCATCGTTGTTGCTGCAATTTCTGCGTTGCAGAGATTTCCTCAGTGGTGTATGAAATTCAAAATCACCAGGAAAGGTCTCTGTGTTCCTTGCCATAAACGTGTTTGAAAAGGTACGTGCAGCAGAGGTTCAGAAAAGTCTTCACAAACTTCAGCAGAGGGTGCCACGTCATAAGTGAGACTTCAGACAACACTGATACTTCAGACGAGTTGAACTACTTCAGACAGCTTCAACTCTTCAGACGAGTTCTGCTTCTTCAGACATCTTCGTTGCTTCAGACAGCTTCTTTGCTTCGGAAAGCTTCCTTGCTTCAGACAGCTTCTTTTCTTCAGACTGCTTTATGTTGTCTTCATATGGTCTTCACGTCTTCAGACAGTTTGCGCACTTCAGACGAGTTGCATTCTTCAGACAGCTTCTTTATATTTGATCCTGCATTTGTTCTTCTGATCCTAATCTTCTGATTCTGATTACTATTTCATCCTGAAACACAATCAACAAACCAATACCTTTCTCAGTAGAATCTGTTTACATAATCTTATTTGTTAATCATTAAAACTAAAGGATATTAAGTCTTTGAGTCAAGTTTGAATGCTCAAACTGATTAATAGACTTCACATTTGTTGCGTCTCTTTTGTCTTGTTAAACGCATTTGTAACAGGAACAATTAAGGTTTTAGGTACCCACATCTTTTTGGGTCCTTTCTTGTTAAACGCAGGTCTGCCTTTCTTTTTGTGTCTACACTGTGACACATCATGTCCAGGCTTACCACAATGAAGGCATCCCCTACCTTTCTTATCCTTTTCAGCACCCTTAACTTTAACTTCAGGCAAGAGGGAAGTTTCTGAATAACCAAGACCACTTTTGTCTTTGGAACTCATTTGAATTCCCAGAAGCCTATTTAGGTTCTTAGTTCTATTGACAAAAGCTGCAAGGTCTTTTGTGAGTTCAAAACCTTGTTTAAGAACCTCATTTTCCGTTTTTAAACTTTCTAAATCACATGATTCAGAACTAAGGAGTTTTTCCTTGAGTAACAAATTTTCAGTTTCAAGAGCTTCATTTTTATTTGCAACTTCAGTGTAGGCTCTTGATAACTCTTTGTACTCATGAAAAAGTTCCTTAGAACTTTCCACCAAATCATCATACATATCTTCAAGGGTTTGAGGTATTACCTATGATTCTGAGTTATCTGATGAAGGAAGGCTAGCCATTAAACAAAGGTTGGCCTCTCCAGCAGTTTCGTCATCTTCTTCAGAGGTTGAATCATCAAGATCCTCCCATGTGGCCATGAAGCTTTTCATCTTTCTTAGAAATTTCTTCTTCTTAGAAGAGAATTTTTTTAACTTTGGACAATCTGCTTTCATGTGGTCAGGTTGTCTGCACTCATAGCAGATAATTTTGTCAGAAGAAAAAGTTTCTTTACCTGACTTACCCATCTTGTTGTCAGATGAGGATGGTTTTCTCAACTTGGCTTTCTTCCGAAGCATCCTCTTTATCCTTCTGCTCAGAAGAGCAAGGTCATCTTCATCATCAGAGTAGCTTTCTGAGTCTTTAGAACCTTCTGAGGACTCCTCCACTCTCAAGGCCTTTTGTGCACCAGACCTAGGCAATTTGGACTTGGCATTCAGGGCAAGTGACTTCTTTTTGGGGGCATCTTCTCCAAGCTCCAACTCATGGACTTTGAGGTATCCCAATAGTTCCTCCATTCTTAGAGAGTTGAGGTATTTTTGAAGGGAATCAAGAATGTGATCAGGGTGCAGCAGAATAAATGGATTCCCTCCCTTGTTATGATCGTTAATGCGAAAAACACGAATTAAGGCATAAAAGGCATGAAACATAATGACATACCTTTTCAGGATTGTAAACGAGGCAATAGCAGCCACGTCTTTAAAGGTGTCCACGCCAACAGCCGAACTAGGAAACCCTCCTCAACTCTGCTAGTAGCCTTAGAGAGTAAGAGTGATTGCTCATATGTATAGGGTTATGCATCTTATGCTATATATATAGAGTGGTGGCTAGGGTTTAACCCCTCACTCTATTAACCCTAACATAAATGGGCCTGGCCCATTATGTTATAATTCTAATCAAATTAGAATTATTATCTTTTCCTAGTGGCTTGTTGTATGCGTGTGACCCAATAGGCTTTTAATATTTGGTTATGATATTAAAATAAAACTCTTTTATATTTAATATCATAAATAGTGAGCAGTATCTAGCAATACATCACAACCCAAATATTGAGATTATCAACAACTTTGACGAATCCTATTTTATGATAATTTATATGATCTGTCCCATTGTACAAATATCTAATTGAACACAAGGGCATGGAATGTGTCAACCTTGTATAGTTCAATTTATGTTTTTCTCGATCCCCAAGTAGACTGTATAGAAAATAAACATCTCATGTTTATACTCCTGAGCATGGCCATGCATTTTGCAGTCTCACTTTATCAAGAGGCCTACAGATATAACTCATGTTACATGGGAGGGACAAATCCCATCTACGTCACTCACATCCCACCACATAATTTATTACTTGTCCAAATACCAACTTTATGATCACCTTGTTATAGGAAACGTTTGATGATATTTAAAACATATAATGTTAGAACCACAGGAAACACTAAAAGGGGGGTTGAACCACAGGAAACACTAAAAGGTTGAATAGTGTTTTTATCCTGGTTCACCCATAAACTCGTGAGCTACATCCAATCCCAGAGGCAAACCACCACTGGATTTTCCACTATCTGAATCCACAGATACAAGTATTATTCACAGTCTCTTCAGTCCAACACAAGTATTACTTTGTTTTCAACTGCCTCTCCAGGCAACTCAATGAGTACAGTCTCTCCAGACATCACGAGTATAGTCTCTCCAGACATCACGAGTACAGTCTCTCCAGACATCACGAGTACAGTCTCTCCATACATCACGAGTACAGTCTCTCCAGACATCACGAGTACAGTCTCTCCAGACACAAGTATTCTTTCTCCCACCAAGCCTCTCCAGGCTCTCAGACACATAAAGTGTTGAGTAGTTTTACTACTCAATCCAAGTTAGATGTTCGCCAGAACCTCTAAACTTAGATTCTACTTGTACATAGAGATTACTGAGTACACACTCAGGATATAGACATTACAGACTAAGTACAAGGATAGACAGTGATACAAGTGTTTGAATTAAGTACAATCCCTGTCTTTCTATGAAGAATACATCCTCTGAGAGTAGGCTAACTAAGATGTGAAATGATGCTCCAGCCTTGTTCTCAAACCATTAGTTTCCATGGGCTACATTCTCACCCATATCATAGGAACACCAAGGTATATCAAAGCTTCAAACCGTACCCAGTTTGATAGTCATTTGTTCAGCATGATTGCCTTTCGAACAATAAACTCACTTGATCAAACAGACCAACTGAACAACCTAACTAACTGACCAGCTAGTCAGTAGCCTGATTGAGAACCAACTCTCTGATCAAACTTCGTTGACATCTTCATGATCTACTTAAGCTCAAGTCAACTCTTGTTAACCATAAGACATTCAGCCTGATTAACTAGTTTGATTCTGTTGATCAACAATTTTTTCTGACTGACCAATAGGTCGACAACATCTTCAAATTCAATCTTGAGGCTATTTATATGTTCTGATGAAATATAGTCGTTTGAAGATGATTCATAATACCGTTGAGATGTTGATGATGTGGCTCATATAGTCGTTGTGTAATAGCTTCTCAAACGGTTGCTTCTCCTTGAGTGTTCAGATGATCCCGTTCTGACACTTGATATTTTCTTCTTCATGAGAGATGTTTCTTGATATAACTCTGCGAACATTCTCTCTTGAATCTGCTTCTTTCTGCTTTCATCTGTTTTCTTCTGCTTTCCTCTGTTTTCTTTTAGGAGTGTCTCTTTAGGAGATATTCGTTGAATTTGTCCTTTTGTCGATTCTGTATATACTCCTTCTTCATTTGTTCCTGACATCATATCTTCTTTGGGTGTGATGTCTTGTTCAATGGTTGTTGCTTGCAGATGATAAAATATGTTTGAATTAAAATATTTCATTCAAACATTTTTCTTTGTTGCTTCTGCTTAGTCTCCTTAGCTTTTCTTCTGCTTTCTGTGGGATTGGTGATGATGATATTTCCGTTGTGATACCACCGTTTAGAGATAGCATTGAATGCTATTCAATCCATTGTGAGACACGCTTCTGGGTGTTCTGACAAATCTGACAAAGTACAACGTTGGTGCTGCTATAAAGCTGCCACCGTTGTTGCTGCAATTTCTGCGTTGCAGAGATTTCCTCAGTGGTGTATGAATTTCAAAGGTACCAAGAAAGGCCTCTGTGACTTTGCCAATTTAAGCTTTGAAAGTGTTGCGTGTTTGTAGAGAACGACTTTTCTTCAGCATACTTCAGAGAGCAAAAGTCTTCGTTGTCTTCAGTGAGTGTGCCACATCAGATCTCAGACGGCTTCAATATTTCAGACGAATATTGACACTTCAGATAGCTTCTAGTCTTTCAGACAGCTCCGTTACTTCAGGCAACTTCTTTGCTTCAGACAACTTCTTTGCTTCAGACAGCTTCTTTGCTTCAGACAGCTTTTTGCTTCAGATAAGAAGATTGTAGTTTCATTCTTCTTAGTATTTCTTCTTCTTCTTCTTTCTTCTTCTTCTTCTTGTATCTTGTATCTTCTTCTTCTTTCATGTAGATAAAGATGTTGAATTGTATGTACTTTAGTCAATCATCTTTCTTGCTTACTTCTGTTCGGTCTTCTATCATTTTCTGATTGGTAGCAGGTGTGGATGCAGTAGGTCTGCTTATACAAATCCTTTTGTTGCAGGCATTGTGGAAAGTCTTTGCAATATTTCCTTATTTATGCAAGACTTTAATCGAGGTAGAAAAGCATGTCTAGCTTTATCTACTGAGTGAGTGATCTTCATGTGCTTTACACTTTGCAATGTCTTCAAGAAGTCATTTCTTGATTCTGATATGTTCAATCTTCAGACTGCTTCATGTTGTCTTCATTTCTTCAGATGATGGCTGCACTTCAGATAGGTGTATCTTTGAGTCTTCACTTCTTCGAGTTTTTAAGTAGTCTTATATTCTTCAACTCTTTTCAGATAGCCTTCGAGTCTTCAACTTGGTTGTGGATTACTCTTCTTCGGATTCTGCACTTTGTTCTTCTGATCCTTATCTTCTGATTCTGATCAAATCTTCTTCTTCTTCTAATGAACATTTCAACCTGAAACACAATCAACAAACCAATATTTTTCTCAGTAGAATCTGTTTATATAATATAATCTTATTTGTTAATCATTAATATAATCTTATAATCTTATTTGTTAATCATTAAAACTTAAGGATGCTAAGTCTTATAATCATGTTTAAATACTTAAACCGATTTATAGACTTCACAATCTCCCCCTTTTTAATGATGACAAATAAATTATATATTACTTACAAAATATGTACAAAATTGAAAATATTACTCCTCCTATTTATATTACTCCCCCTGAGTCAAGCATTGATTCTTTTAGTTATCTGCTGAGACAATTAGATCTTTTCTATGTCAATTGTTGGTTAAGTATTTTAGATATCTTTTCTATACCAATTGTTAAATTATTATTATTTTAGATACCGATTGTTAAATATTCAATAGTTAAATAACTATACCATTGTTACAGATAGTATCATTTTATTTTGTGATTTTGTGAGTTTGTATTTCTCCCCCTTTTTGTCATTAATTAAAAAGGTTTGGTGATTAGAGTTCTTACTTATTTCGTTTGATTTATCCCCTTTTTCTCCCCTTTTGTTAGTTAGTTAAATAATATATTTCTTCCTATTTACTTGTTTTTACCAATTGATATTTTTAGCTGAATTTGTTTACTATTTATATTTCTCCTCCTTTTTATAATTAACTTTCCTGTGTATCTTGTATTAGACAGGGTAAAGTCTTAAAGCTGATTAAAAAGATAAACATAATATTAGTATATAGCGACTGAAGATAAACCAACCATGGTTACCGCATCTAAAGAGAAATGACATCTAAGATTAGCAACAGATAGGCAAAGACATAAAGGCAGACAAGAGAAAAATATTGACAGAGGTTGATAAGCAAAGATATTAAAAGATCTTTTCTCCTTTTGGCTTCTTTAAACTCCCGGACCGCCTGTAAGTTTGAACACAGTCCTCCTTATCTTCTTTAACTTATGACGGAGTTGAGCGTTCTCCATCCTTAGTCTTTGAACCTCAGAGATGTCATTAGTTTCCTCTGTGTTCCGATGATTAACCTTAAGAAGACCGGGGTTTCTATGATTATACAGATGATCAATGACCATATTGTTTACCATAAGAATCTTCATGATCACAGTATTGTGAGGTAGAATAGTAGAGTCTCCCAGTTTTCTTCTTGCCATATCGAATAGAATGATCCACGGAAGATTAATCTTCTTCTTTTGCAGAAGATTGATAACACAGAACCTTTCCATCTCAAGGTTGTGGTTATCCTCAATTCGTGGGATCACACAATATTTTAGAATGTTGAAGAGAACTTTGGAGATAACTTTCATTCCTCGCCTGTTGTAGATTAGATGGTTAGATTCTTCAGTACAATGATGTAGGTCATTCCAGCCTGTTAAGAACAGTTCCCCTTCTGCTTTTACTCCTAGAGCTCTTTCAAGAATATCTGTAGTCACAATCACCTTTTGATTCATTACTTGGGCTTTAAGGCAAGTCTCTTCTGCTGAGTTTTCCAAAGATAATGTGTTCCAGAATTGGTACACACTTTCTTCATGCCATTGACTATCAATGGCTTCAAAGAAGGGCAACCATCCGGCGGCTTCGAAATAGGTAGTTACATCAGGACCATCTTTAGAGAGATTGGGAAAGTCTATAGTTTGGGTTTAAAAAATGGACTGAGAGGAGGACATTTCTAGAGATGAAAAAGAGAAGGCTTTAGATGGTTTCTCAGAGAGACTTTGAAGATTGAGATGAAGCGAGCAGATATACTGAAGATAGAGATTTAGTAGGAATATATTTATACACAAAAGGCACTTAAGAGGTATTAATGATGACACTGACAGCGCCTCTTTGGGGAAGAGTGTGTTGATTGACAGACAAGTGAAACGTCGTGACCTTTGTTTTCTCAAGATTTGTGACACGACAGATGCATGAAACCCTCCCCGTTTTAAATGACTCATCTTATCAAAGAATTTAGTAATTAAGTGAGAGAAAAAAAATTATAATAGATAAAAGAGAGATATTACCCACAACTTTTATTGTTTTGTGATTTGAGAAATGCATTCCCCTTTCTTTTTTATTTATTTATTAATTTTTTTGAAAACTTTCTTCTTCTGAATTTCCTTGATGATCTCTATGATTGAGTTGGATTTAAGTGACTATCCCTTCAGCATTCTTGGCTCATAATTTCAGCAGGTCCATAGGAAGCTTTCTTATTAGAAGGTGTTAATCGACAACCTGTTTCCTGAAATAAAAGCAACTAAAGATACCTAGTAGCATCTGATGTTTAATCATTATATCAATTGTCTTAAATTCCTGACTATAATTTAAAGGATTAATTAATCATTAAAACACATGGTTTAGGTTTATGGTTTTAATTTTATTATATTCCAGTAATCAACTATCTTATGTTAAAGATATGACTAACTATGCAATAATAGAAACAGATATAAACAAGTAGAGGGTAAAGAAATCAAACAAGGTAAAAATATTTATATTATAAGAGACATAAAAACAGAATTTTAAAAGACATGGACACAATGATTATGAAACAAAACACAAGTTTCTCATTGATCATTAGATTGGTTCTCGTTTGCACTGGCTTTCTCCTTTGGTTCTTTCAGCATTGTCAACTCTCTTTGATAAAACTTGAGTGTGTCTTCCAATCGTCCAATCCGTTCTTCCAATCTCCTTAATTTTCATTTTCTGAATATTTCTTTTAAAGAACCAGATGATTCCTCTTTGTTCTGAGAAGGTAAGAAAGTATTGTCAATGTGAATATGACCATTAATTTTCTCAGCCGTTATTTCCTTGATTTGCTCATATTCGCTCATAGTGAAAGAGGATGAGGAGTCTTGATCGAAGAGTCTTTCAATAGGAAATCCTTCATGTTGTAGGATTTTCATTATCAGTGTAGTATGGGTAAAATCCTTGACTTCATCTAATTTTCTTCTCATCATATGATAGAGGATGATTCTGGGAAGGTTTAGTCTTTTTCTTTGAAGAAGATGAATCAGCACGAATCTTTCCATATCTGAGATGATGACTGCATCTTTCTTTTTAGGGAGAATACATCAATTTATAATTACCAGCAAAGTCTTGGGAATTTCCAGTAACTGTGAGCACACTGGTATTTCAAGAATTCTGCGACCAAATAACATTTGATCATGCATCTCTTTCTCTCGATCATTGATTTCCCAATCTGAAGAGAATTGTTCTCCGGTTGCTTCAACATCAATGACCTCCCTCAGAACTTTGAAGTCCACTTTGAGAGACATACCCATTACAGATGATTTTAAACCACAGGTCTCTTCAATGAACACCTCTGAATTGTTCCAGAAATCCAGAACACTCTGTTCATGCCAGGGAAATGATGCCTTTTCTAGATAGGGAATCCAGCCAACAGTTACGAAATACTCAGAGATTTTGAGTTCTCCTTTGTCAAAGTCACTAAGTCTTACCCCTCTTGTGGGAATAATTCTTTCATCGTACTCACATGAAATTTGAACACTTGATATTGGATATATTGATGCCATTGAGATAGATATAGAGAGATTGGTAAGGTATTTTCTTCCAGAAGGTTGATTACTTGTGAATTCCTTCCAATGACCCTCCAATCCTTAAATAGGCAGTCAAGCATCGCTTCATTTCATGAGAGGTGACGGTTACATCCACTAAGCAGTTACGGAGAATTGTGCTTCAAGCTTTATGAAGTGGCGGTTGTGCACTAAGCCGGTGTGGGAAATAGTGCATCGTGCCGGTTGAGAGAAACTCGTTAATGATTCAATGATTCACATCGTGCCGTTTCATATTTTCAAAAACAATTATGACTCACATACACGACTCTTCGTCTATTTCACTAATGATGCATATGACATAGATTTCATGCAGCAATTAATGATCACACATATATTTATGCAGATAATTATTAGACATAAACAATTAATATGTATGCATATATAGGACAGTTATTATGAAATGATTTATTTTCACACAAGTACACTTATGTAATAATAATTTCAATAAAACAAAACATTCAGCAGATAAGCAGTTATACTTAAATTTAGATTTAAACAAAGATAGGAAAGATGTTACCAGTTTGTGATCTAGAGATAGATACACTTTCCTTTTCCAATTATATGCTTCTAGAGGATGCCTTGTATGAATAGTGAGTTTTTAAGAAAATTAATTTTCTTTTCTCATTATCATTCTTCAGAGTTGCTTCAGCTTGGTGAGATTTCCATCTTCTGAGGATCTACTCCTTCTGCATTTGTTAGATGCTCAACCTGAAGGTGAGCTCTGATACCAGTTGTTAGAACCACAGGAAACACTAAAGGGGGGGGGGGGTTGAATAGTGTTTTAAGCTTTTTGATTGTTTTTGGAAATCTTTAATTTAAATCATGAAGATGAGCAACGTTAAAAACAAGTCTTAAGATCAGAGATAGTTAAAACGTGCGGAAGATAAGAAAAACATAGTTTCTTCTAAAGCTTAAGATTGTTATAAACAGAGGCTTCTCAAAGTATCTTCTGAAGATTATTACAAAGAGTATTTTCAGAACGGTTTCTGAAATACTTCAGACGACTAGAGGTTGTCTGAAGTCTGTTCCCGATTTCTGAACTGATCTCTTTCCAGACTCACTTTAGAGAATTTATTTCAGAAGTTCTTCAAGGAACATTCTTTGTATTGCTTCAAATGATATAAGAGACATCTCATGTTTTGTTCATATGATTGATCATTTTATTGAAATAGTTGTGTTAAGTTTATTATGAAAAATATTTTTCAATCCCCAACATAAATATGAAAACTGGAAATAAAGAGATTAAGGGCAAGAGAACTTAGGCACATAATTTATCCTGGTTCACCCACAAACTCGTGAGCTACATCTAGTCCCAGAGGCAAACCACCACTGGATTTTCCACTATCTGAATCCACAGATACAAGTATTATTCACAGTCTCTTCAGTCCAACACAAGTATTACTTTGTTTTCAACTGCCTCTCCAGGCAACTCAATGAGTATTCTTTGCTTATCAACTGCCTCTCCAGGCAACTCAATGAGTATTCTTTGCTTATCAACTGCCTCTCCAGGAAACTCAATGAGTACAATATCTCCAGACATCACGAGTACAGTCTCTCCAGACATCACGAGTGCAGTCTCTCCAGACATCACGAGTACAGTCTCTCCAGACACAAGTATTCTTTCTTCCACCAAGCCTCTCCAGGCTCTCAGACACATAAAGTGTTGAGTAGTTTTACTACTCAATCCAAGTTAGATGTTCGCCAGAACCTCTAAACTTAGATTCTACTTGTACATAGAGATTACTGAGTACACACTCAGGATACAGACATTACAGACTAAGTACAAGGATAGACAGTGATACAAGTGTTTGAATTAAGTACAATCCCTGTCTTTCTATGAGGAATACATCCTATGAGAGTAGGCTAACTAAGATGTGAAATGATGCTCCAGCCTTGTTCTCAAACCATTAGTTTCCATGGGCTACATTCTCACCCATATCATAGGAACACCAAGGTATATCAAAGCTTCAAACCGTACCCAGTTTGATAGTCATTTGTTCAGCATGATTGCCTTTTGAACAATCAACTCACTTTATCTACTGAGTGAGTGATCTTCATGTGATTTACACTTTGAAATGTCTTCAAGAAGTCATTTCTTGATTCTGATATGTTCAATCTTCAGGCTGCTTCATGTTGTCTTCATTTCTTCAGATGATGGCTGCACTTCAGATAGGTGTATCTTTGAGTCTTCACTTCTTCGAGTTTTTAAGTAGTCTTCTATTCTTCAACTCTTTTCAGATAGCCTTCGAGTCTTCAACTTGGTTGTGGATTACTCTTCTTCGGATTCTGCACTTTGTTCTTCTGATCCTTATCTTCTGATTCTGATCAAATCTTCTTCTTCTTCTAATGAACATTTCAACCTGAAACACAATCAACAAACCAATACCTTTCTCAGTAGAATCTGTTTATATAATATAATCTTATTTGTTAATCATTAATATAATCTTATAATCTTATTTGTTAATCATTAAAACTTAAGGATGCTAAGTCTTATAATCATGTTTAAATACTTAAACCGATTTATAGACTTCACATATAATTCCTTATGTAGGAATCGTAGTGATTTCATGTCAAAGGACTTCATATAACATTTAACAATTAAAAAAACGTTCATGACACTAATGTAACAATCCATGCAACGTTCTTAAGGTGGGTCTGTCCAGTACACTATTACTCTTAATATGTACCTATGTGAGCACATGATATCTCATATCCATGATCCGTGAGATGTGATCATCAATGAACTCACATACTAGTCTAAATGCATCTTTGTCCTAAGATGATACTTGACCAGGGACTATTTTAAGAATAGTTCTTCATAAGATCTCACGATCAAGTCATCTACTTGATTTCTTATGAAGTTTGAGCTTATTATTCTAAGGACATTAATTGTATTCTGAAAAGAATGAATTGCCTTTATAAAATAATATGATACATGTGATGGATGTTTCAAAAACATATAAGTCTCTAATGCATATACCTAACACTTTTGCCTCTTGAATGGCAGTCACTTTGGGCCTCCAAATCTTTGGTAGACTTTTAACGATTTTGCGATTGTTATCGCCTGAATCATAGATCTTTCCCAAAGATTTGAGTCCATTGGTGATGTTTTGAAATCTTCCAAACATCTGATCAATGGATTCATATTCATGCATTTTGAACATCTCATACTGATGCTACAACATGCTGATTTTGGATTGCTTCACATTGTCAGTTCCCTCATGAGCTGCAGTCAATGTGTCCCGGATTTCTTTGGCAGAAGAGCAGCCATGTACCTTCTCATACTCTGATTTACTCAATGAACAAATCAGGTAGAGTTTTGCCTTGGCGTTAAGTTATACACGAGCCTTCTGATCACCAGTCCATTCTGACATGGGAATGGGCACACCATTGTTGGTAGGAATATAGTCACCATCAGTGACCACATCCCATAGATCTATGTTGCTGCTTTCTATAAAGAGCTTCATACGATCCCTCCAGTAATGGTAGTCAGAGCCATTGAAAGCAGGGGGCCTGGAGACTGAGGCACCTTCAGCGATGTAGTGAGAGTTTCTTGTTGAGGTTTCCATTTGGATCTTCTTCCTCAACACTTGTTAGATGCTCAACCCGAGGTTGAGCTCCGATAACAACTGTTAGAACCACAGGAAACACTAGAAGGGGGGTTGAATAGTGTTTTATATTTCTTTATAGATTTTTTAAAACCTTTTGAAACAAGCAAAGTGATTGTAAAGAGATTTGATCAACCTTCCGAAACTGGAGCTTTCAGCAAGTTGCTAATATAACTCAGCAGGTTGAGTAAAATTGATTTTGAAATATTTTGCTTGAAAAGCAAGATTGTTGTACTACATGGATTTATAAAATCACTTTTCAGAACCCTCCTTTGTTAGTTAAAACTGAAAGTAAAGAGATAAGGATAGAGAAAACTTAGCCAAAGAATTTATCCTGGTTCACCCACTAACACAGTGAGCTACGTCTAGTCCCAGGGCAAACACACCACTGGATTTTCCACTAATCCCGCAAGATTACAAGTATTGTTTGCACACCTAGCCTTTTCAGGCTCTAATTACCCAAGTATTCTTTGAACACACAGCCTCACCAGGCTAAAAACCCATGTATTCTTTGAACACAACCTCTTCAGGCTAAACCAGAAAACTGATTGAATGAAAAATGCTCAAACTCTTAAACTACACAAGTTCAGAGCTCGAACTGGGTAAAATGTACAAATAACTGAGTAAGACTCAGGATATGAAAAAGTTGTACAAAGATGAAATAATGAAACAGATGAGTATGAATTTAGGCAGCGTTTCAACAGGTTGATTTTTCTGTGTTTTTCTTTCGTTTCTTCATGGAGTCTTGTATTTATAGAGTGAGAAATTTGAGTCCATTGCGCTCCATTTGATTTCCCGTCCTGAGGTAGCATTTAATGCAAATGCTCCCATTGAGACACATAGCCTGGAACTCCTGCAGAAGCAGGTAGTATAGTCAGCAGCACAGGCTTCACTTTTTCTGAGCAGATTGTACTTGACAGCAGTCATGGCCTTTTTGGTGAGAGAAATTTGAAATATGCCAAAAAGAAAGTCTTTTGACTTTCTAGAAGAATGAGAAGCACAAGTAACTAAGACAGCTACGGTTGACTTGAGTCTTCAAAAAGAATAAGCAGAGAAGTCCCTTTTCAAGACGTACAGGCTTCAGTACGATGTCTCATAACTTCAGGAGGTTCTCCACCTTCAGTAGGTTGCAATCTCTCAGCAGGTTCCATTACTTCGAAAGGTTCCACCATTTTAGAGGTTTGGATTTTTTCAACTGATACCTTCTGAAATACTGAAAACCACCTTCAGCAGAAACTGTTCTTTCTCATAAGAATGTTAACCAAATTTGTTATTCATTAAAACTTAGGGTTATGAGACTTCAAACATTATTAACCTTTTAGTAACATTTTGAGACTACAAATTTAGCTTTTGGACCACATTATACTTGGTGGGTAGATTCTGGTGCTACTACTCATATTAGTGTATCCATGCAGGGTTGCCTTTGGAGCCGACCGCCAATTGATAATGAAAGATTTATCTATGTGGGCAATGGCAACAAGGTCACAGTGGAGGCTCTTGGAACATTTAAATTACAGTTAAAAACTAGATTTTATTTGGATTTATTTGAGACTTTTGTTGTACCGTCTTTTAGGCGGAATTTGATTTCTATTTCTAGTTTGGACAAATTTGGTTTTTCTTGTTCATTTGGAAATAATCAGTTTAATCTCTATCAAAATTCAAATATTGTTGGTTTTGGTTCTTTAATTTATAATCTATACTTTATAGATGTAGTTAGTTCCAATAAAGAAATTCTTCACATTGATTCTCGTGGTACAAAACATAAATTAAATGAGAACTTAACCACCTTATGGCATAAGCGTTTAGGCCATATCTCTAAACATAGAATTCATAGGCTTGTGTCGGATGAGATTCTTGGACCCTTAGACTTGTTAGACTTTGAGGTTTGCGTTGAGTGTATTAAGGGTAAACAAACAAACTCTAGGAAATTAGGTGCTGAAAGGGCTAAGGACGTTTTGGAATTAATTTATATTGATATCTGCAGACTATTACCTACGACATCATGGAATAGACAAGAATATTTCATAACGTTCATATATGATTATTCAAGGTACGACTACCTATTTTTAATTCATGAGAAGTCCCAATCCCTAGACGTTTTCAAAACTTTTAAAGCTGAAGTTGAACTTCAACTTGGAAAGAAAATTAAGGCCGTCAAATCTGACTACGGAGGTGAATAGTATGGCATATATGATGGATCAGGTTAACAACGTCCACAGCCTTTCGCGCTTTTCCTACGGGAATGTGGCATCGTTCCTCAGTATACTATGCCTAGGAAACCAAGCATGAACGGTGTTGCAGAATGTAAAAACAGAACTCTTAAGGATATAGTGACAAGTATGATAAGTCATTCTTCCTTTCCAGAGTCATTGGTTGCAAATGGATATTTAAAACCAAGTGGGACTGGAAGGGTAATGTTGAGAGATATAAGGCCCACTTATTTGCTAAAGCCTTCACTCAAAAGGAAGGCATCGACTACAAAGAAACCTTTTCTCCGGTGTCTTCAAAGGATTCTTTTAGGACAATTATGGCACTTGTAGCTCATTATGACCTAGAGCTCTATCAGATGGATGTTAAGACTGCGTTTCTCAATGGCGACATATACTATATCATTCTTTGAGACGGGGAATGCGAGATTCCTTGAGGATGTTGAGTTTGGGAAGGAAGAGAGTATAAGGAATGTTGTCTTTGAGGAAGAACCTGTCATTGACAGTGATCAAGTACTCATGCCTATTACTATTCCAGTACCTACCCAAGTAATAGATGACAATGATGAAATTATTCCTGAAATTGTTCTAGCACAAGACAATAATGAGGTTCTCCCTCAAATACCCATAGAGCAAGCTCAACAACCTCAAGAAGTGCCATTAAGGAGATCCACTAGAGAAAGGAGAAGTGCAATTCCAGATGATTATATAGTGTTTCTCCAACAACATGTGGATGGCATTGGTTTAACAGAGGATGACCAATCAACTTCTGCCAAGCCATGAAAAGTTCCAACTCTCAAAAGTGGATTGATGCCATGAAGGATGAGATGAAGTCTATACAAGACATTAATGTCTGGGATCTTATCGAATCGCCTAAAGGTGCGAAGCCCATTGGTTTCAAATGGATATTTAAAACCAAGCGGGACTCGAAGGGTAATGTTGAGAGATATAAGGCTCGTTTAGTTGCTAAAGGCTTCACTCAAAAGGAAGGCATCGACTACAAAGAAACCTTTTCTCCGGGGTCTTCGAAGGATTCTTTTAGAACAATTATGACAATTGTAGCTCATTATGACCTAGAGCTCCATCAGATGGATGTTAAGACTGCGTTTCTCAATGGCGACATTGAGGAGACAATTTATATGGTGCAACCAGAAAACTTTGTGATAGGTGATCCAAAGTATATGGTATGCAAACTACAGAAATTCGTCTATGGTCCCAAACAAACATCCTGTCAATGTTATCACAAGTTTCACCAAGTCAGTTCCTATTATGGCTTTGAGGCTCTGTGTATATCATAAGTTTAGTTGGAGTAAGTATGTATTCCTGGTGTTATATGTCGATGATATACAACTTGCAAGAAACGATATAGGCTTATTGGGTGAAACCAATAAATTTTTTAACAAGCATTTCTAGATGAAAGATCTTGGAGAAGCTTCTTTTGTGCTAGGGATAGAGATACTAAGAGATCGTATTTGCGGTTTCCTAAAGTTGTCACAAAAGAACTATATCGATAAAGTTTTAAATAGATTAGACTTGAAAGATAGTACGGCAGGGGATACCCCGATAGATAGAGGAGACAAATTTAGTATCAGTTCGTGCCCTAAAAATGGTCTCGAAAGAGATGAGATGCAAAAGATTCCCTATGCCTCAGCAGTAGGAAGTCTGATGTATGCTCAAGAATGCACTCATCCTGATATAGCATTTGTAGTGGGAGTTTTGGGTAGATATATAAGTAATCCTGGAATGCAGTATGGGAAAGTGGTAAAACGCGTTATGCGTTATTTGAAGAGAACAAAAGGGTACATGCTCACCTATCATAGATCTGAGAACTTAGAGGTCATTCGGTATTCAGACTCTGATTGGGCTGGATGTTAAGATAGCAAACACTCTACATCAAGATGTATTTTTATGTTGGATGGAGGAGCCATTTCCTGGAGGTCTGCTAAGCAGACACTCATAGTTACTTCAACCATGGTTGAGATGAAGTCTATGCAAGACAATAATGTTTGGGATCTTATTGAATTACCTAAAGGTGCGAAGCCCATTGGTTGCAAATGGATAATTAAAACAAAGCGGGACTCAAAGGGTAATTTTGAGAGATATAAGGCCCGATTAGTTGCTAAAGTCTTCACTCAAAAGGAAGGCATCGACTACAAAGAAACCTTTTCTCCGGTGTCTTCAAAGGATTCTTTTAGGACAATTATTGCACTTGTATCTCATTATGACCAAGAGCTCCATCAGATGGAGGTTAACACTACGTTTCTCAATGGCGAGATATACTATATCATTCTTTGAGATGGGGAATGCGAGATTCCTTGAGGATGTTGAGTCTGGGAAGGAAGAGAACATTAGGAATGTTGTCTTTGAGGAAGAACCTGTCATTGACAGTGATCATGTTCTCGTGCCTATTACTATTCTAGTACCTACCCAAGTAATAGATGACAATTATAGAATTATTCCAGATATTTTTCCAACACAAGACAATAATAAGGTTCTCCCTCAAATACCCATAGAGCAAGCTCAACAACCTCAAGAAGTGTCATTAAGGAGATCCACTAGAGATAGGAGAAGTGCAGTTCCAAATGATTATATATTGTTTCTCTAAGAACATGAGGATGCCATTGGTTTAACAGAGGATGACACAATCAACTTCTGCCAAGCCATGAAAAGTTCCAACTCTCAAAAGTGGATTGATGCCATGAAGGATGAGATGAAGTCTATGCAAGACAATACTGTCTGGGATCTTATCGAATTACCTAGAGGTGTGAAGCCCATTGGCTGCAAATGGATATTTAAAACCAAGCAGGACTCGAAGGGTAATGTTGAGAGATATGATAAGTGAAAATTAATTGATAAATTAGAGCACTTTTTAGTTCACTTATCAAGGATAAAATGGTAATTTTGCCCCAGTTTAATCCCTTTTTATTAAATGTTAGATAAATTGTATTTATTAATCTTAGATTTGAATTTGATGCTATTTTGATAGAAATATTGCTGACTTTTGCAGAATTTTGCAAGGATTTGATTTGAAGGAAAGATAGCATTAAATAAGGGAGATATCTGCAAGATTTGAAGTTTGATTGAAGGCAATAATGAAGATTTGAAGAATATTTGAGAGCAATTAATAAAGATAACTCTGCCAATTAAAAAAGGATTCTGCAGACAACCTTCCCAAATAAATCCAAGATGCTCAATAAATGCAAGATTTCATCAAGAAAAGGGAAACAAGGAAAGAGAAATCAACAAAAACTAGTCTCGGGGAGAGATCAAGTTAAAAAGAGAAAGATTGAAGCTGCAGGACGCATTATGCGCTTCAACCTGCGCTTTAGTGCAGGGTGAAGCGCAGCTCTCTGGATCCTGCGCTGTAGCGCAGGGAGAAGCGCAAGTTACGAAGGTTCTTGCCCTGTTGCCGTTTTTAGATAGATTTCTCCCCAATTTTCTTTCTCTTTCCTTAGCCTACAAATAGGACCTCATTGCACCAGATCAAAGTGTGCACGATTATTGTAATTCAGTTATATTCCAGTGATAATGCACCAGTTATAATTTTAGAGTACGAGAGGAGGAGCGCTTCACAAGGATTGAAGATAGTGACAACATCTTCGGTGGTTTGTATGGCTACCATGTGTAGTTAACTCTCCATTAGGATTGAATTTAATCGATTCCATTTCCAAGTTTAGGTTGAACTCTATCTATTTATTTATGCAGTTCCCTAACTATAATATTGGTATTCTTGTCCTATTCTTAATTCCTAACTTCCGCGCTTGTGCCGGAGTTATAGGCTAGTTTGTAATTAACGTTACGACTAGGATTGAGTTTGGGGGAGCCTAGACATAGAAAACTCAACCTCTGAGTGAATGAGAATACTCGGTAGCCAGTGAACCGACACATGGGCGTTGCTAGTGATTGATGGGTAGTGTGAGTACTCTAATGAAGGGAGTCTACAGGATAGGCATGGTTATTAAATTACCAATAGCAAAGAACTAGTTGATTGTCAATCCAGGAAGCGAAACGTGGATGTATTCTAATGAGTGATGGGTAGTGACAGTACTCTAGCGAAGGTGCGTCCAGAGTAGTAGGCCTCGTTTATCAATTAATTCTTTTACAAACCGAATAATGAAAGCATAATAAGCCCAGGGTAAGTATGTCGCTTGGGAGAACCTGCATGGATTATCTTTGAGTGTGAGTGGCGCCTGGTAACTCGGGGTCTTAGCAATATAGTTTGTCTATAGTGTTATAGTTTAAAGCCTATAAATAATAGGTAGTCTCGACATACATGAGGGGTGTGATGAGATGAAGTTCAATCCTAATCCAAGTAAAGTGTCTCTAACTCTTCCTTTCTAATTCATTAATTATTAAATTTCAGTTTATAATTTCCGCAACAATATTCTCAAAAATCGTTGTTTTCCCTTGAAAAATAGATCACGAGTATATGTGAATTGATCGTTCCCTGTGGATACGATATCTTTCTTACTATTATACTACAGGATTTTTGGTTCACTTGCCAGAAACCCATCAAGTATTTTTGGCGCCGTTGCCGGGGAACAGTTTCCAATTCGTGTAGACCTTGGCGGTCTAGTTATCAAGTTTTTATTTTAGGATTTTGTTTATTTGTTTATTATTCTTATTATTTTTAGGATCTATTATTATCTTAGGAAAATTCTTGTTTTTTCTAATTCTCATCAACACTTACCTTTTTCAAAGTTTCTTGTTTATGCTTCTGAGAGGTCAGGCGTCTCCCAATCAATTACAGTTCGACCCGGAAATAGAAAGGACGTCACGAAGGAACAGAGGTAGAAACTCGAGAAGGAGAAAAAAGGATAATTGTTGAGGAACCCAAAAATATGGCAACGGAACGTCCAAGAAGAACGCTAGGAGATTATATCTCCCATCAAGGACCATGTCACTTCTCAAGAATTGTGTTACCACCAAATGCCAGAGCTTTAGAGTTGAAGACTGCACATCTCAACCTCATTAGTGTACATCAATTCGCTGGATTGGATCATGAAAATCCAAATGCTCATCTCTCTAATTTTTATGAATTGATTGGTACTATGGGATTCGAGGAAGGTAATTTGGAATCTGTTTACTTACGCTTGTTTCCTTTCTCTTTGATAGGTAAAGCTAAGGAATGGCTGCAATCACACCCAAATCAAAGTCTCACCAATTGGGGTGTGGTTGAAGAGAAATTCTTGACAAGATTCTTCCCACCAGGGAAGCAGATTGAAGCCAAGGCAGATATTTCCACATTCAGACAAGGGATTGATGAGCCACTATGTGAAGCTTGGGAAAGATTCAAGTCTATGCTGCGCAACTGTCCCAACCATGGCTATGAGGATATAGCCCAACTCAACATATTCTGCACGGGACTTCGTTCAGATTCAAGGTCATTCATAGATGCGGCAGCAGGTGGAACTATCCTATCCGCAGAAGTTGATCGAGCACTAGAAATCATCAACCACTTTGCACAGAACGATCAACAATCTCAAATTGGAAGACAGCCCGCGCAATTACCAAAGAAAGGGATGTTGGAATTCAATCAAAGTGATGCTCTGTTAACTGAGAACAAGCTCATTAAACGTCAACTAGAAGCACTCACTGAGACGTTGAATACACTCCCTCAACAACTCAAAGTTGTCCACTCACAGCCCATCTAAGCCCAACCATTGATTTGTGATTTCTGTGGAGGTGACCATCTAAATGGTCAATGTGCTAGCCAAGGAACACAACCAGAACAAGTCAACTTCATGGGTAACCAGGGAAGGCAAGGGAATTACTCCAACAATAACAACAATCAATATTCACAAGGTTGGAGAAAGAACCAAACCAACTCAGGTTGGAGTCAGAATGGAGGACCATGACAATCACCTTACCAACAGCAGCCCTTAACATATGATAAACTGAACACTTTGGAAGGTAAAATTGATGACCTTGTGCAAAGATTTAGTGGATTCAAGACAACTACTGAGGCATCAATCAAGACTCTAGAGAGTCAAGTGGGTCAGTTAGCGACTGAGATGGCAGAGCACAGGCAACAACACTTCTCAGCTGTGACCCAAACCAATCCAAAGGAACAATGCAACTTGATTGCTACTGATGGCAACAAGTCAGAGGAGGAGGAACTTGATGAGGAAGAAGAAATCATCTTTGAAGAACAATTGCTTCAAGAGGAAGTTGTTCAACAAGATGAAGAAGCCGCACAAAAGGAAAAGGAACATCATGAAGAGAAGGTCTTAGTCACAAGTAAGTCACTTGACCCAGGTAGGTTTACTATACCCATCTCTATTGGTAATCTACCTCCTACTCATGCTTTATTAGATCTTGGAGCGAGCATCAATTTGATGTCGCTATCGTATTTTAACAAGTTGAGTAATGTGAAATCTACAATATGTGCAAATTTATCCACTTTGAGTAATTTGAATATCCTCTAATATGTGCAAATTACTTACGTATTTTATCCACTAACATCATTTGATTTACAGCCAAATTTCTTTTAATCATGAGTACAGTAAACCAACGTGAGGAGGACGCTGGAGAAATAGACCTCAAATCGTTCCTCAAGACACTACAAAGTGAATTTATGAGAATGAGTGCAAGAATGGATGAGATGGAAGATCGGTTTCCAAGGAGGAGTAGAACGTCTCCTAACCGCACTGAAGAAGAGGAAGAGGAAGAAGAGGACAAGGGAAGTAGTTCTAGAAGAGAAAGCAACATGGATAATCATCTTGGAAACATCAAGATGAGCATTCCTTCTTTCCAAGGGAAGAATGATCCTGAGTTATATTTGGAGTAGGAAAGAAAGGTAGAGCATGTTTTTTATTGCCATAATTATTCTGAGGAGAAAAAGGTAAAATTAGTTGTGATAGAATTCACTGATTATGCAAGTATATGGTGGGATCAATATGTGTTGAGCAGGCGAAGGTGTGGATAAAGACCGATTCAATCTTGGGAGGAGATGAAGGTCGTGATGAGAAGGAGATTTGTACCAAGTCATTACCACAGAGACTTGTACAGAAAATTGCAGGACCTACGTCAAGGTTCAATGAGTGTAGATGATTACTACAAGGAGATGAAAATAGCCATGATGAGAGCCAATGTGCAAGAAGACCGAGAAGCAACAATGGCTAGATTCATTAGAGGATTAAAGAAAGAAATTTCAAATGTAGTGGAACTCCATCATTATGTGAAGATGGAAGATTTATTACACAAAGCAATCCAAGTAGAGAGACAACTCAAATCCAGAGTTGTAAGATTTCCAGGAACTCCTAGTACCTCTTGGAAATCCTGGGCTACCAACAAACCGAAACCTCGGCCAAAAGAAGAGGCAAAGATGGGACAACCGACCTCAGCCAGTAAAGGTAAGTCTGAATTTAATTCATCCTCTAAAGCACGTGAAATTAATTGTTTCAGGTGTCAAGGTCTTGGACATATTGCTTCTAATTGTCCGAACAAGAGGGTCATACTCATGCGTGACAATGGTGAAGTAGAAAGTGCAAGTGAAGAAGAAGATGATTAAATGCCTGAGCTGGAGGATTGCAGTGATGTGGAATACACCGAGCCAGACCACGGTAATTCATTAGTCACCAAGAGGGTGTTGAATGCACAATCAAAGATAGGGGGAGTTGAGGAGCAACGTGAGCATATATTCCATACAAGGTGCCGCGTAAGTGATAAGGTTTGCAGTATTTTAATTGATAGTGGTAGTTGTACCAATGTTGCTAGTATTTTGATGGTTGAGAAATTAAAATTACCTACTATAAAACATCTTAATCTTTATAGACTGCAGTGGCTAAATGACTGTGGGGACATAAGGGTAACAAAACAAGTTTTGCTTTCATTTTCCATTGGAAAATATGAAGACAAAGTCTTGTGTGATGTTGCACCTATGCATGCTGGACACATTCTACTTGGTCGACCATGGCAATTTGATAGGCGAGTAACTCATGATGGGTATCACAAAAGGTATAGTTTTAAATTGAATAATAAAACCTTTGTGCTAACCCCTCTTCAACCTTCTGAAGCATATGCAGATCAAATAAGAATTGCTAGGGAGAGCAAGGAGTTGGAAGAACAATTTTCTGTTCAAGAAAAAGAAAGAAAAGAAAAGAAGAGAGAAGTGGGCATGGGTTCGAATCCGACTTCAAGATTGGGTGTTTGTTCGACGTTACTACCGAGTCAGGGTAGAAGCAAGGTGAACACTTTTGCAAGAAAAAGGGAAGTTGAAAGTGTATTGTTAGATAAAGGGCAATTATTGATTCTTGTTTTTAAAGACATATACTTCTCTGATGATTCTAACAATTCTTTACCTTCTGAAATTCAAAATTTGTTGAAGGAGTTTGGAGAAGTCTTTCCGGATGAGCTACCTCAAGGATTACCACCTTCAAGAGGTATAGAACACCTGATTGACTTTGTACCCGGTTGTGCCCTACCAAATCGACCAGCATACAGAACCAACCCGAATGAGACCAAGGAGATCCAAAAACAAGTCAGTGAGCTAATGTAAAAATGGTATGTAAGGGAGAGCCTTAGTCCATGTGATGTACCGGTAATATTGGTACCAAAGAAAGATGGTTCTTGGTGTATGTGCACTGATTGTCGAGCCATTAACAAGATTACGGTAAAGTATCGTTATCCAATTCCTAGGTTGGACGACATTCTTGATGAGTTACATGGGGAATGTTCTCTAAAATTGATTTGAAAAGTGGTTACTATCAAATTCGAATGAAATAGGGTGATGAATGGAAAACTGCTTTTAAAACATAGTATGGTTTGTATGAGTGGTTAGTGATGCCCTTCGGCTTAACTAATGCACCCAGTACTTTTATGAGGTTAATGAACCATGTATTACGCTCTTTCATAGGAAAGTTTGTGGTAGTTTACTTTGATGACATTTTGGTTTACAGCAAATCTTATAATGCACATGTTGAACACTTACATGTTGTTTTTAAGGTATTAAAGGAAAATAAATTATATGCTAATTTAAATAAATGTACCTTTTGCCTTGATTCTGTTGTATTCTTAGGTTTTGTGATAAGTTCAAAGGGGGTAAGTGTAGATGAGGAAAAGGTTAAGGCTATTAAAGAGTGGCCGACCCCAAAGAGTGCTAGTGAAGTGAGAAGTTTTCATGGGTTAGCAAGTTTCTATAGGCGTTTTGTGAAAGACTTTAGCACTATTGCTGCGCCTTTAAATGAACTTGTTAAGAAAAATATTTTTAAATGGACAGATGCACATGAAAAAGCTTTTAACACTTTAAAATAAAAATTAACAAATGCACCCTTACTTGTTTTACCTAATTTTGATAAAGCTTTTGAGATTGAATGTGATGCTTCTGGTGTTGGTATAGGGGCTGTTTTAATGCAGGAATCCCAACCGATTGCATACTTTAGTGAAAAGCTTAATAGGGCAGCATTGAATTATCCAACCTATGACAAGGAATTGTATACCTTGGTAAGGGCATTACAAACTTGGCAACATTATTTGTGGCCAAGAGAGTTTGTTATACATTCTGACCATCAAAGTCTAAAGTTTTTAAAATTTCAAGGGAAGCTTCAAAAAAGACATGCAAAGTGGTTAGAATTTATTGAGATGTTTCCATATCTGATAAGGTATAAAAATGGTAAGGACAATATAGTTGTTGATGCTTTGTCAAGGAGGTATGTTTTACTTACTTCTTTACAAGCAAAATTGTTAGGTTTTGAACAAATTAAAGGTCTGTATGAAAGTGATCCTCATTTTAAACAAATTTGGGATTCTTGTTCTAATCGATCTTGTGAGAAATTTTATAGGTATGAAGGATTTTTGTTCAAGAGGAACCAACTGTGTGTACCAGTCAGTTCTTTAAGAGAATTGTTGATTAAGGAGACCCACGGAGGCGGTTTGATGGGACACTTTGGAGTGCAGAAGACACTGGACATCCTGGCCGAGCACTTTTTCTGGCCGAGCATGAGGAAGGACGTCCGAGCTGAGTGTGAAAGGTGCATAACATGTAAGCAAGCTAAGTCAAAATTAAATCCACATGGGTTTTATACACCTTTGACTGTTCCTGAGCAGCCTTGGACAGATATTTCCATGGACTTTGTGATCGGTTTGCCAAAAACTCAAAGTGGTAAGGATAGTATTTTTGTTGTTGTTGATCTGTTTAGTAAAATGGCAGACTTTATTGCGTGTTCAAAGACAAATGATGCAACACAAATTGCTGACTATTCTTTAAAGAAGTTGTCCGATTGCATGGTTTACAAAGGACAATTGTGAGTGATAGGGACGTTAAATTCCTAAGTAATTTTTGGAGGACTTTATGGAATAAATTGGGAACAAAGCTTCTATTTTCTACTGTTGCACATCCTCAAACAGAAAGACAAACTGAAGCAGTAAATAGAACGCTTTCAACCTTATTACGTTCTATCATTGGCAAGAATCTAAAGCAATGGGAAAAATGTTTGCCACATGTTGAGTTTGCATATAACCGGACGATACACTATACTACTTCTTTTTCACCCTTTGAGGTTGTATATGGTTTTAATCCACTAACTCCTTTGGATATTTTGCCATTACCTATTTCTGAATTTTTCAGCTTAGATGGTAAAAGGAAATCAGGTTATGTCAGGGAGTTACATGCAAAGGTCCGAGCTAATATTGAAAGGAAAAATGAGCAGTATGCAAAACAAGCCAATAAAGGGAGGAGGAAGGTAATATTTGAACCAGGCGACTGGGTTTGTATTCACATGAGGAAAGAGAGGTTTCCAGCTCAAAGGAAGAACAACTTCAACCAAGAGGAGATGGTCCATTCCAAGTTCTAGAGAGGATCAATGACAATGCATACAAGATAGATCTTTCAAGTGAATATGGTAATGTTAGTGCAACGTTCAATTTAACTGATTTATCCTTATTTGATGTAGGTGATGAATCAGATTCGAGGACGAATCTTTTCAAAGAAGGGGGAATGACACGATCTCATCCGACCTCAACCAAGATGCCTCAGATGCATTGCAAGGGATTGAAGATCCAATGACCGGGGCCAGATCTGAGCGGTTAAAGAGAGCTTTGCAACTCTTGATCACTGAAGTCCAAAGGAAAGTAGACCACCAAGCAGAAGAAGAACCAAAGAAGTGGTTTAACTTAGCTCGGATTGAAGTACAAGAGTGTTATCCGATTTGACAATCGGTTATGTCTGTTATCCGAATCTTAGGAGAGCCTATTTTGGGAAAGTGTATCTAATCAGATCATAACTGATTTATTTAGGATAAGATATGTTAGGAATCAATATCATGATCTCTTAGGATTATATTTACATCTTTTAGGATTATATTTTATCTTATTTAGGATTAAATCTTTTAGGATTATATTTTATCTTATCTAGAATTAAATTTATTTAATTTAGGATTGTATCTTTTAGATAGTTTATTTTAGGAAATTCCTTTGCTATATATTAGCATTGAGAATCAGTTTGTAGACAATTATTTTTATCAATAAAATTTGAGTTTTCTCATTGTGAGAGCTTATCCTCTGTTCTTGGATTAAAGAACTACTTGATAACTTATGTTCTACCAGCAGGTCTTGGTTAGGGTCTAGTTGCTTATATCTTGATAACTTTGGTGCTTCCGACAGGTCACGGATTGTGTCAAGTTCCTATCTTTGATAGCTTTGGTGCTTCCAGCAGGTCTTGGATTGTGTCAAGCTTCTTACAGTTATTTACAGTTATTTACCGTTAATTGATCTTCAAGAAGTTCCTATCTTTACGCTTTCGGTTCGTATCAATTTACCTGTTTAAATAGGAGATTGTTAAAATGAAGGATCTAAATTTTAAAGAAATGCATGGAACCAATTAGGAGTAGCAGAAGCAGAGAAATACTGCAGATCTGCGCTTCAACCTGCGTTGTAGCGCAAGTGAAGCGCAAAATTAAAATTAAAAAAAGTGACTCTCTGACTTTTACGCCTCACCCTGTGCCGTAGCACAGGGTGAAACGCAGCGGAACGCTTCAAATTCTGAAATGGTACGCGCTCCACCATGCGCTGTAGCGCAGGGTGTAGCGCAGGAAGCGGGACTTTAAGTTCTGATTTTTGAACGAATGAGGTTCATTCGAACTTCCTTTCGTTTCGTTCCTTTGCGTTTTCTCTGAGTTCCTAACCCTTGCTTTGCCTTTTCTCACTCCTATAGCCTTCATTTTCAATTTCTGAGCTTATACCAGGTATGTTTTTATAGTTTTCTTTCTTTCTAACCGATTGAAATTTTGATTTTTATTTTATTTGAGCATAACCTTAGGATAGGAATCTTAGGCCTCTAGGAACCTTTAGGAAAGAAATAATTGTTCATAGTGCTTTAAATTAGATTGCATGTGGTTAGGATTCTTTGTGAGTTATTCATGTTTGCTCAGGTGGTAGTTTTTCAGTGCTTAATGATTCCTGCAAATTATTTTGTTGGTGCATGTATGCTTAATTAATTGCTCTAATATTTTTGTATGCCCATACATAAATGATTGTGCAATATTGCATGTTACTGATGACATGATTTTTGAGCATGAGTTTGGTTCTCACTTTGCCTGTTTAGAATTGTTTAGGACTTGCTTTAACTGATCACTTTAGCATGTCTTAATTAATTAATTGGCATTTATTGGGTAATATTTAAAATCAAAATTTTTATGCACATTTGTTTGGTTAATTGATTGCTCTAAGTATTGAAATTTATTGGCCATTTATTTCATAATTATGAGAAATTAAATATTATGATGCATAAATAATTTTGAGTTGTTTTTGCTTTGCAGATGGTTCGCACGAAGAATGTCAGTGGTGCTAGTTCCTCTGGGAGAGGTACAGGGGGTGCCAAGAGGAAGGCCCCCCAGAGGGAACCTGAGTTCGACCCTCATCGCTTCAAGGACCTCAAGTCCTTTGAAGCATACACTGACATTGCTGATTACAAGTTCATCCTGGAGCGACCAGTCATCCTCCAAGAGGGGGAATATGAGGAGTTCTCTGCTGAGATTCACAGGAGGCGTTGGAACCGCCTCAGCCGGCCTGACAACTACTTCGATCCAGACATTGTCAGGGAATTCTATGCTAACGCTATTGGAGACCATGGCGTTAACTGCAGGAGGGAGTCCTATGTTCGAGGACAGGTTATCAGATTTGATTGCGATGCAATCAATGCACTTTTAGGACATCCCATAGAGGAGGACAGAGACCTCGTAGTGTGCCAATACCACGAGAGGATGAATGCTGTGGGACTTCATGGCAATGATCCCCTTGACATTGAGACTGCTCAACTGCTATGCTTACCAGGGCGTTCCTTTGAAAGGAATGCATATCAGGAGGCTGCTAGGATCTACAGGAAAGATATGAGGAGCATAGCTCAGATGTGGACAGTACTGATACCGGCCAACATTCATCCTACCGGGCATGTTTCTGATGTAGTCATGCCCATGGCCCACCTCATCTACACTATCCTCACCGCCGCCGTTATCGATGTCTCACGGGTCACCGCCCAAAAGATATCAGACTTTGCATCTTCTGTGGGGCGCCGGACCCCTAACTCCAAGATCAGGCTTGGCTTCCCTTCTCTCATCACCTCACTCTACAGATCTAGGGGTGTAGAGGTGAACCCCAGCGTTCGCATCACACTTCCCATGACCAGAGCATATTGTTAGAACCACAGGAAACACTAAAAGGGGGGGTTGAATAGTGTTTTAAAATATTTGACAGTTTTTGGAAATCTTTAATTTAAAACATGAATATGGGCATCAAAAAATAAGTCTTAAGGTCAGAGATGGTTGAAACATGTGAAAAATACGAAAAACAATGTTTCTTCTAAAGCTTAAGATTGTTTTAAACAGAGGCTCCTTAAAGTATCTTTTGAAGATTAATACAAAGGGTATTTTCAGCACAGTTTCTGAAATACTTCAGACGACTAGAGGTTGTCTGAAGTCTGTTCCTGATTTTTGAACTGATCTCTTTCAGACTTACTTATGAGAATTTATTTCAGAAGTTCTTCAGGGAACATTCTTTGTAAAGCTTCAAATGATATAAGAGATATCTCATGTTTTGTTTTTATGAAAGATCATTTTATTGAAATAGTTGTGTTAAGTTTATTATAGAAAATACTTTTCAAATTCCAACTTAAATGTGAAACCTGGTAATAAAGAGATTAAACAACAAGGGCTTAGGCAAAGATATTTCAGACAGGCCTTTAAGAGACTGTCTGAAGTTTTCAGAAGGCTTGTAAAAACTGATTTTAAAAGATGTTTTGTGTCTATATAAAACATCAGATTAATTAATCTGACCCCTTGATTTGTATAAAAAGAATTAATAAGAGATAAGAGTAAGAAAACTTAGTCAAGGAATTTATCCTGGTTCACCCACAAACCTGTGAGCTACATCCAGTCCCAATGGCAAACAACCACTGGATTTCCACTATATGAATATTCAGATTACAAGCTTGAATGTGAGTACAGTCTCTCCAGACACAGTGAGTACAGTCTCTCCAGACACAACGAGTACAGTCTCTCCAAACACAGCGAGTACAGTCTCTCCAGACACAATGAGTACAGTCTCTCAAGACACCATGAGTACAGTCTCTCCAGACACAACGAGTACAGTCTCTCCAGACACAACGAGTACAGTCTCTCCAGACACAACGAGTACAGTCTCTCCAGACACCACAAGTATTCTTTTCTATCAAGCCTCTCCAGGCTCTACCACAAGTATTCTTTTCTATCAAGCCTCTCCAGGCTCTACCACGAGTATTCTTTCTTCCACCAAGCCTCTCCAGGCTCTCAGACACATAAAGTGTTTTTAAATTAAACTAAGTTTAAGTTTCCACGAAACATAAACTTAATCTTTTCCTGTACTAGAGGTTAACTGAGTACTACTCAGGATACCATGGATAAATCTAAGTACAAGGGTAAGACAGTGATACAAGTATATAAGGTTAAGTACAATCCCTGTCTCTGATATGAGGAATAACATCCTCTGAGAATTGGCTAGGTAGATACTGACTTTAAGCTCCAGCCTTGTTCTCCAGCCATTGGTTTCCATGGGTTACATTCTCACCCGTATCATTGGAAAAACCAAGGCATACTTACAGCTTCAAACCATTCTTGGTTCATGTGAGATTAAGCACAGCCTGGTAGGTTGTTCAACTGAACAACTGCTATTTTGACTAGCATAGTTGATTCAAGTAAGTGTTGTCAACACTGATAGGATTTTCTGATGCATCTTGATCAACTGATTGAACCAAGTGAATGAGTTCAACATCTTCAAATTCTTTCTTGAGGCTATTTATAACATTGTTCTGTTGGAATATAGCCGTTTGAAGATGATTCATAATACCGTTGAGATGTTGATGATGTGGCTCATATAGCCGTTACTTAATAGTGTCTCAAACGGTTGCTTCTTCTTCAGCAGATATGTGTTCAGACAGTCCTGTTCTGACACTTCTGTAGATGAGCTCTTTTGGAGAGATTTTCTTGATATTATTTTGCATGTTCTCTCTCTTGATAACCTTTTACTTTTCTTCAGCTGACTTCTGATTTTCTCTGTTTTTCTTAGGAGTGTATATGAGGAGGTATCCGTTGGATTTGTCCTCTTGCTTATTTTGTATATGCTCCTTTTCTGTTTGCTTCCTGACACCATTTCTTCTTTCTTCTTTGAGTGAGGTGTCTTGTTCAATGGCTGTTTCTTGCAGATGATAAAATATGTTTGAATTGAAATATTTCATTCAAACATTTCTCTTTGTTGCTTCTGCTTAGTCTCCTGACCTTTTCTTGTGCTTTCTTTTGGATTTGTGATGATGATATTTTCGTTGTGATACCACCCTTTAGAGAAAGCATTGAATGCTATTCAATTCATCGTGAGACACGCTTCTGGGTGTCTTCACAATTCTGACAGAGTACAACGTTGGTGCTGCTATAAGGCTGCCATCGTTGTTGCTGCAATTTCTGCGTTGTAGAGATTTCCTCAGTGGTGTATGAAATTCAAAATCACCAGGAAAGGTCTCTGTGTTCCTTGCCATAAACGTGTTTGAAAAGGTACGTGCAGCAGAGGTTCAGAAAAGTCTTCACAAACTTCAGCAGAGGGTGCCACGTCATAAGTGAGACTTCAGACAGCACTGATACTTCAGACGGGTTGAACTACTTCAGACAGCTCCAACTCTTCAGACGAGTTCTGCTTCTTCAGACAACTTCGTTTCTTCAGAGAGCTTCCTTGCTTCAGACAGCTTCTTTTCTTCAGACTGCTTTATGTTGTCTTCATATGGTCTTCACGTCTTCAGACAGTTTGCGCACTTCAGACGAGTTGCATTCTTCAGACAACTTCTTTATATTTGATCCTGCATTTGTTCTTCTGATCCTAATCTTCTGTTTATGATTACTATTTCATTCTGAAACACGATCAACAAACCAATACCTTTCTCAGTAGAATCTGTTTATATAATCTTATTTGTTAATCATTAAAACTAAAGGATATTAAGTCTTTGAGTCAAGTTTGAATGCTCAAACTGATTAATAGACTTCACAATCTCCCCCTTTTTAATGGTGACAAATAAGATATGTACAACTTACAAAATGTTTTAAGGAAAGATGGGTAAGTATATAAAAGACTCCCCCTATCTATAATACTCCCCCTGAGAAGAACATTTATTCTTTTAGTTTGTTAAATGTTGCAAATTGTTATTATTATTCTAATCGTTAACAGGATTAGATTTTGTTAACTTATCCTTTGGAAACTAGATGTTAATCTTTCAGATGCTAATTGTGTTAGTCTTTTTAGACACCAATTATTATTGTTTGTTATTGAAAACTAATATTACCATATTTTATTTACTTATCATAGATACTGATTGTTATATTATTACCATGAAATATTTACTTATCACAGATACCGATTGTTAGTCATCCCTTTTAAATCATTTTGTGAGTTTAATATTTCTCCCCCTTTTGTCATTAATTAAAAAGGTTCATGGTTTCATATAGTTGAGTTTCATGAGTGAATGGTTCATTTATTTTTTATTTCTTCTCCTTTTGTTATTTTTGTTACTTTTATCAGTTATATTTGTTATTTTTCAGATACCGAAGATTAAGAAATAAGTATCAATTGTTAGAAAAATACAGTAACTTCTTATACCAAATAAATGATACAGCCATTGATAAACAAAATAAACTGAAATAAACACAGAAATACACAAGTTTAAATTTTCTCAAAACATTTGATAAATACAAAAAGCAGGTTTTCACAAAAAGGAAAGAGGTTACATTCCAAAAATAGAATGTATCCATCCATTGCTTCCTCCGGAGATTCCTTCGAAGGCCTGAGGCATAGCCTTATAGACTTCATCTCTTTTAAAGCTATCACCACTCCTTCTGCTGCAGAGGCTTCAGGAGTTGCCTCAGAGCCCCAGACTTCATCCCAACCGTGCAGTGTTACACGCCTTTTCCTTCTAGCCCCTGGGACAATGGAGGTGCATCATGTAAGACTGTGTCTCGATCATTAGTCACCACCTTACTTCCAAGAACCACTTTGTCAGTAGTTCTCTTAATAAGATTGACTATTCTGGGATCACCCAGTGATCTTCCAGTCCACCTGTGATGCAGCAAGATCACCATGGTCTAAGTATAGAGAAACGGGTTTTCAGATGAACCCTTTCCCTTACTCTTCATTCCATACATCATCCAAGATGACTTGATCTTTGCCTCAACATGTTTCAGAGGTCCTTCTTCTGTTTTCCTTTGCTTCTTCATCATCCTTTTGGAAGCCACTTACTCAGAACCTTAGACAAAGCTATAGAGGAGCTTTGAAGATGTGAGTTTGTGTGAAGGGCTCTAGTGAATTTATAGGACTTAGAAGCAAGGGTAAAATAGAGAAGTAGGAAAATGAATCCATTGGATTGTTGTTCACGCGATGTATAAGGGCTCAGATAGCTTGTGATGATGGCAGTTTCAAATCATGAAAGTATCGAAACGTGCATCATTGATTGGTCATAGATGAAGCTCTATAGGAAACTGAGTCATTAGCATGGATAAAGTAAGTTTTGGAAAACGTTTTTGAAAGACATTTAAGTAGAGACATAAAAACGTATTGAAAGATATTACTTTTTCGAAACACTTTTAAAAGCAGAAAGAAAAGAAGAAATAAAATGGAATATGTGAGAAAACATTTAAGAAAAGAAATTTTTGAAAACAGATTTTTATAGTATCAAACCAGAGGATTTTATGATTATTATTATTTGAGAAGCTTTTAATATGTTGAGTCTTTTACGTTATTAATTAAAGTTTTAAGGTGAAGTGATGTTACCATTAGATTTCCTTATTATTCTCTAGATGAAAGAAAGCTTTTCTGGCATTGTACCTTACTTTGAAGATTTTTCTTCTTCTGTGGTCACTTGATGTCTGCAAATCCTCCTTTTAGTCTTTTGTCTTTTTGTGCTTCAGAGAATCTTTGAACAATCATCTTAACCTGTCCCTCAAGGATTGAAATAGACTTTAATAACTTGAGTTTACATTACTTTAACATTTCTGACCCACAATTTCAGGAGGTTCACCGAGACCCTTCTGAACAGGTTCAGAAAGTAGAAATGTTACTAAGTCAAAATTATCTTTTCAAGCGTAGAGGTAGGCTTAGTGCTTTGTGTATCACTTGTCTTAACATTTCTGACCCATAATTTCAGTAAGTTCATTGTGAACTGTCTGAACAGGTTCAGACAATGGAAATGATATCACACTTAGACATTCTTGTTGCCTTGATTCATCCTTTTTACACATGGCATTTTCTCCGGTTGATCTTCTTTTAGCTCATTTTCAGACCCTGTTTTCTGAAACATGCACATCCTGAAAATACCTTTCAGTAGCATATGATATTACTTGATAGAATTAGTTAATCATTAAAACAAGTGTCTTAGGTTAATAGTTTCAATTTTATTATATTTCAGCAAGAACTTATATAAATTTTAATTTTGTCCTTATCTTATTCAGTTAATTGATTTTATCTTTTAGTTGTACTAATTAAAGAAATGTGTTAAGTTAATGATTCATTTAAGCATGCATAGTTATAAGAGAAACAGTATAAACAGTCATAGATCACACAGAATGTATCAAGAATGGAACAAAGCAGTATACTAATTATTACTATTAGCAAACGAAAATTAAGAGAGAAATGAAAAGACACAAGAGAATCATTGATCATCAGATAGGTTCACAGTGATCATCAACATTCTTCTTTCCAGTTCAGAGCCCCTTTCTTAAGCTTCTTCTCAGCAGCTCTCAATCTTCTTGTGAGCCTGGAAATTTTGCTATTTGCCTTCTTCTGATGATGTGCACCCAACATCACCCCTTTTCCTTTTTGAGACTTTAAGTGGGTATCTTCAGTTCCTTCTTCATTGCGTATAGCAAACAGATGAGGAATCACCACTTGATTCTCAGGAGCTTCTTCTCTTTCGATAAGAGTCCGGTCTAACTCAGCATACGCAGCCGGAGTGAAGAAGTCAGGAGGCGGTTGGTCAAAGAGGCTTTCCATAGGAAATCCCTTGTGCAATAAAATTTTTATGATTAGGGTGCTATGAGGATAGAAATTCTCATTCCCTATCTCATCTCTGTGCATCATCTGATACAACAGCACCCAAGGAAGGTTGACTTTCCTTTTTGACAGCAAGAGTCCCAATACAAACCTTTCCATCATGCTTATAGTCAAATTGTTTCTTCCTCTGGGAAGAATGCAGCAGTTTAGTACAGCAAGGAGGGCTCTGGGTGTGCTCAGAAGTTAAGAGGGTCTGAAAGGAGCAATCCTTCTTCTTCCAAAAAGATGTTGGTCTAGAACAAATGTTCCACCATGAAGAGATTCCCATCTTTGGAAGTATTTTTCCCCTCTGTCAGGAACACCTATGATTTTAGCAATAAGTTTGGTGTCCACAAACAGTGATCTTCCCATCACCTTCGTTTCAATCCCAGTTCTGTTAGGTTCAGATATGACTTTGATGTTTTCCCAGAACTTTATTACACTTTTCTCATGCCATGGTGAGGAAATGTTGCTGAAGAAGGGAGTCCATCCTACAGAGTCAAATACTCTGAGATTTTGTAATCTGCCTCATCAAAGTCAGAGAGATTGACCATCTTAGAAGGTATGATTCTCTCATCAAACATAGGATGGTTTGAGTTATTTGATGATGTAGACATGTTGGCCAATGAGCAAGATTAATCTAAGGAGATTAGGGTGCTTGAAGAGTTTTGGCTTTTGAGGATAAGTTGATTGAAGTGTAGTTCCTATGATGATCTACCAATTCTTAAATAGGCAATCAAGCATTGCTTCGTTCAATGAAGAATAACGGTTACATGTACCAAGCAGTTATTGAGAGTTGTGCATCGTGCCAGTTATGAGAAACCGGTTGATGATACATTGATCCTCGTTGCGCCGTATCACATTTAATGATAATCATGATACACATACATGACTCTTCATTTACTAAAATAATTATACACATATATTTACACATATAATGCAGATAATTTACACAAAAAACACGGAACACGTATATATATATAGGACATTTATTATGCAATGATTTATTTTCACATAAGTGCTCTTATGTAATAGTAATTTCGATAAAACAAAACATTCAGCAAATAAACAATTATATTTAAACTTAGATTTAGACAAGGATAGGAAAGGTGTTACCCGGTTGTGATCTAGAGATAGATACACTTTCCTTTTCCAGCTATATCCTTCAGAAAAATGCCTTGTATGAATAATGAGTTTTAAGAAAGTGATTTTATTTTCTCATTATCATTCTTCAGAGTTGCTTCAGCTTGGTGAGATTTCCATCTTCTGAGGATCTACTCCTTCTGCATTTGTTAGATGCTCAACCCGAAGGTGAGCTCTGATACCAATTGTAAGAACCACAGGAAACACTAAAAGGGGGGGTTGAATAGTGTTTTAAACTTTTTGACAGTTTTTGGAAATCTTTAATTTAAAACATGAATATGGGCATCAAAAAATAAGTCTTAAGGTCAGAGATGGTTGAAACATGTGAAAATACGAAAAACAATGTTTCTTCTAAAGCTTAAGATTGTTTTAAACAGAGGCTCCTTAAAGTATCTTTTGAAGATTAATACAAAGGGTATTTTCAGCACAGTTTCTGAAATACTTCAGACGACTAGAGGTTGTCTGAAGTCTGTTCCTGATTTTTGAACTGATCTCTTTCAGACTTACTTATGAGAATTTATTTCAGAAGTTCTTCAGGGAACATTCTTTGTAAAGCTTCAAATGATATAAGAGATATCTCATGTTTTGTTTTTATGAAAGATCATTTTATTGAAATAGTTGTGTTAAGTTTATTATAGAAAATACTTTTCAAATTCCAACTTAAATGTGAAACCTGGTAATAAAGAGATTAAACAACAAGGGCTTAGGCAAAGATATTTCAGACAGGCCTTTAAGAGACTGTCTGAAGTTTTCAGAAGGCTTGTAAAAACTGATTTTAAAAGATGTTTTGTGTCTATATAAAACATCAGATTAATTAATCTGACCCCTTGATTTGTATAAAAAGAATTAATAAGAGATAAGAGTAAGAAAACTTAGTCAAGGAATTTATCCTGGTTCACCCACAAACCTGTGAGCTACATCCAGTCCCAATGGCAAACAACCACTGGATTTCCACTATATGAATATTCAGATTACAAGCTTGAATGTGAGTACAGTCTCTCCAGACACAGTGAGTACAGTCTCTCCAGACACAACGAGTACAGTCTCTCCAGACACAGCGAGTACAGTCTCTCCAGACACAATGAGTACAGTCTCTCAAGACACCATGAGTACAGTCTCTCCAGACACAACGAGTACAGTCTCTCCAGACACAACGAGTACAGTCTCTCCAGACACAACGAGTACAGTCTCTCCAGACACAACGAGTACAGTCTCTCCAGACACCACAAGTATTCTTTTCTATCAAGCCTCTCCAGGCTCTACCACAAGTATTCTTTTCTATCAAGCCTCTCCAGGCTCTACCACGAGTATTCTTTCTTCCACCAAGCCTCTCCAGGCTCTCAGACACATAAAGTGTTTTTAAATTAAACTAAGTTTAAGTTTCCACGAAACATAAACTTAATCTTTTCCTGTACTAGAGGTTAACTGAGTACTACTCAGGATACCATGGATAAATCTAAGTACAAGGGTAAGACAGTGATACAAGTATATAAGGTTAAGTACAATCCCTGTCTCTGATATGAGGAATAACATCCTCTGAGAATTGGCTAGGTAGATACTGACTTTAAGCTCCAGCCTTGTTCTCCAGCCATTGGTTTCCATGGGTTACATTCTCACCCGTATCATTGGAAAAACCAAGGCATACTTACAGCTTCAAACCATTCTTGGTTCATGTGAGATTAAGCACAGCCTGGTAGGTTGTTCAACTGAACAACTGCTATTTTGACTAGCATAGTTGATTCAAGTAAGTGTTGTCAACACTGATAGGATTTTCTGATGCATCTTGATCAACTGATTGAACCAAGTGAATGAGTTCAACATCTTCAAATTCTTTCTTGAGGCTATTTATAACATTGTTCTGTTGGAATATAGCCGTTTGAAGATGATTCATAATACCGTTGAGATGTTGATGATGTGGCTCATATAGTCGTTACTTAATAGTGTCTCAAACGGTTGCTTCTTCTTCAGCAGATATGTGTTCAGACAGTCCTGTTCTGACACTTCTGTAGATGAGCTCTTTTGGAGAGATTTTCTTGATATTATTTTGCATGTTCTCTCTCTTGATAACCTTTTACTTTTCTTCAGCTGACTTCTGATTTTCTCTGTTTTTCTTAGGAGTGTATATGAGGAGGTATCCGTTGGATTTGTCCTCTTGCTTATTTTGTATATGCTCCTTTTCTGTTTGCTTCCTGACACCATTTCTTCTTTCTTCTTTGAGTGAGGTGTCTTGTTCAATGGTTGTTTCTTGCAGATGATAAAATATGTTTGAATTGAAATATTTCATTCAAACATTTCTCTTTGTTGCTTCTGCTTAGTCTCCTGACCTTTTCTTGTGCTTTCTTTTGGATTTGTGATGATGATATTTTCGTTGTGATACCACCCTTTAGAGAAAGCATTGAATGCTATTCAATTCATCGTGAGACACGCTTCTGGGTGTCTTCACAATTCTGACAGAGTACAACGTTGGTGCTGCTATAAGGCTGCCATCGTTGTTGCTGCAATTTCTGCGTTGCAGAGATTTCCTCAGTGGTGTATGAAATTCAAAATCACCAGGAAAGGTCTCTGTGTTCCTTGCCATAAACGTGTTTGAAAAGGTACGTGCAGTAGAGGTTCAGAAAAGTCTTCACAAACTTCAGCAGAGGGTGTCACGTCATAAGTGAGACTTCAGACAGCACTGATACTTCAGACGGGTTGAACTACTTCAGACAGCTCCAACTCTTCAGACGAGTTCTGCTTCTTCAGACAACTTCGTTTCTTCAGAGAGCTTCCTTGCTTCAGACAGCTTCTTTTCTTCAAACTGCTTTATGTTGTCTTCATATGGTCTTCACGTCTTCAGACAGTTTGCGCACTTCAGACGAGTTGCATTCTTTAGACAACTTCTTTATATTTGATCCTGCATTTGTTCTTCTGATCCTAATCTTCTGTTTCTGATTACTATTTCATCCTGAAACACGATCAACAAACCAATACCTTTCTCAGTAGAATCTGTTTATATAATCTTATTTGTTAATCATTAAAACTAAAGGATATTAAGTCTTTGAGTCAAGTTTGAATGCTCAAACTGATTAATAGACTTCATACATATATTGAAGCACACTGTATCCCGGCTGAGGAGTTACAAGTTGAGGAGCAGCAACAGTAGGCACCACCACCATCACCAGCAGACATGGACACTCCTGTCTGGGCCCAGCGACTTGAGGCACAGAACACTCATTTGATGGCTCAGATGTCCACCATTCACCGAGCAGCTGTTCATTTTCAGAGTAGACATTATCAGGCTCGTGTGGACCCCATGACCCCTGCACAGTTTCATGATTACTTACAGTGGCCTGGGGACAGGCCTATTTTCCCAGGGGGGATGGAGCAGCTTACATGGATCAGGACCAAGATGAGGACTGATTTTTTCTTTCCTATTTGGTGCTTTTCCTTCTTTTTTTTCTTTTTCTTTTTCTTTTTCATTTTATTTTCTTATTTTTCTTGTTATTTTCTTATTTTCTTATTTTCTTTTGATTTGTAATGTATATTATTGCCACTGATACATTATCTATATTAGGCAGTACTTATTTTGTTATTTTCTGTTTTTAAATTTTTAGGACCTTAGGAATTAGGATTTAAGGTAACTTTCAAATTCTTTGTAATTAAGTAGTTTAACTAACCAGATTAGGAAAGATGATAGGGTTTTGTGATTAATTCTATAATCAGTTAGGATTAGGATGCTTCTCAAGAAAACTTATCAAGATAGTTAATTAAAACCAGTAAGTGCTTTATCAAGGAATTTTAGCCAATAACCGATGAGCTAAGAGCCCAAACACTGAAATTGAGAGTTTTTCACGTTGCTTGTCAACTGTTATTGCTTGAATTTCTGAATTTTGTCTTGCTAGTGGAAGGTATGGAAGTGACAAAGGCATATTTTGTGATTATAATATTTTGCTCAGTGCCAAACAACCAACCTTGATTAAAAGTTTCCATTTTTTTTTATTGCCCATTTGAGCTTTAATGTTTCTTTTGATGCACCCTAGCCATACTCAATGATTATATCCTGTCCCTCAACACTTGGGATAGAGAGCAAAGTGCACCACAACAAAATGGGACAAGAGGTTGGTGAATTAAAAGGTCAAAGAGATTCAAAGAGCAGACACAAGAAATCACAAAGAAGGATACTCCCCCACAAATAAATTCTCTATGATATTGTTTATGTCAAAAAAAAATCTGCACAAAAGTGTGGTATTGAATAAGTTGGGGGGAGTATTTCTTCAAACAAAGAGGCCAACTGAAAAAAGTGACAATTCAAGAATGACATGGTAGATGGAGAGAAGTCCCAAGCACAATCACAAGATGCTCTCTATTCAAAGTGTTCTTTGCATATCCAGAAAAACCATGATTTCTTGATAGCCCAGCCTCATTACAACCAAAGCAAAGACCTTTTGATCCATATTAACTACTTACAGGTTCAGATGTTGGAAACGACTATCAATTCTAGTTGTTCAACGGTGGTGAAAAAGATTGAGGGAAACACTTACCCGTGAGAATGAGAGATTTCTTTGGTGTATCATTTACTGCTTTAATTGCTATTTTTGAGAAGTTTTACTGATGTTTGTGTTCTATTCTGATTGAGGATTGGTAACATCTCTTAGTCCTGATTTTTTTTATGTTTGGAAAGTGAC
Source organism: Sesbania bispinosa (assembly GCA_026901365.1). NCBI lineage: Eukaryota > Viridiplantae > Streptophyta > Magnoliopsida > Fabales > Fabaceae > Sesbania > Sesbania bispinosa. The sequence continues at coordinate 205,864 of QLOH01000648.1, read as the reverse complement.
TGCTGCTTAACAAGGAGATGATGAAGAGTTCCTTGAATTTGTTTTTGAATTGTTTTTTATTACACAGGAAATAGAATTGACGTTTTGATTGCAAAGAGGTCTCTTGCTTGAGGACAAGCAAGAAGTTAAGTTGGGGGGTATTTTGATAAGTGAAAATTAGTTGATAAATTAGAGCACTTTTTAGTTCACTTATCAAGGATAAAATGGTAATTTTGCCCCAGTTTAATCCCTTTTTATTAAATGTTAGGTAAATTGTATTTATTAATCTTAGATTTGAATTTGATGCTATTTTGATAGAAATATTGTTGACTTTTGCAGAATTTTGCAAGGATTTGATTTAAAAGAAAGATAGGATTAAATAAGGGAGATATCTGCAAGATTTGAAGTTTGATTGAAGGCAATAATGAAGATTTAAAGAATATTTGAGAGCAATTAATGAATATATCTCTGCCAATTAAACAAGGATTCTGCAGACAACCTTCCCAAATAAATCCAAGATGCTCAATAAATGCAAGATTTCATCAAGAAAAGGGAAACAAGGAAAGACAAATCAACCAAAACTAGTCTCGGGGAGAGATCAAGTTAAAAAGAGAAAGATTGAAGCTGCAGGACGCATTCTGCGCTTCAAACTGCGCTGTAGCGCAGGGTGAAGCGTAGCTCTCTGGATCCTGCGCCGCAACCTGTGTTGTAGCGTAGGGAGAAGCGCAAGTTACGAAAATTCTTGCCCTGTTGCCGTTTTTAGATAGATTTCTCCCCAATTTTTTTTGTCTTTCCTTAGCCTACAAATAGGACATCATGGCACCAGATCAAAGTGTGCACGATTATTGTAATTCAGTTATATTCCAGTGATAATGCACCAGTTCTAATGTTAGAGTAGGAGAGGAGGAGCGCTTCACAAGGATTGAAGATGGTGACAACATCTTTGGTGGTTTGTATGGCTACCATATGTAGTTAACTCTCCATTAGGATTGAATGTAATTGATTCCATTTCCAAGTGTATGTTGAACTCTATCTATTTATTTATGCAGTTCCCTAACTATAATATTGGTAATCTTGTTCTGTGCTTAATTCCTAACTTCCACACTTGCGCCAGAGTTATAGGCTAGTTTGTAATTAACGTTACGACTAGGATTGAGTTTGGGGGAGCCTAGACATAGGAAACTCAACCTCTGAGTGAATGAGAATACTCGGTAGCCAGTGAACCGACACATGGGCGTTGCTAGTGATTGATGGGTAGTGTGAGTACTCTAATGAAGGGCGTCTACAGGATAGGCATGGTTATTAAATTACCAATAGCAAAGAACTAGTTGATTGTCAATCCAGGAAGCGAAACGTGGATGTATTCTAATGAGTGATGGGTAGTGACAGTACTCTAGCGAAGGTGCGTCCAGAGTAGTAGGCCTCGTTTATCAATTAATTCTTTTACAAATGGAATAATGAAAGCATAATAAGCCGAGAGTAAGTATGTCGCTTGGGAGAACCCGCATGGATTATCTTTGAGTGTGAGTGGCGCCTGGTAACTTGAAGTCTTAGCAATATAGTTTGTCTACAGTGTTATAGTTCAAAGCCTATAAATAATAGGTAGTCTCGACATACATGAGGGGTGTGACGAGATGAAGTTCAATCCTAATCCAAGTAAAGTGTCTCTAACTCTTCCTTTCTAATTCATTAATTATTGAATTTCAGTTTATAATTTCCACAACAATATTCTCAAAAACCGTTGTTTTCCCTTGATAAATAGATCACGAGTATACGTGAATTGACCGTTCCCTATGGATACGATATCTTTCTTACTGTTATACTACTGGATTTTTGGTTCACTTTCTAGAAACCCATCAAGATATAAGGCCCGCTTAGTTGCTAAAGGCTTCACTCAAAAGGAAGGCATCGACTACAAAGAAACCTTTTCGCCGGTATCTTCGAAGGATTCTTTTAGGACAATTATGGAACTTGTAGCTCATTATGACCTAGAGCTCAATCAGATGGTTGTTTAGACTGCGTTTCTCAATGGCGACATTGAGGAGGCGATTTATATGGTGCAACTAGAAAACTTTGTGATAAGTGATCCAAAGTCTATTGTATGCAAACGTCGTAGATGACTGTGTATATCATAAGTTCAGTGGGAGTAAGTATATATTCCTGGTCTTATATGTCGATGATATACTGCTTTCAAGCAGCGATATAGGCTGATTGGGTGAAACCAAGAAATTTTTTAACAAGCATTTCTAGATGAAAGATCTTGGAGAAGCTTCTTTTGTGCTAGGGATAGAGATACTAAGAGATCGTTCTCGCGGTATTCTAAAGTTGTCACAAAAGAACTATATCGATAAAGTTTTAGATAGATTCGACATGAAAGATAGTAAGGCAGGGGATACCCTGATAACTAGAGGAGACAAATTTAGTCTCAGTCAGTGCCCTAAAAATGATCTCGAAAGAGATGAGTTTCAAAAGATTCCCTATGCCTCAGCAGTAGGAAGTCTGATGTATGCTCAAGTATGCACTCGTCTTGATATAGCATTTGTAGTGGGAGTTTTGGGTAGATATCTAAGTAATCTTGGAATGCAGCATTGGAAAGTGGTAAAACGCGTTATGCGTTATTTGAAGAGAACGAAAGGGTACATGCTCACCTATCAGAGATCTGAGAACTTAGAGGTCATTCGGTTTTCAGACTCTGATTGGGTTGGATGTCAAGATAACAAACACTCTACACCAGGATATATTTTTATGTTTGATGGAGGAGTTATTTCCTGGAGGTCTGCTAAGCAGACACTCATAGCTACTTCAACCATGGCCGCAGAGTTTATTGCTTGTTTTGAGGCGTCAAACCACAATATGTGGCTGAGAAATTTTGTCACTACAGAAATTTTGTCACATGCATTTTCTAAACCTTTCATCCATATTTGATCTATGTCATTAAGTATATTGGCTGCAGTGATCATTACGGTTTAGTCACGCTACAGAGTGACAAAAATCGTGGTGGTTCTCAGTTGATATATGAGATGGACCAGATTGTTAAGTGGTAGTCTAAAAGTAAATAGCGTAGAGTTGGACGCTTAAAGTTTTTGTGATATAAATGTTTGGACTTAATATGAAGCCAAAGTGGGAGATTGTTAGAAATTTTAATTTCTAATAATTATTTTTTTGGGCTACATATTAAATATTAAAACATTTATATTAGCTTACGTCAATTGGGTTGATCGCTAGTGATCTTCATTAAGTGAGCTCATTTAGACTACCGTAGGCATCGATGTGGGCCTATATGAGTGGACACTGGGCTTGACCTATTTCGGCATAGTGGGAACCCTAATAGGTTGGTAAAAATAAGCCCCTTTAGAGATGTTGGTCCCCAAAACACCAAATCAACCACCGTATCCATATTCCTTCCCATCAGGATTCTTAGCACTAAGGTCCCATTTTTGGGAACTCAAGAGATTTGGTTGAGAAATGCCATAACACCATATTTACTCTAACCATTGTTTTGTACCATTCTGTTTGACGTTTAATCCCCAAGAGGAAGTTCGTGATGTTCGTTACCTACCAGAAGGTTTTCGCTGCATTGTGATAAAGCGTAATTGATCCATGTATTTCTTGAAACTCATAGTTCTCAATAATCTGGCATAATAAATTTATACTTGGATGTTTAAAATTCCCAACGGTCTTTAGACTTGCTCTCTTTGTAAGGGAAGATTTTAGTTACTTCACAATAATATCTTTTATGAATGGTATTTTTTTTAATACTAATTCTTATCTTTGTAATTCAAATTGTAAACTGAAGACTATTTTTTTAACCTATTCTAATTCTAATCCTTATTTTTAAATGATCAATTTTTTTTCTACAAGACTTCCATTCTTTGAACATCCTATATTTGAATATATTTCCCAAGTAATAGACGCTTCACTATGACATAATTGCTTATTACCATGGTCCATATAATTGATTTTAGAAAGAAAGTACTACTATTTAATGAATTAATTAGTAACCTTTTCAGTATTTGGCACGCAAAGCAAGTCATGGACCGAATTATTTGCATCTAACCAATCATAACCACTATTTTTATGTTTACTACTAGAAGCACAAAATGGAGAAATTGAAATGTTTCGACCTGTTTCAAAATTGTATGCTTTGCTAAATATTTGATTAATCTTTCCTTTTCTTCAATTTTGGATGATATATTGAATTTTCACTTTCTTTGTATAACATGATGTTATATCATGCCTTTAAAAGAATCAGGTTGTCAGCATTTCTTATTTTTTGAAAAAAAATATGAATCTAAAGAGATGTGTGAAGAGAATAATAACCACTTTAAAAACCACCCAAATCTAAATAATAATCATTCATACCATATAATAATTAGCACATTTTTTTTTTACAAAAAATTTAGGGTGAGGGGATGGTGCACCAGTCCAAGGCAGGAAGACCGGTCAGATACGAGACCCTGTCTTGCTCCACTCGACCAACCCCTTGGGGTTTAATAATCAACACATTTACAATATTATTTTATTGTTTTTATTATTTTTTAACACACAATACAAAATGCGGATAAAAAGACACGTGAACCATAGTATTTATTCGTTTACTTGATAAACTATTGTATATAAACAACATTTAATTATGTCTTTGCTGTAAATTAAGAAAGGAAAATTCGAAACGTACCACAAACACTCTTTTTTTAAAAAGATTTTTTATAGCTTTTTATTTATTTTATTATTATTATTTTTATTTATTTATTTCATTAAATAAAAATATAGATTAAAAAATACAATAAATGTGTTGAATTATATTTACTTTATTGTGTTTTTTTAATATACCATTTATCTCTTTATTTTATTACAAGGAATATAGAGTGTATTGTTCTATTTGTGATATATGATCTCACTTTGATCCATTAGTTTGAAAAACTTGTCGCATGATTCTTTTTTATCTCTTTTATGACATTAACTCATTTTTATATTTTTTATTTATTTTTTCACTTTTATTATTATCTACATTTTTATTTAGTTATCTCAGTAAATAACAATTTAGATTAAGAAATACAATGAATATATTGATTTACATTAAATTTATTATTAATAATATTATTATTGTTGCTTGATACTAGGTAAGTTAACGAGGCGGGGAAGAACAAGAGCGAGCAGTGCATTACCTGTATCCATATACCTACTAAAATTAACGAGTATCCGTTTATGTAGCGGGTATTCACGGGTATCCATTAATATTTAAATTTTAAATTTATAAAAAAAAAAGAGAAAATATCGTATAATATACTCTCATATCATTACAAGTAAATATATTAAAAATATCATTTAAAATATCATAAAATAAATTTTATCTCATCATAAAATAATTAAAAAATCTTATTATTTTAATATATTTAATAAAAAATATTTTAATAATTATGTAGTGTTGCGAGGCAGGTAGTATAATATTTGTCCCTCACCCATAAGTATTCTTTACGGGAGGCAATTTTGCTCCTACAGTAAACTTATTTTTAAATGAGGTTAATGGTGTGTCATCTGGCAGTTAAAGAAATGAGATATTTGGTTAATTGCACCTGAATAGAACAATGATTACATGGAACTTATGCTGACCGTTCAAGGAATTATGTGATCTTAATTAAGGTTAATTATGAGTATAATTAAATGGTTAATTAAATAGTTAATTTGGTTAATGAAATCATAATAGAACAATAATCACATGGAACTTATGTTAACCCTTCATCAAATGCAATATTGTAAATGTGAGGTTAATTTCATATCCATTAACGATTAATGAAATAGTAATTTGATAATTGTATCAAGATAGAACAATGATCACATGAAACTTATGTTAACCCTTCGAGAAATGAAATCTTATGAACATGAGGTTAATTGTGTGCCTATTAACAGTCAAAGAAATAGGAAATTTGGTTATTTGCAACAAAATAAAACAATGATCACATGAAATTTATGTTAACCCTTCCTGTAAACACGAGGTTAATTGTGTGTCAAAAAACGATGAATGAAATAATATATTTGGTTATTAGCATCAAAATAGAATAATGATGACATAAAACTTATTCCAACCCTTCCAGGAATGGAAATTTTGTGAACATTGGGTTATTTGTGTGACCATTAGTGGTTAATGAAATAGTTAATTTGGTTAATGAAATAGTCAATCTTCTCCGCCTCTCTGTCTATGATTATATTAATTTATTTTAATTGAATTTAGGTATTTATATTTAATTTTATTTTAATTTACAGATTTACTGTTGCATTATTATAAAAAAAATTTATTTATTTAATAAATTTTATATCATATTTGTTAACGATGTAAAATATAAAGAAAAAAAATAAAGGTGATATAAAAACACCCATATAGAAAATAATATATATATATATAAACAATAATTATACAAAGAGTAGAAAAAATATAATACAAAAAAAAAATCACGGCTGACGGCGACGACGCTGCTGTGGTAGTGGGCCATGATCTTCATCCCCATCCACATGTTGGTCATCCAGGTCGTCACCGTAGTGTGGGTGTTGGTGAGCCTGACTGAAGCTAGTAGAACCACTTGCATTGCGGGCATCTAGCACTAACTGCAACTGTTGTCGGAGTCGTGCGAAGTGCTCCTCCAACCGTGTGTATTGGGCCTGACAGTTACCAGCCTTCTCTTCAGCTCGGCTAGCCTGCAACTTTGCTTCAAGGACTTCCTGGCGCAGCGCCTCGTCAGATGAATGTTGTGACCCATCTCTCCCAGTGGTGTGGGCCGAAGACTCCTGAGTGAGGCTGGTCACACCTGGACGAATGTTGGTTGACAAGTCCCCGATGCCATAACAGTGGCCTCGAGTCTTGCCACCAGCAACATCCTTCCATATTTGTAGCTTGGTGGACCCATTAGTGATGGAGTTGTCCCCCATCTGTGACTCCACCTCCCTCAGGCAGTCATGGTAATTTGTCTGTTGATTAGAGATGAACATATAATTAGTTAGTTATTCTGTTGCAAATATATCTATTTATATAAAAAACTGGTACATTGACTTACATATGTGGATCACACTCGGTCGTCTACCCAGCCACCACCCTTTTTTGTGTGGGTGGCCACAAAAAAACTCATTGGGATCTACATCCCGCCCGAACTGTCGTCGCTACACAGAAAAATTACACTAATTAATTATTTTAATTACAAATACAAAAAAAGGTAGAAGAGTAGGCTTTTACATACCATATCAAACGCGGCCTCAATGTGGGCCTTGCGGCCCGTGGTGTGGACCACCCTACCTCGACAAGAAGCCCGATTGCTCTTGTTATGAGCAAACTTCCCTTCAACTCATCAGAGGCCTAGTAGGCCAAAAGACCCTCCCAGACCTCCTCACCACACCAAGTGGACCAAGTCCCACTCATTCGGGCCTTGTTCAGCATATCCCGAAGGCGTCAAACAATCCTTTGCTCGTACACCTTCTTAATCCGGGCCTCGTCCTCAGGTGCCCAAGTAACTCTGCTCTGTAAAAGAAAAAAACATTTAAGGTTAGTCATTTGAAAATGTCATTAGAAGTTAAAAAATAATATAAAATGCCATACCGTGAACTCCTCCCACCACTTGTTTCTCACATCCTTCAGGGTGACCTACCACAAATAGTGAGAACCCCGGAATCGTGAGCAGGTCGCATGACCAATGGTCGCGATAAGGGGTTATTAGGCACCCAATTGCAAAATAAAAAAAAAAATTCAATGTTAACTGCAACTTATAAAAATGAAAAATATTAAAAAAATAAAAAAAATTGTAGAAACTCACCCTTTACCATAAGGCCGAATGATAACCCTACCATGAGGGTCCCGCTCGTGATTGGAGTAAGATCCATGAATCCCTTTGAGATTTTTCATAATTACAAAATTATCAAAATATACTTACTATATTTCTGAGTATATGGACTAATGTTTTCAATTGAGTTGATTTAAGAAGGAACAGGTAAAATGAATAAAGAAGAACCACTTGCAGTAACACATCAGAAGAAACAAAGAAGGTGCAAATTCAATTTCAAGCAACTCAAGCAGGAAAAACAGGAACTTAATAAATATCATCTTAAAATAAAGAAAAGAAAGAATTAAGTAAGGTGAAAGCAAGAAAGCTGTTGAGAAGAATCAGAAGAAGATATCTCTGAATAAGCTTCAGAAGAAACAATTTGACATAAAGCTCTCAGAAGATATCTGACAGGAAGCCATCAGAAGATACGCTCACAGCTTGCAAAATCAAATTCACAGAACATCTTCTCATCTTCCTAAAAGTCATTTCTGTGATAAGAAGAAAACTTTCTGATTAAGCAAAAAGCTAAAATTGATGTTACAGTATCAGTTCCAGAAGAATAACTCTTAACAGCATTCATCAGAAGAACCAAAGACTGATTCAAGAAGACTGCCTTAAAACATTACTGGGTGTACTCCTCATCATACATAATTACATGAAGAACCAGTATTTATCTCACAAAGTCAAAGAACAAATTAAAAAGGAAGCATATTACTGAATGTGTTTCCTGTTGGAGAAGATACAAGCTTCAGAAGATAGAGTCATCATAAGATAGGACCAATCAAACCAAGGAAAGAGAAAAAACTGCACATGACAGTGACAGCAGCTGCACTTCCAGCTGGTTGTTTGACTTACTCTCCAAGGCTTGTCCAATGGCTATATTCCATATTCCTTGGTTATAAAAAGGAGCTTTCTCCTCCAATTTTAACACACAGCTAAACAAGCAGAAGAAGCAATAGAAATCTGTGAAATTATAATTATACCTTCTGCAGAATTTTCACTTTCTACAATCTCTTTGGTCTGAGTTAATCTAGTTAGGAAAGTAAGAATAGTGTGTGTTCGCTCAAGAATCTCAGTTGTATACTAATCTTAGTAAACCTTGAGCCATTATTCTTTGTATTTTTATAACACAAATCTGTAACTCTCAAAAGGAGGTGATTTCTTTTGAGAGATAGATAGGTTTAAGTCTACAAGAGTGAGGTGTGCCCTGCTATTTACAGATATCAACTGAGTGAGCCTGCAGAAGAATACTGGGTGAGGCTGCAGAGGCTGCAGAACAATACTAGTGGTGAGGAGCACCCAAGAAGTCATTGTATCAAGGTTGATATAGTGGAAAATCCTACTGGGAGTAGGGACTAGACGTAGCCTCAGGGTTAAAGAGGTGAACCAGAATAAATATTGTGTGCAATCTTCTTATCGCTTACACTCTTTATTTTAGCCGGTGCATTTGCATTTTAACTGTCATAACATCTACATGAAAATCATTTAAATCTATCTATTACCTAAGTAAGTTTTACTTCAACAAGGTTCAAACAAAAGGAACCATATCTTCTGCATAGTATAAACATAATTCATATTGTGAGAATTAACCCCTTGAACTTCTAATATCAGCCAAATATTTAACTTGACCAGAATTTAGTATTAGAAGAAAATTGTAGAAATTTAAGGAGATCATAATTCAACCTCTCTTCTTGTGATCAGAATATTTACTTCAATTGGTATCAGAGCTTGCCTCTAGGGTTGAACACACTCAACAGTGTAAGAGGAAAAAGATCAAGGGAAGATCGTGAACAATGGAGCTGGAATGTTTATCCCAGAAGGATCTTCCACTAACAGAGCCCCTGCATTTGATGGAAGAGACTACTACTATTGGAAAGACAAAATGAAATTATTCCTTGAATCTCAAGATATTGATCTTTGGGATATCATTGAGAAAGGAAATTTCATTCTATTTGTGGTGATTTTTAGTTAAATCATGTTTAAAGATTCCTATGAACAATCTGGGACTTGAATGCGATTAAGAAGTAAGAATTAGAAAAAAAGTAAATGACTAGAAACAATGTAAATGAAAAAGTAAAAAGAAATTACAAGAAAGTAAAAGAAAGTTTAAGAAAATGTATTGAAAAAGTTTGAAGAATTCTCAAACTGACATACTTTTCGAATGTTCTCGGATGAGCAAGTAGTCATGATAATGATAGACAATATGCTTTTTTGAGTAAGTCTTAAGTATAATCCGTGAAAATTTATCCCTAGGACTTGCTACTTTGCCCTATTTATAGACTTATGACCATAACGGTCAACTAATTTACAACAGACACGTATGATAAAATCCTAACTGCCTAATATGTGGCCGAACAGGTGTCTTGACTTCTTTAGATGTTTTCCACGTGTCCATTCTTCTTTGTTGAACCTTGATTCGAAATTATCTTCAAAATACTTGATCAATCTTCATTCAAAATCTCCATGACTTTTAGCTTTGCCTTGATTCAAAATCTTCAGGAAATTTGGATAAGTCTTGACTTGAAATCTTCAGAATATTTGATTAAGTCTAATCTCGAAATCTTCAGAGTATTTGGTTATGTCAAATTTGAAATCTTCAGCCAATCTGGTTAAGTCTGTGATTCGAAATCTTCTACCAATTTGGTTAAGTTTTTTATTTGAAATCTTGTCCCAATTTGGTTAAGTCTGGATTCGAAATTCTTAAAGACTTTGGCTATATCAAATTTGAAACCTTCAAAGGTATGATATAAAACCGTAGAAAATATTCTAAGTTTGAAAACCTTTTTTATGCTTAGTTAACACAGTAAAGTCGAAAATTAGAAACGTTTATCATATTTTGTAACGTTTCTCATATACCACGTGTCAACCTATGATTGGCTTTCTTGCTTCACACTTTTAATCAGAAACTGATTTTATCAATCAAAACTTACTTGTAATTTTGATCAGTTTCACTGATTCCCATGCTTAAACATTTATGTTACTGCTTGTGAATTTTCCTTATAAATAGTTACCTTCTCCTTTCATTTTTTTCTTACCTCGGAAGTAAATCTTCTTCCATATTACCTCTCTTATTGTCTTCTTAGAAAGTAAAAACTTTCATTCTGTCTTTTAATCTTTCGAGTATCTTACTCGAACTCTTCTTTCTTTCTGTTTTTTATTTCGAATATAGAGAGGTTTTTTATATTGGCTATTACATTCGACCCTAAGTTTCGAGTGATTTCATTCGATTTAGGTCAATGTAATGGCCAATGTTTGGAATGTTTCTAAGTTATGGCCTTTGGGTCGAATGTTGTAGCCAAAAGTAGGCATTTAATTGGTATGTTTTCCTAATAATGCCTTAGATTTCTCCTTCTCTGAGGACGGTACCTATGTCCTTTGCCTTTGACTTGATTAATTCCTCTATTCGAAATAGAAAAGAGGTATTATGTATAAGAAGGTTAGTGAGAAAGAATGCTCACTCAGAAGCCTTATCCTCCACAGAGTTTTCTTCCTTTTCGAAGACCAAGAGGTTTGAAGAAAAGGAAATTTGATTACCCCCAGAATTTCCAGAGTTTCAACAGATGAAGGCTTCTGTTTCGAACTACTTTCCTTCTTGTAATTTCATTACCATTTTACTTGTAATTTCTATGTAGCTCGAAATTCCTCTTGTAATTTGTAAGCATTCTATTGTAATTCGAAATTCCTCTTGTAAGAGTTCTATTGTAATTCGAAATTCCTCTTGTAAGAGTTCTATTGTAATTCAAAATTTCTTTTGTATTTTCTATATGAAATGAAATCTAATTTCGAATTACCTCTTCTTTTGTACAAGTTTTCTATCCTTTATCCTTGTATCAATAAAATTCGAAACCTTTACAGCTTTAATTATCAAGTTCCATTTGAAATATCTGACTATAATCATACAAGGACTTCAAATATTAATCAACAAAGGAAAGAATTAATCTTCTAAGATATTCAAAAATATTCCTCAGACAATGATCTTTGTGAATTTGAATTACTTGACTTAAAATTATTTCAAGTCAAAATTATCCTTTATAATACTAAGATTTATTCAAATCTTTCTGTTATAATGGGAATCTCTTTGCAATCATAACTTAATGAAATTTCCACTACTAACACATTCCTACACTAAGAAGAACCAAAATATTGGCTCAACCAAAGGAAGGAGTATTTGTAGTTCAAGAAGAACCTCCACAGCCAAAATCAATAGAAGAATGGACTCCAGAAGATAAGCAAAGATATCTTCTGAACTCCAAAGCTAAGTTCTATCTCCCTTGTACTATTAGAAGAAGTGAATATGATAAAGTAGTAGGATATGCCACTGCCAAAGAAATTTGGGATACTCTCAAAATAGCACATGAAGGTACAGACTAAGTGAACAAATCAAAGATCAACATATTAATTCATCAATATGAAATGTTCAACATGCATGAACATGAATCTATTGATGAAATGTTTAGCAGATTTACAGTCATCATAAATAACTTAAAATCTCTTGGAAAAGGCTACACCAACCAAGAGTTAATCAGAAAAAATACTTAGATGTCTTCCAAAGATTTGGAGACCTAAAGTAACAGCAATTCAAGAAGCAAAAGACCTTGCTGTCTTGAAATTAGATGAACTTCTTGGATCTCTGAAAGTTCATGAGCAGGAACTCATAGATGAAATATTTTCAAGAAAAGGAAAAACAATTGTACTAAAAGCTAGTTCATCCAAAAGAACAAGCTCAAGTGTAAACTCCTCAGAAGATAATGAGCCAGAAGAAGAATAATCCACTTCTGGAAATGATGATGAACTTGCATTCATTTCCAAAAGAATTCAGAGAATGCTCAGAAAAAGAGCAAAGGAAAAAGAAGCCTGCCCTTTAAGAATAAGGGCCAAAGAATGAAGCAACACAAATAATTTGCTTTGAATGCAACAAGCCATGACACATAAAGGCAGATTGTCCTCAACTAAAAAAGGATCAAAATAACTTTCTGAGTAAAAAGAAAGCCATCATGGCCACCTAGGATGATACAGAAAGTTCATCAGAAGATGATCCAGAAGAAGAAACTGCAAATTTGTGTCTCATGGCAGGAAAGAAGATGATGAGGTAATTGATTCAAACTCTCCTTCTTATAAAGAATTAGAAGATGCTTTGAAAACTTATTATCTGATTCTCACCACACTTGCATAAAATGGCTTATTAAAAGCACGACTTACAAAAGCACAAGAAGAAAATGAGAAACAAAAAGGCTTCAATGACAGACTGTTCAAGACAAATCAATGTCTGCAACAATCTCACTTCAAACTTTCTGAACAGATGAAATCTTTGAGATTAAAATCTTCAGATGAATCTAGCAGTAGTAATCATCTTCTGTAAAATGAAAATGACAAGTTAAAAGAAGAAATCAGTAAATTAAATCAGGATTTTGAAAATTTGCTCAAGGAACAAATAATCTTGAAAAGCTGATAGGAACCAAAAGGGAATTCTCTGATAAAACTGGATTAGGATATAATCAAGACCAAAAGGTAGTTAATACGTACTTTATTCCAGCCAAAAGGCAGCTCTCAAAATGTTCTTGGTGCAACAAGTTTGGACACAATTAATGTCCAAAACTGTTTTTAAGAAGAAAAGAAGCACCAGAAGAAAGGTATCTAACCAGAAAGGACCCAATAGAATTTGGGTACCTAAATCTTTCTTTACTGATGCAGGAAAAACAAAAGGCACCAAAAAGAAAGAGCAATGGTTCTTGGACAGTGGTTGCTCCAGAATATGACAGGGGACAAATCAAAGTTCATTCAACTCCACAAATAGAAGGTGGAACAATCACTTTTGGAGACAAACAACAAGGCCCATATCAAAGGTATGGGAGGTAGGTATGATAGATTTCTGCCCAAGTTAATAATGTTAATTATGTGACAGGTTTAAAGCATGATCTTGTGTAGCATAAGTCAGCTAGTGACAGTGGCTATGAAGTTAGTTTCAACCTACATTATGTGTGTTAGAGAATCATCCACTAAGAAAGTTCTATTTCTGGAATAGGAATAAAAATCTCTATAGAATTAAGTTCTATCTGATCTTACTGCTTTTCCTCTTTTGAAAATGACAAATGGACCTGGCATAGAAAAGTAGGACATTTGAATATGAAAACAATTTCAAAGCTTCTAAGATTATATCTGGTTAGGGGACTGCCTAAAATCAAGTTTGAGAAAGACAGAGTATGTGAATCATGTGATAAGGGAAAACAAACACACTCAAGTTTTCATCCTAAAATTGCTATAACCACCAAAAGACCACTAGAACTTCTACATATTGACCTATTTGGTCCTACAAAAACTCCTAGTATTGGTGGAAAAAGATATGGACTTGTCATTGTGGATGATTACTCTAGATTCACATGGGTATTATTCCTCACCACTAAGGATGAGTCTTTTGATGCTTTTAGAATCTTCTCTAAGAAGATACAAAATGAAAGCAGTCAACAAATTGCTTCTGTTAGGAGTGACCATGGAGGTGAATTTGAAAATTTCTCTTTCAAAATATTTTTTTGATGAAAATGGGATTTCTCACAACTTTTCTTGTCCTAGAACTCCTCAACAAAATGGAGTTGTAGAAAGGGAAAACAGAACTCTTCAAGAAATGGAAAGAAGTCTTTTAAGTGACAATGGTGTTCAAAAGTATTTTTGGGCTGAGGCAGTTGCCACCTCATGCTATATTCTAAACAGAGTTTCTATCAGAAGCATACTAAACAAGACTCCTTATGAACTGTGGAAAGGAAGAAATCCTAACATTTCATACTTTCATGTATTTGGATGTGACTATTATATTTTGAATAATAAAGAAAATCTTGATAAACTTGATTCCATGTCTGAAAAGGCTATCTTTCTTGGGTATTCAACCACTTCAAAAGCTTATAGGGTCTACAATATTAAAAATCAAACCATAGAAGAGAGTATGCATGTTATTTTCCATGATTCTAACCTATCTTTTGAAGGAAAAGCTAAAACTAATTCAGATGATGAATCTGAAGAAGCTATCTTACATAAGAAGATATCTTCTGAGACAGAACTTCCAGCAGAAGAACCATGTGGAAAGGAAAATTGCTCTCATCATTTGGAAAATCCAAATAGAGAAGAACTTCCAAAAAGCTGGAGACTAGTTTCAGCACATCCTCATGACCAAATCATTGGCAACACATCAGAAGGTGTAAGAACTAGGTCTCAGGTCAGAAGAAATGAAATGGCTACAACACAGCTATCTCAAATTGAACCCAAAAAACATCAATGAAGCCCTTGATGATGATTCATGTATAAATGCCATGAAAGAAGAACTAGATCAATTTGAGAAAAATAAAGTCTGGACCATTGTTCCTCCACCAGAAGATCATTCAATCATAGGAAACCAAGTTGGCTTTCAGAAACAAAATGAATGAAGAGGTAAAGTAGTAAGAAACAAAGCAAGGTTAGTTACACAAGGTTACAAACAGCAGAAGGTAAATATTTTGATGAAACCTTTGCACTTGTAGCTAGATTAGAAGCTATTGGAATTCTTCTTGCATTTGCAGCCTATAAAACTTTAAACTTTACCAGATGGATGTTAAAAGTGCTTTTTTAAATGATTTATAAATGAGGAAGTATATGTACACCAACCTCCTGGTTTTGCTGATCAAAAACATCCAAATCATGTTTTCAAACTCACCAAAGCTCTATATGGGCTTAAACAAGCTCCTAAAGCTTGGTATGAAAGGTTGAGTAATTTTCTACTGAAAAATAATTTCTTAAGTGGAAAAATTGACATAACTTTATTCAAAAAGACTTCAAAGAAGGATCTTCTAATTGTTCAAATTTATGTTGATGATATCATCTTGGATCCTCAAATGAAAAATGTGTCAAGAATTTTCTGATTTAATTAAAGGGGAGTTTGAAATGAGTCTATGGGGAACTTAAGTTTTTCTTAGGATTGCAGATTAAAGCAAGAAGATACATGAATTTTCATTTGTCAAGAAAAATACACCAAGGATCTTCTGAAAAAAGATTTAAAATGGAAGATGCAAGATCCATGGCAACTCCCATGCATCTTCTGCAAGTACTAGAAACTGATGAAAATGGAAAATCAGTTCCTGAGAAAGAATATAGAGGAATGATAGGATCTCTGTTGGGATCTTGGCAAGCGTACCAATATCGCAGCAGTATAATAGTTTAAGAGTAGGGGTTATCGTACCCACGAGGAATGGTACAACTTAAATTCTTAGTACTCACCTTACTGAGTAAGAATGATTTGTGAAAGATTTGTTTGTGAACATTATAATAGTAAAATAAATAAAATAAAATAAATATGAGACAAAGAGAAACAAGGATGAAATTGAGCAAATAAAGAGAAACTAGGATTGAACTTCGTCTATCGCACACCCCTTTTGTATTTTGGAAACCATGATATCTATGAATTTATAATTATAAATATTGAAGCACAATAAATTTCATTCCATATTGGTTCCCACAACTATGAAATGCTTAGAACAATTCATATTGGATCCCACAATTACAAATTTTCCTAGCTTTAAGATCAGTCGTTAAAGCTATCAATAAATTGAACCCTATTCCTAGTGTATTCAACCTATTAAGTATTTTTACCCAAATCAGATTTAGAAAACTGCCTCCCAGCTAATTCAAAAAATCATATCATAACTCTGGTACACAAACAGAAGCTAAGCATTAAGAACAGAATAAAAACACCAATATTATAAAAATAGGGATTCCTAAATAACAAAGAAAAAACAAAATGCAATTGGGGATTGAATTGACTATATTCAATCCTAAAGAGAGATTTAGCTTCTCAATGACTCTGTAAACTCTCTGAATACCTAAAACTATCTGCTAAAAGTCATTTATAAACTGTCTGAAAGCCCGTTTACACTCTGCTTGTGGCCCATTACAAATTAGGTTACGTTTCTTGCGCTCTGCCTGTGCTCAACGCAGGTGAAGCATAAGAAACGGTAACTGAACAGGCATTCCTGCGCTCAGCGCAGGTGGAGCGCAGGAAACAACAACTGATTCCTCTGAATTTTCATTCTTTGGAGCTTGTTCTACATTGTTTCTGTCCTTGCTCACTATCCTCTTGATGCTTCACTTGTACCTTAGCTCTTTATCTGTAAAAATCAATAGACTTCTCATAAAAATAGCATCAAGTTCAAATTTAGTTTCAATAATTACAAGAACCACGAATTGAGCTAAGAAGGGTGAAATTGGGTTATAAATTCAACAGTTCATCATCAATAAGTGTTGTAATTTACCTGGAAATTTATGTAATTCTTAAACTTATCAATCTCTCCTATACTTGATAGCCAGTAAACCTGACATATTATATTTTGTAGTACTATGTGCTAGGTTTCAAGCTAATCCTAAAGAATCTCACGTTACTGCTGTTAAAAGAATCCCTAGATATCTTGTTGGAACCACTGACCTTGGACTTTGGTTCAAGAAAGGTACAAGTTTTGATCTTGTAGGATATTGTGATGTTGATTATGCTAGGGATAGAGTTGATAGAAAAAGCATAAGCGGTGGATGCCAATTTCTTGGAGAATCTCTCTTATCCTGCTCTTGCAAAAAGCATCCAACAATTGCTTTATCAAATGCAGAAGCTGAATATTTGTCAGCTGCAAGTTGCTGCTCTCAAATGCTTTGGATTAAGCACCAAATGGAAGACTATGACATGAGGTACTACTCCAAATCCCTATATTCTGTGATAACACTAGTGCTATTAATCTATCCAAGAATCCTATTCGGCATTCTAGATCAAAACACATTGATATAAATTATCATTTTATAAGAGATCATGTTCAGAAGAATGATATTGAGTTGAAATTCATTGAAAAAAATTGCAAGTTGCTGATAATTTTACAAAACCCCATGTAGAAGATAGATTTAATTTTATTAAAGAAAAACTACACATGTGCATGATATAAATGAATTATATATGTGTGTATGGTATCTTCTAAGAAACAACCTTCAGATTTCTTTTGAAAAAGATAAATAATTCCTTCTTCTCTAACTAAGAAGGAAGGAACTGATATCTTCTGGTCTTTTATCTGATCTGAAAAGTCTCTCTCTAAGTCTTAAACTTCATCCGCTTGATCAATCTTCTAAAAATTAGAATATTCAGTAACACTCTCCTCTTAAGAAGATAAGTCATAACAATCTTCACAGAAAGAGGAAGAGAGGGTGTTTCTTCTTATCAGAAGAACAAAAACTTAGATTTATTTTTGGTCAAGTAAAATCCAACACACTCTCTGATCCCTCTTTTCTCTGACTTAGGAAAAGTCATTCTCATTTTAGACCGTAGGAATCACTTTTTAGGAAAATAACTTTCATATCCCTAAGTCAACTAAGGAGACTGTCCCCTGCTTAGGAAGGCATGGGTGTGCAAAACAAAATAGAAAGAACCTTTTTGTCTCCCAAATAGAGGTAACATAAACTATCACAAATAAGAAAATAAGAGTTTTGCCCGTTGGAGAATGAAACTGAAACTCCTAGAAACCTGCGCGCGCGTGAATAGGTTTTCTTTTTCTCTCTCAATCTCTCAAACGACTAGTTGCAATAGAAAAAGGTATACACCCATTGCATTCAGAAGCTATTCAATTCCCTCTTGAACACCTCAAGTAAACTCAAGACTCTTTAACCCTCTATTTCCAAGTCTCATTTCTCTGGTAAAACTTCATACTGTAGGAACACAGGGAAACACTAGAAGGGGGGTTGAATTAGTGTTTCTGAATATTTTTAGAAAGCTTTTCGCAAACAGGTGTTAAAAACACGATTTCAGATAGGCTCCTTAAAGGACTGTCTGAAGTTTTCAGACGGTCTAAAAATACTGATTTAAAACAATGTTTTGTGCCTTTATAACATATCAGATTAATTACTCTACACCCCTTGATTAGTATAAAAAGAATGAAGAGAGATAAGGGTAAGAAAACTTAGCCAAGGAATTTATCCTGGTCACTCACTACCACTGTGAGCTACGTCCAGTCCCAATGCCAACTAGCACTTGGATTTTCTTTTAATCTTTCAAGATTACAAGTATCTTTTACAGTCAAGCTCTCTCAGGCTCTATACCCAAGTATTCTTTTATCAACCAAGCCTCTCCAGGCTCGATAAACCAAGTATTCTTTATCAAACCAAGCCTCTCCAGGCTCTATAACCAAGTATTCTTTTATCAACCAAGCCTCTCCAGGCTCTAAACCCAAGTATTCTTTATCAACCAAGCCTCCTCCAGGCTCTAAAACCAAGTATTCTTTTAAACTATACAAGTTTGAAGCTCAATACCAATACAATGTACAATAAAATCTGAGGTGCTCAGGATAATACAACTGTGTACAGCGAATTTTTTATCAGAGAGTTGTACAGAGTAAAACTTGCAGCGTGATGTTTCACTGGGCTTTCTTGTATTTTTCTTTTTCACTTCTCTCTCTTTTTCTTTTCTTATTGATACTGGTTTTCATGGAGGGGTATTTATACCCAAATTTTAATCCGTTGAAATACCACCGTTAGAGATAGCATTAAATTCTATTTAATCCGTTGTGAGACATGCTTCTGAGAGCTCTGATGTTCCTGACACGGTACAAGGTTTCTCTTGCCATAAGGCTGCTACAAATGTTGTTGCAGAGGACTGCGTTGCAGTGATTTCCTCAGTGGGTATGAAATTCAAAATCACCAGGAAAGGTCTCTGTGTTCCTTGCTATAAACGTGTTTGAAAAGTACGTGCAGCAGAGGTTCAGAAAAGTCTTCACAAACTTCAGCAGAGGGTGTCACGTCATAAGTGAGACTTCAGACAGCACTGATACTTCAGACGGGTTTGAACTACTTCAGACAGCTTCAACTCTTCAGACGAGTTCTGCTTCTTCAGACAGCTTTAACACATAGTCTTTTCATGTAGGCTCATAGTGACTCTTGCTGAAATCATAGATAAAACATTAAAGCATGTGTGTATTTATGATAAGTAATTTAAGGTCAAATTTGTCAACCGTTAAAACTTTGGGAATCTAGTTGTCTTAAAACATCATAAACAACCTTATGATATTTTTGAGACTCAACACATACTCTGTTTTACTGATTCCTCTCAAAACCAGAAAAATGAGAATTAAAACAAACTGCAGAAAAAAAAAAGACTGCAACATCTTCTGGTCCTTCTGGCTGCTCCTATAGCAATCATGAAGAAGAAAACCCCTAGCCATTGTTGAAGCAATAGAAGTTTTGGATATTCCTCCTATCTCAGCTAGACCTCCTTCACCTAAACCCGCTTCACCCAAATCTTCAACCCACTACCTCCCTCTCCAAAATTTCATTCCTCAAAACCATCCTCATCTAAACCTCCCTCTAATATCTTCTGTATATCTCAGAAGGTCTGGAAGGATTCATTCAGGAATTGTTAAGGTGAAGTAAGTTGAGGGAAATAAGGAAAAGCAACCTATCAAAATTGATGCATCCAGCACCAGCTCTTCAGAAAAGGAGCTCTTAGCTAAAGAAAGTAAAGAAACTTCATCTGAAATCCATCCTTTGAGAAGAAAGAAGAAGAAGTATCTTCTAAAGAAGAAGAAGAAGAGGAAGTATAGACAGATCCTTCAGAAGATACAGAAGAAGAGTCTGTAGAGAAGTTATTTAGTGATAAGGAGCTGATAAAATCCTTCTATGAAAAATGGGAATGGAAGGTGGTCATCCCTGGGAAGATATTTCTCTTAAATGAGATTAAGAAGGAAGGTTGGGAAGCTGACCATTTTATAGGAAGGCAAGGTTGGGAAAGCTTTCTTCTGGTTAAAGAGTCTGTGTATCCAAGAATGGTCAAGGCCTTTTACACAACTACCAGTAACTACAGGAGTAATGGAAACTCCTTGGTAATTGATTTAAAGGGATCCACAATGGTTCTGACACCAGAATCAATTGAGGAAGCTCTTGGGCTACCTCACTATGAGAATAAAATGTATGAAGAACAATGGTATACAGTTGTTGGGGGTAACCAAAGAGTATGTCATAAGTAAGGTTCTCAGTCCATCCATCCCCAAACTCATAGCCATCAAACTAACCCCATTTTGTAGAATTCTTCACAAATTTGTTGCTATTCAATACTCCCAAGAGGTGCAACTTTAGAGAAGGGTAACATACCAAGATCTTCTCATCATGTATCATCTTCTAGAATGTAAACCTCTTTCCTTAGCTTATCTGATTCTCAGAAATATGATCCATGTTGCTAACCCTGTCAAAGTAAACACAAGCCTTCCATTTGGCATGCTCCTCACCCTACGTTTAAATATCATAATGTGCCTTTATAGGGGAATATAAAAATTGAGGACTACACCTACTTTGATAGGTCTAATATTAGGAAAATGCATATTAAAAAACCAGACCCTTCTTAGTATATGGAAAGTAAGAAGAAGAGAAAGAAGAAGAAGAAGAAGAACAAGAAGAAAGAAGAAGAAGAGAAGAAGAAGAGAAGAAGAAGAAGAAGAAGAAGAGAAAAGAAGAAGAAGAAAAGAAGAAGAGAAGAAGAGAAGAAGAGAAGAAGAAGAAGAAGAAAGAAAAGAAGAAGAAGAAGAAGAAGAAGATGCTGAAGTGGCTCCTTTTAGCCAGGTCTAAGAAGCAAACAATTAAGCTTAAGACCTTCAGTAGAAAGATGAAAAGAAGTACAGAAGAAGGGACTAGCAAGAAAGTGGAAGCTAGTCCTTCTGAACCAAGCCTTGAGAAGATGAATTCTCTAGTAATAGCCTCCTACATCCTTTACTTATGAAGAAGAAGCAAGTGCAACACAAGCCTCAGATCATGATCCTACTGAAACCTTGGAAATCCCTAATGATAATGCCAGAGAAGAACCCTTAGAGTTTTCCACCTCCAAGGGATGCCTCTGTGAATATCCCAAGTGCAGAAGAAGCTTCAAAAGATGCTTCTAAGGAGGTCAGGCCACAGAAGAAGAAGTTCAGGTGCCAGAAACCTTGCAGAAGATATGGCAGTAAATGCCTTGGCTATGTTGGCCATAAGCTACTCTGAACCACCCTCTTTTGACACCTCTCTGCCACTCCTTCAACCAGAAAATCAAAGTTTAGAGCACCATCACCTTCCCCCACCAGAGTAGAAGAAGTGGAACAAAGAAGTGATTCCCCTGCTAGGACAGAGGAGCTTCCATCTCAAAGAAGAACCACAAGGGAGATGCACAATATGTCCTTCCATAGGAACATTTACCACTAACATGGTGAACCAATTTTTCAAACACACCAATTCTTGACACCAAGCTTCCTTCTGATGCACCTTTAAAGGAAGATATTCCTAACATTTCTCCTTCTCTATCCTCATGACACCTTCTTGCAGCAGCTAAGCCATGAAAAGGAATCCACTGATCCTCTCAACCTGAGAAGATAACTATTGTTAGGAGAAAGCAGAACCTTCTCATGCTTCTCAAGGTCAAAATGTCACTTCTGTTGAGAAGAAAGTTAGGAAAATAGGCAGATACGAAGAAGCTCTTTACAAATGTCAACACTCTCCAAAACACAGTCAATGAGATGATTGAGAGGTTCACAAAGCACCAGTTCTGGTTTTTAAAACACCTTTGTGTTACCAGTCATTGCCTCTCAGCTCCACCATGCCTTTTGCACCTTTCCAGCCTCCAACTGCCTACTCTGCCTGCTACTTATCATCCTCTGATCATTCTTCTCTATCCAAATAGAAGTGATGATTTTGCTTCTCCTTTATGCCTAATTATGATGTTTTGATGTTTTTTTGAATGATGACAAAAGGGGAGAAGTAGTATAGAGTATCATAGTAGCATAATTCTGTTGTTTTGTAATAGTTTGCAACAAGTTTATAACACTATTGTGGTTGTACCAATGTTTGTGGTTGTGACTGTTATTTATGTAATTCATGATTGCAAGTTGAGAAATGAATCCTGATTTCTTTTGCTGAAATATCTGATTATTGCTCATTATAGTCTATTTTAAATCTATTTGCAATTAATCATCCAAAAAGAAATAAAGCACAAATTCAGGGGGAGATTATTTTTAAAGATCTCATAATTATGTAACTATATTTTGAAATGTTTGTCATCATAAAAAAGGGGGAGATTGTAAGATCCATGAATCCCTTTGAGATGTTTCCATAATGACAAAATTATCAAAAACTTACTATAATTCTGAGTATATGGACTAATGTTCTCAATTGAGTTGGTTTACGAAGGACAGGTAAAATGAATAAAGAAGAACCACAACAGTAACCATCAGAAGAAACAAAGAAGGTGCAGATTCAATTTCAAGCAACTCAAGCAGCAGAAAACACAGGCACTTAATAATATCACCTTAGAATAAAAGAAAAGAAATAAGTAAGGTGAAAGCAAGAAAGCTGTTGAGAAGAATCAGAAGAAGATATCTCTTAATAAGCTTCAGAAGAAATAATTTGACAGAAAGCTCTCAGAAGATATCTGATAGGAAGCCATCAGAAGATACACTCACAACTTGCAAAATCAATTCACAAACATCTTCTCATCTTCCTAAAGTCATTTTTGTGATAAGAGAAAACTCTTTGATTAAGCAAAAAGCTAAAGCTGCTGTTACAGTAACAATTCCAGAAGAATAACTCTTAACAGCATTCATCAGAATAAGCAGAGACTGATTCAAGAAGACTATCTTAAACATTACTGGGTGTGCTCCTCATCATCATAATTACATGAAGAACCAGTAATTATCTCACAAAGTAAAGAACAAATTAAAAATGAAGCATATTACTGAATGTGTTTCCTGCTGGAGAAGATACAAGCTTCAAAGATAGAGTCATCAGAAGATAGGACCAGTCAAACAAGGAAAGAGAAAAAGTTGCACATGACAGTGACAGCTGCTGCACTTCTAGCTGGTTGTTTGACTTACTCTCCAAGGCTTGTCCAACGCCTATATTCCATATTCCTTGGTTATAAAAAGGAGCTTTCTCCTCCAATTTTAAACACACAGCTGAACAAGCAGATGAAGCATAAGAAATCTGTGAAATTACAATTATACCTTCTGCAGAATTTTCACTTTCTACAAATCACTTTGTTCTGAGTTAATCTAGTTACGAAAGTGAGAATAGTGTGTTGGCTTAAGAATCTCAGTTGTATACTAATCTTTGTAAACCTTGAGCCTTTATTCTTTGTATTTTATCACACAATCTGTAACTCTTAAAGGAGGTGATTTCTTTTGAGAGATAAATAGGTTAAGTCTGCAAGAGTGAGATGTGCCCTGCTATTTGCAGATATCAACTGAGTGAGCCTGCAAAGGCTGCAAAGAATACAGGGTTTAGCCTACAAAGGCTGTAGAAGAATACTAGTGGTGAGGAGCACCCAAAAGTCATTGTATCGAGGTTGATATAGTGGAAACTCTTACTAGGAGTAGGGACTGGACTAGCCTCAGGTTAAAGAGGTGAACCAGAATAAATATTGTGTGCAATCTTCTTATCCCTTACACTCTTTATTTTAGCCGGTGCATTTGCATTTTAACTGTCATAACATCTGCATTAAAAGCTTTTAAATCTATCTATTACCTAAGTAAGTTTTACTTCACAAGGTTCAAAACAAAAGGAACCATATCTTCTGCATAGTGTAAACATAATTCATATTGTGAGAATTAACCCTTGAACTTCTAATATCAGCCAAGTATTTAACTTGAGCATAATTTAGTATTAGAAGAAAATTGCAGAATTTAAAGAGATCACAATTCAATCCCCCTTCTTGTGATTGGAATATTTACTTCAAATGGCACTGGAGCTGGCACCCTGGTGCGGAGGATGTTGTACATCAGGCTCCTCGTCAGCCTCTGCATCAATGTCAGCCTGCGGTCACCCTCACCCTTCGAATTGAAAATATAGGCAGGTCATCCTCTGGCAGGTGATGACCTACCTCGGGCGAAACCTCCTGATATCCTGGGGTAGGGATGATCCTCATTTGTTTCCATGATGGCTCCAGCAGATGCAGCAAATTGGGCCACCTATGCAGGGGTGGGCACCACGTACAGTGTGGAGGCGGACGAGGAAGGCTACTCTGGCACCTACTCAGGGTGAGGGAGGTTGGTCCTATCCCGATGTAAGCGACCTTCCGTCCACCTCTACCACGAATACGGGGCATATTTTTGTTGAGTCTCAAAAATATCATAAGGTAAATTATGATGTTTTAGATAGCTCACTTCTCAAGTTTTAATGCTTAACAAATTTGGGTTAAAATACTTATCATAGATACATAAATGTTTAATGACTTATCTATGATTTCAGCAAGCCATTCTGAACTTATAAAGACTGTCTGAAGTGCTTGTCAACCTGTCTAAAGTGGAAAAGCCTTCTGAAGGTTCAACCTGTCTGAAGTGTTGAAGCCGTCTGAAGTGCGCAACCCGTCTGAAGTGTTGAAGCCGTCTGAAGTCTCATTAATGACGTGGCACTCTTTGCTGAAGTATGTGAAGACATCTCTGAAATTCTGCTGAGTCAAGCGTTCTCTGCTGCACGTACCTTTTCAAACATATTTATGGCAAGGAACACAGAGACCTTTCCTGGTATATTTGAATTTCATACACCACTGAGGAAATCCCTGCAACGCAGCCTTTGCAGCAACAACAGTGGCAGCTTTATGGCAGCAGCAACCTTGTACTGTGTCAGAAAAATCAGAACTCTCAGAAGCATGTCTCACAACGGATTAAATAGCATTTAATGCTATCTCTAAACGGTGGTATTTCAACGGATTGAAGATTGGTTATAAATAGCCCTTCATGAAGACCATCAAGAGAGTGACTGCATATACAAGAAAGTCTAAGAGAAATCACGCTGCAAGTTTTTCTCTGTAAAAACACTCTGATTTCATATTCATTGTACATCATTTGTATATCCTGAGCATACCTCAGTTTTTATTGTACATCGTCTCTGTTTAAGCTTCAAACTTGTGTAGTTTAAAAGCTTAGACATATCTCTTTGTAAAAATTGTCTTTGAGCCTGGAGAGGCTTGTCTGTAAAAGAATACTTGGTTGTAGAGCCTGAAGAGGCTTGTCTGTAAAAGAATACTTGGTTGTAGAGCCTGAAGAGGCTTGACTGTAAAAGAATACTTGTAATCTTGGTGAAGATTAAGAGAAAATCCAAGTGCTAGTTGGCATTGGGACTGGACGTAGCTCACAGTGGTAGTGAGTGAACCAGGATAAATTCCTTGGCTAAGTTTTCTATCCCTTATCTCTTGTCAATTTATTTATACTAACCAAAGGGTGTTGAAAACTGTTCTGATAATTTTAAAAAGCAAGAAACCTTTTTAAAGATCTTTTCAGAAGCCTTCTTAAGAAACTTCAGACAGCCTCTTAAACCTGTCTGAAACTGTTGTAAACTTAACCGTTTGCGAAAAGCTTCCATAAATTATTAAGAAACACTATTCAACCCCCTTCTAGTGTTTCCCTGTGTTTCTATAGTTGGTATCAGAGCTCAACTCAGGGTTGGCACCTTACAAGTGTTTAAAGGATTAAAGATCCAGATGGAAGCTTCCACAACAGACAGTACATCACTGAAGGAGCCTCTACCACAAGACCCCCAGCATTCAATGGAGTGACTACCACTATTGGAGGGATCGTTATTGAAGTTGTTAATTGAGAGCAACACATTGATGTTTTGGGATTGTGGTCACTGATGGAGACTATGTGCCTATACATAACGGAGTGCCAATAACCTTAAGGCTGAATGGACCTTAGAGCAGAAGGCTAGAGTTCAGTTAAATGCTAAAGCCAAACTCTATTTGATATGCTCTCTGAACAATCAGAGTATGTGAAGGTTCAGGGATGTTCATCTGCCAAGGAGATTTGGGATACACTTGCAGCCGCCCATGAAGGACTGAGACTGTCAAGCCAATCCAAATCAGCATGCTTATACATCAATATGAGATGTTCAAGATGGAAGAATCTGAAACCATAGATCAAATGTTTGGGAGGTTTCAGACTATAACTAATGAACTCAGGTCCTTAGGTAGAACTTTTGAATCTGGAGACAATAATAGAAAGATTCTGAGAAGTTTGCCAAATTCCTGGAGACCCAAAGTTACAGCCATTCAAGAGGCCAGAGACTTAAACTCTCTTAGAATAGAAGAACTGTTTGGGATCTCTCAAAGTTCATGAGCTTGACTTGGGGAAGATGGCATCAAGAAGAAATCTCTGGCATTAAACTCCAAAGCCAAACACCCTAGGCATGGCAGCATTAAAGCCATGCAGCTGAGGAAACTTCAGAAGCAGATGAAGATTCTGGGAGATAGCTCAGAAGATGATGATCTTGCTCTTCTCAGCAGGAAAATCAAGAGGATGCTGCAGACACAGAGGAAGTTTAGAAAAAAACAACCCTCAACCTCTAAATCAGGTAAGTCAGGTAAGGATTCTTAAAATGACAAAATTATATGCTATGAGTGTAAACAGCCAGGTCATATGAAGGCTGAATGTCCAAGACTGAAGAAGAACAACTTCAAAAAGAAGACATTCGTCAAGAAGAAGAAGGGTTCTGATGGCAACATGGGAGGATCTTGATGAGTCTACCTCAGAAGAAGAGGAAGACACTTCAGAAGAGGGCCAACCTGTGTCTCATGGCCAGCCTGCCCTCATCAGATAGCTCAGAATCTGAGGTATTTCCCTTAACTCTTCAAGAGATGTATGATGAGCTGATGGAAAGTTCCAAGGACTCTTCCAAGAGTATAAGAATCTGTCCAAGGAGCCCACACAGAAATGTGCAGTAAATATGAGGCTCTTGAGATAGAAATATTATTGCTCAAGGAGAGAATTCTTGTGACTGAAAGCAGCAGTTCACAAACCAGTCTCTGAAGAAAACAAAAAACTTTAGAAACAGTTGAGGAACTGACAAAAGACTTAGCTCTAAATTTGTCAAAGGAACAGAAAACCTTAATAGATTGCTTGGCAATCAAAGGGATCCCCTTAACAAAAGTGGATTAGGCTTTCTGTGATCATGATACCTCTGAACCTCATATTTTCAAAAATTTTACTAAAGGCAAAAAGAAAGCTATTGGGTGTTCTCACTGTGGCAAGCCTGGACACAATGTGGCTCAGTTGTAAACACAAGAGAAAAGCAAAACCCAAATCTAACAAGAAAGGACCCAAAAGAATATGGGTACCTAAGAACTTGATCATTCCTGTTGCAGAGTGTGTTTAACAGGACAAAGGAGACCCCACAAATGGTACCTGGACAGTGGGTGCTCGCGACATATGACAGGAGAAAGGTCTTTGTTCCAAAACCTTAGGCCCAGAGCAGGAGGTGTGGTCACCTTTGGTGGAAATCAGCAAGGGAAGATCACAGGAATAGGGACTGTAGCTATGTCTCCTCTATCCCTTATTAAGAATGTTCTTCTAGTAGAGGGACTTCAGCACAATCTACTGAGCATAAGTCAATTGTGTGACAGTGGATATGTGATTTCCTTTACTAAAGAAGGATGTATAGTCAAGGACTCTCTCGTGATCAAATTCTTTTTACTGCTAAGAGACATAGCAATGTGTACAAAATTGATCTAGAGGATTTGGCAAGTCAAAAATGTAAAATGTTTTCTCTCTGTTGAAGATGAAAAACAGATTTGGCACCAAAGACTTGGGAATGCCAGCTTGAGATTGATCTCAAAGTTAGCAAAACACAACCTTATTAAAGGACTGCCCAAGCTTTCTTACAAATCTGACACTTTATGTGAAAGCTGTCTGAAAGGAAAACAAACAAGACACTCTTTTCAGAGTAAGGATTGTTGTTTCCACTAGCAGACCTTTAAATGTTACATATTGACTTGTTTGGTCCTATTAGAACCGAAAGCATTAGTGGTAAGAAATAGGTTTGGTCATTGTTGATGACTATTCTAGATCACATGGGTGTTTTATTCCTAAGAAGCAAGGATGAGACTTTCAGGAATTTCACAATAGTCTGCAGAAGGTATAGAATGAAAAAGGATTATGTATATCTGTTATCAGAAGTGATCATGGTGGAGAGTTTGAGAATGCAAACTTTCAACTGTTCTGTGATGAGAATGGGATCTCACACAATTTCTCTGTGGCAAGAACACCTCAGCAAAATGGGGTTATTGAGAGAAAGAACAGAAGCTTGCAAGAAATGGGAAGAACCATGCTCAACTCATGCAATCTACCAAGATCTTTTTGGGCAGAAGCTATTAACACAACTTGCTACCTTCAAAACAAAATATTGGTAAGACCAATTCTGAAAAGACTCCTTATGAATTGTGGAAGGGAAGAAAACCCAACATATCATATTTCCACACCTTTGGCTGTGAGTGTTTTATATTTAACACCAAGGATGATCTTGGAAAATTTGATGCAAAATCTGACAATGGAATTTTCATAGGATATTCTGAAACATCTAAAGCCTATAGAGTATATAACTCTAGAACTTTAACTGTAGAAGAATCAATCCATGTTAAATTTAATGACAAGAAAGAGACTGATAGGGAATTATCAAATCTAGAAGATGACTTTGTAGGAATGGAGCTGAATAATCATGACAGCATCAAGGATGAACAGGGTGTCGGAAGCACCATCTGTCACTGAACCTCTTCAGACCAATGTTGAGTCTCAGACTGATTTGATATCACCTCAGAAACCTGACTGGAGATACAAATCACATCATCCAAAAGAGCAAATCATTGGCAGCACTTCAGAAGGAGCTAAGACAAGATCAAAATTCAAGAATCTGAATTCTCTTGCTCTCCTGTCTGAAATTGAGCCAAAGAACATTGATGAAGCTCTGCATAATGAAGGGTGGATTCTAGCCATGAAATAGGAGCTAAACCAATTTCTAGGAGTGATGTATGGACACTTGTTCCTAAACCCCATGGGAAAACAATTATTGGAACCAAATGGGTTTCAGAAACAAGCTGTCTGAAGAAGGAAAAGTGGTCAGAAACAAAGCAAGATTGGTGGCTCAAGGGTACAATCAACAAGAAGGTATTGACTTCACTGAAACCCCCTGCCCCTGTTGCTAGATTAGAAGCAATTAGGATCTTCCTCTCTTATGCTATAAATAATGGCATCAAACTATATCAAATGGATGTCAAAAGTGCCTTCCTCAATGGTTTCATTGAAGAAGAAGTTTTTGTTAGACAACCCCCTGGTTTGAAGACACTGCTTTCCTGATCATGTTTTCAAATTGAAAAAGGCTCTTTATGGTCTGAAACAAGCTCAAGAGCATGGTATGAAAGACTGAGCAGTTTTCTTATCAAAAATGGTTTTGAAAGAGGAAAAGTAGATACTACCCTTTTCAGAAAACAGTCTAACAAAGATTTTATACTGTCCAGATATATGTTGATGACATTATATTGGTTCAACTGATTCTTCTCTGTGCAAGGAGTTCCTGAGCTGATGCAATCAGAATTTGAAATGAGTTTAATGGGAGAACTAAAATTTTTCTTGGGACTTCAAATTAAGCAAGTTCTGATTGTATATGGATCCATCAAGAAAAATATACAAAAGAAATGCTTAAGAAGTTCAACATGAGTGATTGCAAACCCATGTCAACTCTTATGCATCCCTCTGCATCTTTGAGCAAAGATGACAAAGAAGAACCAGTGAATCAAACCTTGTACAGAGGAATGATTGGCTCTTTGTTGTATCTAACAGCAAGCAGACCTGACATAATGTTCAGTGTTTGTCTCTGTGCTAGATTTCAATCAGATCCAAGAATTACTCATTACAAAGCTGTTAAAAGAATTTTTAGATATCTGAAAGATACTACTAATCTTGGTCTATGCTATAAAGAGGAGCAAAGATTGCAGGTTAATAGGATAATGTGATGCTGACTTTGCTGGAGATAGAATAGAAAGAAAGAGCACCAGTGGAGGATGTCATTTCTTTGGAAATAACATGATCAGCTGGTCAAGCAAAAGGCAAAGCACCATTGCTTATCAACAGCAGAAGCAGAGTATATATCAGCAGCCAGTTGTTGTTCACAACTGCTATGGGTTAAGTATCAGCTTGAGGATTTTAATATTCCTATCTCTGCTATACCTGTTCTTTGTGATAATACCAGTGCAATTAATTTATCCAAAAATCCCATTCAACATTCTAGGGCAAAGCATATAGAAATTAAACATCATTTCATTAGAGACTATGTTCAAAAAGGTGTTTTTGATATTCAGTTCATTGACACAGAGCATCAATGGGCAGATATATTCACAAAACCCCTGGCTGAAGATAGATTTAAGTTCATATGCAACAACTTAAATATACATGCATTCTCTAAAAATTAATTGTGTCTGATATTATTATGTTATCTGAAATTTTTAGTGCGTCTGAAATTTCAGTGTGTCTGAAACAGTGACATGTCTGAAATTTTAGATTATCTGAAATTTATTTGTGTCTGAAATTTTCACCTATCTGAAGTAACTGGCTGACGTGGCTATCTGAGACGGTTGAATTCCTTCTTTTAAAGTTTTTGTCTCTTCCACTTTGCACGTTACCCGAAGTCTGCGCAGCCGGTACAGGGCATCATTGCATCATAGGTCTATAAATGCAGGAGTAAGTGTGTCGAGGAAGCCTTACACTCTCTTTCCTCAATATTCCGTTTGATCTTCTTCACTGCTCAAGCAACCTTTTTCTCTCAAAGTTTCCCTGCAACTCAACAATGGCACCCAAGAAGACCGTTGGTTCTGGTGGAAATGTGGTTAGATCAAAGGGAGTGAATCTTGAGGAGCTTCGCAACATTGGCATGGATTTGGTTGAGGAATTTGATGCAGCTGGGTGGACTTCTTTCTTCGTCCATATTAACTGTCAATGGCATGAACAAAGTGTGGTGGATTTCTGGTCTTCTGCTCGAGGAATACCTAATTCTAAGGGAGTGTATGTAAGCATCAAAGCCACGGTTCTAGGGGTTTCAGTTTTTGTTGATCAAGGCATTCTCTCCACAATCACTGATGTTAAGGCTGAAGGTGCAACCTTCATTCCTGGGTGGGAGATGAAGAATGGTGGGCACAAGTTGTTTACAAAGATGCTGTATGGAACAGAAGAACCCAAAAGCCTGGATTCCAAGTTCTTGCTAGAGAAGGTCAGAGTTCTTCATAAATCTCCTGTTGAAAGATTATGTGACCATAAATCTCCTGTGTTCTTTGGTGAGTCAAACTTGAAGAGCATGGGAATCAAGCTCACTCCACGACCCTCCATCTCCTACTCTGAAGGAGAGTGTTCTTATGGAGAAGGCCTCAAGAAGAGGAACCACCTTTGAGATTCTTGAGAAAGAGCTTCAGGGGGATATCAGAAAAGATGAGTTCAAGCCCTCCAAGCCATCCCCTCATCTGAAAAGGAAGAAGCTCCCTGTCAGGAGTTCAGCAAAGGTGTCTCTAGAAGCTATGGACTTGCACACTCAGACATCTGAACCTGTTCAGAAGGCTTTGCAAAAGCCATCTGAAATTGTGGGTCAGGGTTCTGAAGGTGTAAGAACTCTTATTCCTAAGCCTACTTCTGAAACAGAAGGAAAGGCTCATGAGGAAGAGGTAGATGAGGTTGCTGATCCTGAAGCTTTGGCAGCAGCACCTCTGGCTGCATGTCCTTCTGATCCTGAGCTTATTCAAGTAGCAGCCCTTGCTACAGCTTTGGAGAATGAAAAAGTGGAGAAGAAGGCTGAGCAAGAAAAGATTGATTATGCTCTTGCAGTAGCCACTCAGCTAGCTCTTGCTGAAGATGAAAGGCTAGCTTCCATTGCTCAAGAGACCAAGAAGAGAAAAAGATCCAGTACACAGCAAATAAGGAGAACAAAAACAAAGTTATTTCAGCCAGCTCCTGAACCCTCTATTAGGATTACAAGGAGCATTGCAAGTCAACTGGAGGAAATGGATGAGGCTGGCAAGTATCAAAACTTTGTCAAAGCAAACCTGTATTTCAAGAGAAGAAGAGAAGAGAAGCAAGCTGAAAAGGAAAAGGAGAGGGAACCTGAGAAAGCTAAACCTCCTCAGAAAAGGCTCAGGGTAAGGTTTGATAATGTGACCCCATCACCACCTTCATCACCTGAGAAGAAAACAGTAGAGGAGAAAGAAGAAGAAGCATTTCCATCACCTCCCTCATCACCACCTTCATCATCTTCAGAATCCACTCAGTCTGAAGACCCCACAGATGAACATCAGCAAGGTGACAGCTCTTAAGTATGGAAAGGAAGCATGATGCCTGAGCATATAAGGCTAGGACCCAAAAGTAGGGACTTCTTCACAGAGCCTACATTTGATCTTTATGTTTTTCCTTTCACTCAGCACCAATAAGATGAAGCTGTTGAAGTACCCCACAAAAAGTATGAGGAACCTTTCAGTGAGAGGGTCAGAGTCCCCAAGTTCCCCAACTTATTTGAAGAGCTGCAGTTTTTCAGAAATGAACCCTCCATCTCTCTTCACCATGGCCTTATCAAGCACACTGCTGGTGAAGAAAGGGCAAAGTATCAAGGCAGTTCAGATCAGTTTTACTCAGGCCAGATTGAAAAGATCAGAAAGGGTGCAGTTCCCCATGCTCAAAAGTGGGCTCCACTTAACCTCTTCTCTGGTGACTCCCTCAGGTTGTCTAATGATGAATGGTGTTTTTGTCAGGAAACTGTCTACTGAAGCTGAACTTTTTGAGAGGGACTACATGAAGTCAGTAGGCATGAGAGGCTATAGGCCACCTAGAACAATCTCCATCAGGCCAACCACAGAGATTCTGGTGCAACCTGACAGGATTGTTCCTAGGTACCCCTTGGAAGAAGGCCCTGCTGGCAAGTTCAAGGAACCTAAAGCTTATCCAGTTCCCCAGAAACCTTTAACTCCAACAGAATGGAAGGAGCTACCTGTTCGGATCAAAAGACAAGGTGGAGGTTTAGATCACAGCTACAGGGATAGGGTATGGTTATCCCACTGGAAGATCAGAGAGGATGTTGGATCTTCTTCTGGATCTGCAGGACCAGATGATGACTCCATCATAGACTATGGTGTCTCCACCAATGTGCAGTATCAGTATATCAGAGGAAGATTCCCCATGTCTGAACCCTTTAATGAAGACTGGAAGCTAATCTGCCCTATCAGAACTTTCTTCTTTCCTGTGAGTCATCCCGAAGATTATGGGTTGCATCCAGGATTCGATCTACTCAGATTCGTTTGCAGGCACATTCAGATCATTCTATATGAAGTGGAACTGAATCTTGAGGAAGAGAACAGGAAGCTGAGGCATCAAGTGAAGAGCTTGGAGAAAAGAAATGCTACTCTTGTTGCTAAGCAAGATCAATCCTTCTAGAGCAACAGCACATCAGAACTGGGCAAGAAGAATTGAAGTCTACTGTCATTTCTCAGATTGACAATGCAAAGGAAGAATTGCTCTCCTTTATGAAAGAGGCCTTGCTGAAGAAAGATGGATAGTCTATGATGTTTAGCCATGTTTGGTGTTAACTTAATTTTGAGTGCTTAATTTTTGTTATGTGAACTCTTTTTCCTGGTAATATATTCTGTTTGTTCTCATGAATGTTGGTATCTCATGTTTTTACTGTGATTATTTTGAAGTTATGCTCTGAAATTCCCTTTCGATTGATGAAAAAAGAGGGAGTATTAAAACTAACAAAATCTGAAGTAATTACAGGTCTCAGGGGGGAGTATTTGATAAGAGTAATTGATCAGAATCTGTTTGACCTGAGAGATCTTTATCTGAGGGGGAGTTAATTTTTTTAAGTTTATTTTATTTTAAAACATCTTTCAGATTTCTTTATTTTAAACAAATTTGTCATCATTAAAAAGGGGGAGAATGTTGAGTCTCAAAAATATCATAAGGTAAATTATGATGTTTTAGATAGCTCACTTCTCAAGTTTTAATGCTTAACAAATTTGGGTTAAAATACTTATCATAGATACATAAATGTTTAATGACTTATCTATGATTTCAGCAAGCCATTCTGAACTTATAAAGACTGTCTGAAGTGTTGTCAACCTGTCTAAAGTGGAAAAGCCTTCTGAAGGTTCAACCTGTCTGAAGTGTTGAAGCCGTCTGAAGTGCGCAACCCGTCTGAAGTGTTGAAGCCGTCTGAAGTCTCATTAATGACGTGGCACTCTTTGCTGAAGTATGTGAAGACATCTCTGAAATTCTGCTGAGTCAAGCGTTCTCTGCTGCACGTACCTTTTCAAACATATTTATGGCAAGGAACACAGAGACCTTTCCTGGTATATTTGAATTTCATACACCACTGAGGAAATCCCTGCAATGCAGCCTTTGCAGCAACAACAGTGGCAGCTTTATGGCAGCAGCAACCTTGTACTATGTCAGAAAAATTAGAACTCTCAGAAGCATGTCTCACAACGGATTAAATAGCATTTAATGTTATCTCTAAACGGTGGTATTTCAACGGATTGAAGATTGGTTATAAATAGCCCTTCATGAAGACCATCAAGAGAGTGACTGGATATACAAGAAAGTCTAAGAGAAATCAGGCTGCAAGTTTTTCTCTGTAAAAACACTCTGATTTCATATTCATCGTACATCATTTATATATCCTAAGCATACCTCAGTTTTTATTG
Source organism: Sesbania bispinosa (assembly GCA_026901365.1). Classification (NCBI taxonomy): domain Eukaryota; kingdom Viridiplantae; phylum Streptophyta; class Magnoliopsida; order Fabales; family Fabaceae; genus Sesbania; species Sesbania bispinosa. The sequence continues at coordinate 170,590 of QLOH01000648.1, read as the reverse complement.
TACATCGTCTCTGTTTAAGCTTCAAACTTGTGTAGTTTAAAAGCTTAGACATATCTCTTTGTAAGAATTGGCTTTGAGCCTGGAGAGGCTTGTTTGTAAAAGAATACTTGGTTGTAGAGCCTGAAGAGGCTTGTCTGTAAAAGAATACTTGGTTGTAGAGCCTGAAGAGGCTTGACTGTAAAAGAATACTTGTAATCTTGGTAAAGATTAAGAGAAAATCCAAGTGCTAGTTGGCATTGGGACTGGACGTAGCTCACAGTGGTAGTGAGTGAACCAGGATAAATTCCTTGGCTAAGTTTTCTATCCCTTATGATAGTCGGATGGGTGTAGGATCTAGAATTGAGCAAAACCAACCGATTAGAATCACAATTAAGCAATTAATTGCGAAATATAGGTGCTGGAACAGCAGCTATATTCACGCAAGAAAGTGAAGGAAAATGAGAGAAAATGAAAGAAAAAGTGGAGAGAAAGAAATGGGAAGGACGCCACTGAAGCAAGAATCCACTTGCAGCAGATAAGTCCAATGCCAGACGCCACTAATTCAGGAGAATTAGATAAGTCTCAGTATGGTTTGAGCAACAACCACCAAGCCTCACTCAACTCACAAAGGGAGGAGAAAATTTGGCATAATGCCTTTACTTCAAAATTCAATGTGTGAAATACAAGAGGAGAAGACTCCTTTATATAGGAGTGGAGGGGGAAGGGGGCGGATTTTAGGAGAATAAAATGGGAGAAAAATAAAAGATGAGTGAAAACACTCCTAAGTGGGTTTTGAACCCAAGACCCCAAAGGTTTATGGCTAAGCTAAGTCTTAAGCCATTAAACCTCTAAAATGCGCCCCACTCATGTAAAAAAATTACAAGATGAAAGAAATTCTATCCTAGGTGGGAATAGAACCCATGACTCCCTAAGCCTTATAGTAAGGAAACCTACTAACCAATACACCCATACAATTAGCACCCAAGTAGGAGGAATTAAAATAAAATTACAATTAATAAAAAGAAAATATAATAGAGTCCTAATTAAGGGTGGTCCATAGGACAAGGGTCCTATCCAGGGTCAAGGTGTCCTTCTGTAGGGTAGTGACCTTTATTTTGTAGGGTAGTGACCCTTTATTTGTAGGACACTAATTTCTCCAACTCTTCCTTGCTTGAAGTTGGTGCATATCCTCCAATGTAGGTCTTGCAGGTCCAAGCTCCTAGCAGAGTGTTATCATTCCCTCCCCCTTGAAAAGGATTTGACCTCAAATCTCAAAATTCAGAAAGAAGCCTTAAGAGTAATGAACTGGGTAGAAGAAGGGGATGGATGACAAAATTTAGGAAGTAAGAAGATACTTCCCTTAGCCCTTGGAGAGTAGAGTTAGAGGTCCACAAGTTGAACATCTTCCTTGAGCCTAGACAACAAGAAGAAGACCCATAAGTATTATTCCAAAGCAAGCAAAGTGAAGGCTCATAACAAAAATACTTGGGGATCATAAAGATTGGCAAAAGAAAAACATAGGAGATAAACAAGAGGTATTTGAGATAAGGGTTAGAAAACTCCCTTAATGAAGATTGAGCCCTCTTGTCTACGTACTTTGTGGATTTAGATCCTGGATCAAAGACTAATCTTTTGAAGCCCTCCCTTGCAAATAAGAGAAGTAAGTGGTCATGGAGAAGGCTTAGGAAATAAATTCCACATAAGTACAAAATGTGTTTCAATGTGCAACATTCATCAAAATATTCTACACTATGTTCCCAAATAAATGCACAAGTGAAACTATGTGGCATGAATGTTTAATATTTTTCATTAACATCCCAACATTTTTATTGAACATAACATATGCATCTTGAGTATGATTGTCAAAAGTGTGGTGCATATGTTCATGCCATGAAGTATTCATGCAAGTTTGTTCAAGAGCCATATCCATACTAAAGCACTCACTCAAGTAAGATGACACCTTTTGCATATTATCATATGTGTTCATGAAAGGTGAAATACCAAAAGAACCACAGTGAGTATGCATATCAAGAAGCATATCATCATTTGAATTAGATGTCAAACAAGTTTCCTACATGTGATAGCTTCATCCAAAATTTTATCCTTTTTACTAACTAGTTCAAGAGCATAATACACATCTTTGTATGAAATAATTATTTTTGGTCCAAAATGTGTATTCATTCTATAAACACAAACCAAAGGCACATGCATATTCAATCCAACTTTGTTTTCAATCTTATCATGCAATCTAAAGGAATCGAGTAAGCATGCATCTCTAGTAAGTTTCATGGTACTCTTAAACTTAGTTGGTTTTTCTAGACATGTAATAGGTTTCAAAGCATTATCAACATTGTTTACTTCTTTTACACATGTAATGCTTTGAGGCATATAATTGTGCATAGAAAGAGGCATTTCATGCATAAAGAAAGTTAGTTTAGGGAACTCCCTCTCAATAGCTTGAGTTGTCCTCTTTGCAACTATAGAAGTACTTGCCATCAACTTATTCATGCCTTCACACAAAGGGTTAGCTAACAAAGGATCACAAGATAAAATTAGTTGTTTTCCCAAGTTTTTGTTTTTCACTTCTTCTATTTGCACTCTTTCTACCTCCTTTTCTATTTCTCTCTTAAGCCTTTCTTCTTCTTCTTTTTCTAATTGTTCCTTCTTTTCTAATTTTCTTCTCTCTTCTATCTCAATTAAGGACTTTGAAAAGAATTTTGAAAGCTTATCTTCAATTTCATTAGAAAATTTTTCTAACTTTCTTTCAATTCTATCTTCAAAAGAATCTTTTGTACTTTTCCTATTTTCTCTTCTTCTCTTTTCATGATCTTTTCTTCTAATTTCACTCTCATAATTTCTCCTAAGTTTTCTCTCTTCTTCATACTTTCTTTCTTCATCATATTTTCTAAACTTTCTTTCTTCCTCATACCTCCTCCTATCATGGTTAGAGTTAACATAACTCATTTCCTTCTTCTTACTATCTTCAAAATGATATCTACTTATTTCTCTTTCTCCTTTCTTTTTTATACCTTTCATCATGAGAAGAGTGTCTTCTCACTTCCTTTTCTCTTCTAAATTCTCTCCTATCTTCATCTAGCTCCTTTCTCCACATTCTATATGACATCTTAAATTGATTTTATTTGAAAGCTTTTTAAAGGACCTCACCACTCACTAAGTGTTTACACTCAATGGAATGTAATCACTCGTGTATGTCACTCTTTTTGGGCTTTTTCTATAATGAAAACTCTCTTGCCTCTTCTACTCGGTTGGAGGTTGATTAGAAGTTGCAAAGACCAACGTGAGTCTAAGTCTTAACCCTTACCCAAATAGAAGCGCACTAACAAAGAAAAATACCTACTGGAAGAAGATTGGAAAAAATCCTAAGACAAAACAAAAGAATTGATATGACAAACAAGAAAAGTTGGCACTCAAACAAGCTTATACACAAGAGCAGACAGCAAACAAGACAAGACGGAAGAAATTGCAAAGAGAATTATTTTTGGTGATTTTTGAAAAAAGAGTTGCCAAAATTGTCATTTTTAAGAAAACAGCAAATACAACTCAATTATGGTATACAGGGAAATGAAACAGAAAAATTACAGTAAAATTGTCACTGTATTGTTGGAATATTTCTTTGTTTTTGTTTTTCTATTTTTCTGAATTTTTTTTGAATTTTGACTCTTTTTTGGTGTCTTTTGACTTTTTCTTCCTTGTTGTTGACTTTGCACCCTTTTTTGCTTTTTACACCTCTTTTTCTATTTTTGGCACGTACGTACTTTTTGTATTTTTCTTGCCTTTTCTTTCTTTTTTTGTCTTTTTCCCCAACAGAAAATTACAAAAATTTGTACATAATGAAAAGAAAATTAATTGTACCTACTGTAATATTTTTGGAATTTTTTGACAGCAAACTGGTCCAAGTGGCCCAGAAAAGCAAAAATAATGAATAAACTGATTTCTAAAAACTGTAAAAACGTAATGGCAACTTGATTTCAAAAATGGCCAAAAAAATTTCTTAGCACTTCCTTGTTGATTATACAAAACCGGTATGGTCACAGAAACGCGCTTGGTTCAATTTTAAGATTGGAATTAAAATTTGAAGGAAAATCAACAATTAGAATTTGTTGATCTTCTTCCAATACTATGAACCAAAAAAGATCCTATAGGTGAGCGTTTTGCACAATCAAACAGGGAAAGTCCAAGGTAGAGATAGCAGTCAATCCAAATTTGCAATCAGAATGCCAATCAAACAGACATAACAAGAGTAGGAAATTGAACAACACAAGAGCCCAAAAAATGCGCATAAAATGGCAAAAATAAGAAGGAAAAATTGCGCAAAAATAAATAGCAAGAAATTAAAGGGGGAAACTGAAATTAAAAGGATGGGGAGGACAGAAATGTAAATGGCAGAAAGTAAAAGGATGGGGAGAGCAGAAATGTAAAGGGGGAAGCGGAAATTAAAAGGATGGGGAGGACTGAAAGTAAATGACTGAAAGTAAAAGGGGGAAGCGGAAATTAAAAGGATGGGGAGAGCAGAAATGTAAATGACAGAATGTAAAGGGGAGAGCAGAAATTAAAAGGATGGGGAGAAGCGGAAATTAAATGGCGGAAAATAAAGAGATGAATATGGGGGATGACAATTAATGGTGAAGGGGAGAAATGTAGGTGAACGATCTTTGGAAAAATGAAGACAACAATGCCTCCTCTTACCACACTTCACCACAAACAAGCAGTTATATCAATTAATTTGCAAGAATCACTCAAGAACAAGTATGAGCAATTAAAGAGGCATTTAAACAAACACCTAGGGGGGGTGGGAATTAGCGGCCCAAAACAGCCCCCAACTAGCAAGAATTCAAGCAAATCAATCAAGACAGACAAGTGCTGATAGCAGCAGAAAGGCACCTCGGGCCCGGGAAATAGTCCAAGTCCAAATTACAATTGAAAAGAGGGATGAAATTACACTAAAATGATGAAAATTCTGCACTAAATAGGTGCAGTATGCAGCGCCCAAAACAGCCAAGAACAGCCCCAAATTTGCTCAAATTCAACAAGCTCTGATAACCAATTGATAGTCGGATGGGTGTAGGATCTAGAATTGAGCAAAACCAACCGATTAGAATCACAATTAAGCAATTAATTGCGAAATATAGGTGCTGGAACAACAGCTATATTCACGCAAGAAAGTGAAGGAAAATGAGAGAAAATGAAAGAAAAAGTGGAGAGAAAGAAATGGGAAGGACGCCACTGAAGCAAGAATCCACTTGCAGCAGATAAGTCCAATGCCAGACGCCACTAATTCAGGAGAATTAGATAAGTCTCAGTATGGTTTGAGCAACAACCACCAAGCCTCACTCAACTCACAAAGGGAGGAGAAAATTTGGCATAATGCCTTTACTTCAAAATTCAATGTGTGAAATACAAGAGGAGAAGACTCCTTTATATAGGAGTGGAGGGGGAAGGGGGCGGATTTTTAGGAGAATAAAATGGGAGAAAAATAAAAGATGAGTGAAAACACTCCTAAGTGGGTTTTGAACCCAAGACCCCAAAGGTTTATGGCTAAGCTAAGTCTTAAGCCATTAAACCTCTAAAATGCGCCCCACTCATGTAAAAAAATTACAAGATGAAAGAAATTCTATCCTAGGTGGGAATAGAACCCATGACTCCCTAAGCCTTATAGTAAGGAAACCTACTAACCAATACACCCATACAATTAGCACCCAAGTAGGAGGAATTAAAATAAAATTACAATTAATAAAAAGAAAATATAATAGAGTCCTAATTAAGGGTGGTCCATAGGACAAGGGTCCTATCCAGGGTCAAGGTGTCCTTCTGTAGGGTAGTGACCTTTATTTTGTAGGGTAGTGACCCTTTATTTGTAGGACACTAATTTCTCCAACTCTTCCTTGCTTGAAGTTGGTGCATATCCTCCAATGTAGGTCTTGCAGGTCCAAGCTCCTAGCAGAGTGTTATCACCTTATCTCTTGTCAATTTATTTATACTAACCAAAGGGTGTTGAAAATTGTTCTGATAATTTTAAAAAGCAAGAAACCTTTTTAAAGATCTTTTGAGAAGCTTTCTTAAGAAACTTCAGACAGCCTCTTTAACCCGTCTGAAACTGTTGTAAACTTAACCGTTTGCGAAAAGCTTCCATAAATTATTAAGAAACACTATTCAACCTCCCTTCTAGTGTTTCCCTGTGTTTCTACATATTTACCTAATTTTAATAAGGTTAAATTAAATATTAAAAATATACATATAAAGAAAATAAATAACTACGTAATAACCTAATACTTAATAATTAATTAATAATAATTAATAAGCTAATATTTAATAATTAATAATTATATAACTACATAATTACTAATAATTATTAATTAATTACTAATAATTACTAAATAACTACTTATATACTTAAACACATATATAACTAAAATAACTAACTAAATAAGTATATAACTACAATTAAAAAACATTAATTAAATAATTACCTGAACGGCGGCTGGTGGTGGTGGACGTCAGAGGAGGAAGAGCGAAGGAAGGACAGAGGGATCTAGGGGCAACAATTTGAGAATATGATCGGTTTAAAATGAACCTATGAAGGAGGGAGAGTGTTTAATCGGTGAGGATTTGAAAATGAAAGTGAGAGGGGGAGAGAAATAAGAGGTGGCCGAAGAGGAGGAAAGGAAAAGGAGGAGGAGGAAGAGGAAGAGGAAGAAGAAGGAGGAAGAAGAAGAGGGGAGGGGAAAGGGTTTTGTGCACGTAAGTTGTAAACGTAGCGACGGTGTAACGTCCTAATTTCTAAACTCGAAAATAATGTCTGTTGGAAGCACTATTCCCGAACTCATGAAATTATTTCGTGCATTACTAATATCGCATACAATCACAATCAACGCTTAGGTAATCCAACAATTACTTAAGCTCCAATTAAACAGTCATCCATACATCACCGGTTCATTGCCAACATTTTCTCCAATCGATATACAAATAAAACTATAGGCTAAATGGGATACAATTATACATACGTCTTGAAACAATCATAATAATGCCCACATGTACTAAAATATCCCATTTCAAAATAATAATTCAGCCTATACAATCAAAATACTCAAAATAGCAATTAAGGCCACACAATCGGCCCAAAGCTCCAATCTCCTCCCAAGTCAAGCATCCGGCCTGGGACCCTGTGAATCTAAATACAAACCATATTGTATAATGAGACTAGAGTCCCGGTGAGTGTGCATAAACAATCAGTGTAGGAGTTTCAAGCAAATAAAATGCAACAATTCCAATAACTCAGTAATATCTCAACATATTCAAATTCAATGAATCAACTTATAATTTAACATGAAGTGTTTAACCCAATACCCAATGGGTCTTTCCACTTATCTGTGAAGGCTAGATTGAGCTTAGGCTAACAGGGACCGTCATCCCTGAAGGACACTGGGACCTTACCTCATTACCGTGATAGATTCAAACAATCATTTTCCTCTTTTAAACAGGAAATCCAAGGCCCCAAATACTTCTTTTAAACATGAAGGCCAAGGATTCTGTTGAGTCTCAAAATAATTTAAGTATTCAGATTTAATTAATCAAAGACTCATTACCCTTAGTTTTAATGATTAAACAAATTTGTGGATCACATTATCTGAATGGAAAACAGATTCTGCTCAAGGTATTTGTTCTACGTGTTGCAAGAAAATACTATCATTATGAGCATCCTGAAACTGCTTATGCTAAACGTTCTGAAGATAAGCGTATATTGATCTTGCTGAGATTATAGATCATCTTGCTGAAGTCTTTGAAGCAACCTACTGAAAGCTCATACGTTCTGAAGTCTTCCTTCTGAAGAAGACTTGTATCTACCGAAGCCTTCTGTCAACCAAAAAGTCATAGATCTGAAGATATGCCTTTATGGATAAATGTAATCCTGAGCAAAAACATTGAGAAGTCATTATCTGCTCAAATAAGAGATGTTGAATAGCAAATCTCTTTTTGAAGATGTTTCGTGTAGAAGTCAAAGAACCGTTCTGTACACGCATGAAGAAATCTCTGCAAAAGTTGCTACACCGTGTCACTGCAATCTCTCTACAGCTGTGCTGAATCAGAAGTCAGAATATGGTTTCACAACGGTTATATTTTCATAACATATATGTATACCTTCATGGAAGACTATGAAGGTTGGCCGCCATGGACTCTAAAATATGAAATGGCAATAACAAAGCCCAAGAGAGAATCGACAAAAGGTCAACAATGAAATCTTATCAAGCCTACTCTCTAAAGAAACAATACTTGCTGATCAAATACAGAGAAGAACCTGAGCTTAAAAATATACACTTGTATCTCTGTTTTTCCCTTGTACCAAAGATGTTTTCATTCCTTGTATCCTGAGTGTCATCTCAATTATCTCTTTGTACAAGTTTCTCAAAGTTTAAGTTCTGAGTAACTTAAACTAACTCTTTAAACACTTTCATGTGTTTGAGAGCCTGGAGAGGCTTGGAGGAAGAAAGAATACTCATTCAGCCTGGAGAGGCTGGGTGAACAAAGAATACTGCTTAAGTTTCCTGGAGAGGCATTTGAAAACAAAGAATACTCGTTGGGCCTGGAGAGGCCAGGTGTACAAAGAATACTTGTTGAGCCTGGAAAGGCTTGTCTGTAAAAGAATACTGCATAAGTTGCCTGGAGAGGTAGTTGAAAACAAAGAATACTCGTTGGGCCTAGAGAGGTCAGGTGTGCAAAGAATACTCATTGGGCCTGGAAAGGCCAGGTGTGCAAAGAATACTGCATGAGTTGCCTGAAGAGGCAGTTGAAAACAAAGAATACTTGATGTTAATCCTGGAGAGGCTGGGGTAAAATAATACTTGTAATCTTGTGGGATTAGTGAAAATCCAGTGGAGTTTTGCCCTGGGACTGGATGTAGCTCACTGGTTTAGTGGGTGAACCAATATAAATCACTGTGTTAAGTTCTCTCTTCCCTTACCTTTTTACTTTCCGTTGTTATCTGTTTAAACTAACCAAGGAGGGATAAAGAAAAGTTGTTTTATTAATCGGAGCGGAAAAATAATCTTTTCTTTAAGAGAAATTAATTTCAAAAAGGTTTTTATTCAACCCTCTGAGTTGCATCAGCAAGTTGCTGAAACTCCTAGTTTCAGAAGGTTGATAAAATATTCTCAAATCAGTTTTGCTTGTTCGAAAGGTTTTCCAGAAAATCTGTAAATATTTTGAAACACTATTCAACCCCCTTCTAGTGTTTCCTGTGACCCTAACAGATTCAACAGTCAATATGTGTATTATACCCTGAGGTCTCAAAGACCCAAATCAAGTTCCTTCAAAATATGAGTGAATAATTAACGTAAGAGTCATTTATATCCTTCCAAGGTATATATATCACAACATGACTACATAATATTACTCAAGTTCCATCATCAATATTCAAGAAATAGCAAAATCTCCAATTCCTCTACCCTAGGGTTTGAGTGAAACAGTCATTTCACCAATCAATCCAACCAATATCTCAATAATCATTCATAATCAAACAAAGACATTCAATATAAGTAAGGGAAAGAGGAAAAAAGTGAGCATTCATGGATTTCACACAAAATGGAGGTGGGTGGTAAGCACACTTACCTTGAATGGAAGAAAAAGGAGAAGAGGGAGGAAGAGAAGATGACTCCAAGCCTAGAAATGGTGGGGGAAACCTTCAATCAAGCCCTTCTTCTTTCTTGCTCCTTCTCTCTCTAAGTTCTCCCCTCTCTCTCTCTCTCTAAAAACCCTAATGGAATGCCATAAAATGAGGGAAGAATGAAGGTTCTGCGCATTTTTAAAAACTAGAAACGCGTTCGCTCACTCGAGCGAGCATCAGGTCGCTTGAGCGAGCATCAGGTCGCTTGAGCGAGCAAACTCTCTGAGTTGCTCACAAAAATATGTGCGTGCTCACTCGAGCGAGCAAACTTTCTTTTTGGAGGTGCAAATGAGATTGGAATACTGTCGTGTAGCATATCAAACTGAAGCCCCGGATCTTAGCTTTCTAATTCATGTGGAATCACCTCAATTGGACACCTATAACTCTAGATATCATCAAATTAGTGAACCAAAGTCATTGAGCTTAAAACCCAATATTAAGCAACAACCTTGGTTGAAGCCCAACGGGGTACCTATCAAGTGAACAATGATATAAATCATCAATTCACCCCAATTTCCATAAACAAAGTCTATCCCTCTTTTTTCCTTCACTTCTATAATTTACATTTTCGAATCTTAACTTGATTTCTCTTCAGTCTGTTCAAAATAGGCATTCAGAGTTTAACTCTTGATTCCTCCCTTAAATTCCCTCTAACACCCTAAACTCTAAATAAATCCCTGATCTTCTCTCTTATTCTAACCCGAACTCCTAAATTCTCCTTTGACGTCTAACTTCCTTCTCTCATTTTTATACCATTATAATTCTCTCTAATCTTAAGGTGTGATTTCTTCCAAGTTAGTTCTACAATTGTATTTGGCTTAACACATGGTTTTCCTTCTAAGTTCTCTTAAAACTCTTAGCTCTTAATACATTCTCTACTTCTTATCCAAATCACACTCAAGCCACTAAGTCCTCTTTCTACTCCTAACCCCCTTTCCTTGGCTGGATTCAAAGCCTAAGGCTTCCACAATATTTCTATATTCTAATTTTCGGGATGTTACACACGACTGTCACTGTGTTAAAAATTGTTTTGACGTGCCAAATTTAAATTTTAATTAAAAACGTAGCAACGGCTAAGCCATTGCTACGTTTAATTTTTAAATTTTCAGGAAAAAATAATTAGTTGTTAATGTAGCCCAAGCCATTCCTAATTACATCATGGGGTGTTGTGGAATAATTTATGCGATCCAAAGAAAGTTAGAGGCATGGGCTTTGGTAATTCTAAGGCTTTTAACTTAGCTATTCCTCCTAGCAAGGATGGTGGCTTATGGTTAATAAATAGTCTTTGATGTCCGAATGCCTCAAAGACAAGTAATTTCCTCGGATTGACATTGTAAGGGCCAACGTAGGCTACAATCCTAGCTTTACTTAGAGAAGTGTACATCATGCACAATGGGTTCTTCATCAGGGTTCATTTTGGACTGTTGGAAATGGCCGCTCCATTGATATGTGGTCAAATGGTTGGTTTCCCACTTAAACGGGTCATCGTATTTGGTCACCAAAGCCCAATCATATTGAGTGTTCTACTGTGGGATCTCGTATTGACTCAGAACCTAATAAATGGAAGGAAGATGAAATTAGAAACCTATTCATGGATTTTGAAGCTGACAAAATTTTATCAATTCCTTTGCCCCGTGGAAATATAGATAATTTGATATGTTGGACAGGAACAAAGAATGGGCTATATACAGTGCACTCTGGATATCAATTTTATAGTGGACTGTTTCAAAATGCCGAGAGCCTCTACTAGCAGTAGTTTGTCTGTAGCTAACAATCCCCCTAGAAAAAAAAATATGGGAAGTCCACACAGCCCCTCATCACTGTCAGCTTATGTGGAGAATATAAAAAGACTGCATTCCAGTCAGAGCCCGTCTTATTAGCAGAGGAATACAGATTTCCCCAGTATGCCCGCGCTGCTTAGAGGAAGAGGAAACCATTAATTAATCATGCTTTTTATGGATGTAGGCGGGCGAGAGAATTCTGGTTCACCTCTCCATTGGAGTTAGAATATATGCCAATTCAGACCCATATGCAAGGGATTCAATTGATAAATTCCTTCTCATCAACAACTAGGACGTCACATGCCTTTTTGCAACGCTACTATATGGTCTATGGTTAAGCCGAAATAAATTGCTTTTTGAAAACCATGACATTCCAATGCAAAAAGTGATTTCCTCTGCCATCATGAAGCATAATCATTTCTGCGACGCTTCATGTACTGGTCCAACTTCTCCTAGTCCACAACGAGGCCCATCAACATGTGTATGGCAACCATCTAGCAGGGAGCACTATAAACTCAACACGGATGTCACGAAAAATTTATGATAATTCCTGGGGTGTTGTTGTGGTAGTTCGTGACCATGAAAGCGTGGTGGGTGTGGTCCGGATGTTAGTGTTGCTGAGGCTATAGGATTGAGGCTTGGTCTGAATTTCGCTTTGGAAATGAGTTTCTTACACCTGGAGGCAGAGTCAGATTGCCTCTCTCTTATCTTTGCGCTACATGGAATATCACCAGGCTCTTGTACCCTCAATATTATAGTGTCAGATTGTCTTCTTCTTAGGAATAATTTCCTATATTTAGTATTTTTCACATTCAATAAAAGTTTGCAACCAAGCTCATTTGTTAGCTCAATTTGCTTGTTCAAATCCAAATCTTATTTGGATTAAAAAAACTCCCGATTGTATCTCATTGGTAGTGTTTCTAGACTTTATTTAAAGACCCTCTCTTTAATGGTATTCATGAGTTTTACGTAAAAAAAAAACTTATCTCTTAATCTTATAAACTTATCTTATCATATTTTTTATGTTTTAAAATTCGATAAAATAAGTTAGAGTAAACTAGCACTTTGGTCCCTAATTTTGTCAACGTCTTTCACTTTGATCCCTGAGATTATAAAAACCCTTCATTAGTCCCTCACTTTGACCTCCGTCTTTCACTTAGGTCCAAACCACTAATGTCTGTTAAATCTTTGTTGAGGTGTCACTCAATAGGGACTAAAGTGTAAGATATTTGACAACTCAGGGACTAAAGTGCAAGATTATTGATCACTTTAAAAACTATGTTTTTCTTTTCTTAGTTTCTTCTCTGTTATCCCTCATTCATTTCCTGGACGTTATTGCTTTGTGAGACAGTGAGAGTAATTGTAGCTTCTTCTTTTATCATACAATCTACTTGATATTATTAATTATATCTCCACTTCAACACATCTATTTTTTCATTTCTTTTGTTTATGTGAACTTTATCATGTTTAATTAATTTTTGTTCTAAAGGGATTTTTTAGGTAGTTCAAGAGCTTATTAAATTACTAATCTCTTAAATGTTTTTTCATGTGTAATCAAATAGAATCTTGAAAACCTCACAATTCTTGCTCCTTGAAGCAGCATAAAAGATATCAGTGACATTATACTCTTCTTCTCCAAACACCAACAAAGGATTCCTCTCAAGAAGCTGTTGAACAAAACCCAAGTCCCTAGTTGATGCAGCATTGTACATTAGCCACCCACCATAACCAGCACATATGAGAGAGTTCTTCCCTTTCATGGATTCACACTCAAGAAGAAGCTTTTGTGCCACCTCAGAATGACACTTTGCAACACCATTGAACTGTTCTTCATCATCCCAAACAAGCTCAAGGCGACGAATTCGGCGTAGTGATGTGTGCTTGAAGAGGTGGTTGTTGTCAATTCTAAGCAACTCACGAACCAAGTCGTAGTGGCCATTAGCAGCAGAACGGTCTATAGGGGATGCGTACCACTATGTGAGAGTATCAAAGGGGAAATACTCACATGTGAGAAATGTAGAAAATAACTAAAGAATACACATGAAGAAACATTTAAGAGACTAGTAATTTAATAAGCTCTTGAACTACCTAAAAAATCCCTTTAGAACAAGAATTTATTAAACATAAACAAAATAAATGAAAAGATGCATGGATGTGCTGAAGTGAAGTGATCATAATTAATAATATCAAGTAGATTGTATGATAAAGGAAAAAGCTACAATTACTCTTACTGTCTCACAAAGCAATAACATCCATGAAATAAATGAGGGATAGCAGAGAAGAAACTAAGAAAAGAATAACATAGTTTATAAAGTGATCAAGAATCTTGCACTTTAGTCCCTATTGAGTGACACCTCAGCAAGGATTTAACAGACGTTAGTGGTTTGGACCTAAGTGAAAGACGGAGGTCAAAATGAGGGACTAACGAAGGGTTTTTATAATATCAGGAACCAAAGTGAAAGATGCTGACAAAGTTAGGGACCAAAGTGCTAGTTTACTCAAAAGAATATAGATAATATTATGTACGTTTAGTGTGTGTAATTATTATTTTATTTTCAAAGTAAACAATTTTAAAATTACTATTATACATTAATTTTAAAATTTCTTTTAAAGTGACTTGATTTCAGATATAGTTTATTTTATCTTTAAAAATTAATTAATTTTTTATGTTAATAAGTTTTATTTATTTAAATACTACATATTTATTAGATATACATTTTTTTTTCTTTTTTGAACGTTAACATTTTATTTATCTTTTTAATCCTTCATCTTATTTATACTTTTTAAATACAAATCTAATTTATAATTAATTATAAAAAATAAACTTACATTGAAAAGTAATTATATTTCAATTTTTTTTTTGAAAATATTATAAGTATTTATACATTTATAATATAATATAATTTTATATGAAATCATATAATATATAATATATAATTTCATATATTAATATGATATGAAATAATATCTTAAAATATGTATACAACATGCTATCACAGTGACCAAAAGGTGAGTATATTCCAATAACATCACACTTTTTTAAAAAAAAAATTACAATCTTTAAAATTGATAAAGAAAAAATGTTTAACATAATACATATTAATTTGGAGTTTTTATATCAAATCAATGTTAATTAACCTCTTCAATATAATTAGTTATTTAATAAGATATTTTTAATTTTCTTAATTTTATAAATAACAAGATATTTATAATTTATTATTAAATAACTTTTATCAATAAATTTAAATTTTATTTTTTTTAATTTATATTATAAATATTATATAATGCATCGAATACTACTTTAATTTCCTTTTCTTAAAAAATTCTTCAAACGCGTCAAATCCATGTGACTGATGTTAATGTTAATCTGATATGCAACTCCCACGTTCTTCTATAGTCTTCATTTAATTAGCTGACCTGACTAGCTGTTCCCTTATTTATTGCAGAGATATTTATAGAACGAGATAACTTTTTTATTAAAAAAAGAATATATATATATATATAACAAATCTTACAACCCAGATCCTCTCTAGTATAGGATCCATCCAATAGGAGAGAGAAAGGGAGAGTATGTGGTGGGACTCATCATCACATAGTTTCTCTCTTTCTCCCTCTTACTGAATGCATCTCGTGGGTTCCACCATATATTTTCTCTTTTTCTCTCTCCTACTGGATGCATGCGAGAAAATAAGAGACTCCAAATCTTACAGTATATTTTTTTTCTCTATATCTCTCCATTATATCACTCATCAAATTTCACATTTCTCTCTCTATGTTATACATATACAAATAAAATTTCTCTTATACAACATCAAACCTACAACTAGTGGAGATCCTCTCCATTTATTGGACTTATCCCATTTGAGAGAAAGTGACACATCCAATATATGGGACCGACACAACCGGTGAGAACCATATATTAGGTGTGTCACTCTCTCCAAGTATTGGAGAGAAGGTAAACTCACATATAACACATCTCATATAATACAATTTTACTCTTTATCTCTGTTGATTACATTACCTATTAGATTTCATAATTTCCTATGTTGTTTTATTTTGTTCTCTTCGCCTCTCCATGTTGTATACAAACAACAATACTCTTTATTAAATGCATCTTCTCTCGTAACGTTTATCTAATCTGCAGCGAAGTGAACGAACTAACTATAAAAACACACGTAACCTCTTCTCTTCACCTCACTTGTCAACTTCTTCAGTTCCGAGTGAGAGTTACCGAGTTAACTCAACACAACATGCAAACAGCAAAAACAACCAAGAATCCAACCACCAAACCAGTCCTTCTATGGAAGGTGCGCTTATCCATCTTCCTCCTCTCAGCTTTCAGTGACGCCTCTCGCCGCTCCGATGACACCATCAACCGCACCCTCTTCAACATCATCGACCGCAAGCTCCGTCCCAACCGCAACCCCGTCCACGGCGTCTCCTCCTCCGACGTCTCCGTCGATTCAACCCGCAATCTCTGGTTCCGCCTCTTCGTCCCCTCCTCCGCCTCTTCCGCCGCATCCCTTCCCGTCATCGTGTTCTTCCACGGTGGCGGCTTCTCATTCATGTCCCCAGCTTCCGTTCCCTACGACACCGTTTGCCGCCTATTCTGTCGTTCCTTTCCCGCTGTGGTTGTTTCCGTTAATTACCGTCTTTCCCCCGAGCACCGTTTTCCTTCCCAATACGACGACGGTTTTGATGTCCTTAAGTTCCTCGACCAAAACGCTGACGTTTTGTGCAATTCTGCTGATGTAACAAAGTGTTTTTTGGCGGGTGACAGTGCGGGTGGGAATTTGGCGCACCACGTGGCGGTTCGGGTTGCTAAAGAAAGGCTCCGAGTGTTGAAGGTTATTGGGTTGGTTTCGATGCAACCATTTTTCGGAGGTGAGGAACGAACCGAACCTGAGATCCGACTTAAACGGGTCCCGCTTATTTCGCCGGCTAGAACCGATTGGCATTGGAGGGTGTTTTTACCTGATGGGTCCAACCGGGACCATGAAGCGGTTAATGTGAGTGGGCCTAATGCGGTGGATATTTCGGATTTAGATTACCCGAATACCCTTGTGATTATGGGCGGGTTTGACCCGTTACAAGATTGGCAAAGAAGGTATTATGAGTGGTTAAGGAAATCCGGGAAGGAGGCTCAACTGGTCGAGTATCCGAATATGTTTCATGCTTTCTATGTGTTTCCGGAGTTGCCAGAGGTTTCTCAGTTTCTCTCTCAAGTCAAGAATTTCGTGACGAAGCAAATGTCCAATGTGAATTAAGGCTTTAAATAATTTGAAAATAATCACTATTTTAAACTTTTAAGTGTTTTTATTGCATTAAAATTTTACTTTTGTATGTTGTATGAAAAGCAATAGAATAAATCAATAATAACACTAAATGTCAATCAACGAGTTAATTGGTATATGCTTATTTTTTAAATAAGATATTGGTACTTAAGTATAGGATAGTCTATCGTATAATCAAAATATTCAAGTGTCAAATGCGTATATGAAATTTAATTTTCAGTGTTTATATATGACTGTTGTTTAAATTTTGATAATAAAATTACATTATGCTAAATGCATTATTAAAATGTCGAATATTTAAATGCTTATTGTTTAATTTAGTAATTGTTATATGAGTTTAATATATATACATTGTTAGTGTAAAAAAATTTTACTGACATCTAATAATGTACTGTCACATCATTTATTGAATTTAATAACACATGAGATGTCATATTCATTAAATGATGTGGCGACACACCATTAGATGTCGATGTAAAACTTCTTTACACTGAAAGTGTATATCAATTAAATCCTAAAGATATTATTTTGATGTTTGAAACTTATCTCCATGTTTTCTTTCCTTTGTAATGGAATGATTGATACTTATATACTTTCCAATGCTCATTTAATTTTGGGCAAAATATCATTTTCATCCTTATAAAATATTTGAGTTTTGATTTTCACCCTGAAAATTTTTTCTTTTATTTCATCCTTATGAAATATTTAAACTATTTTTTAGTCCCTACATTAATTTTATTGTTAATTGCGGATGTTTGAACATTCATCTCAGTCATCAATCTCATTTTCATGTCCAATTTGAATTGAAATTATTTGTACATTTCCTCTTCCTATTTCTCATAAATGAGTTTAAGGAGACTGTTCTGGAGTATTATTATACTCCTGACCGACGTCCTCCGACTAGACTTATGATCTTCGGAGGACTATCCGACATGAGAGATATTTAACCGCGATGGCGTAACCGTGATGGATTCATCACGGTTATAGTTCTTATGATATCCAGTAAATAATTATTGGAACAACATCGGCATAGAGATTCCGATATCGCACAACGGAAATATCGTCTTCATCCGAGATACTTTGTTACGCGCGTGAAGCCACCTTCCTTGCAAGCGCGTCACGCCGAGATTTACGGAGTCAGTTACAGCTCGTAACAGAATCTCCCGCCTAAACTTATTTATAAATAACCACAGTTCTTAACGATTCAGGTACGCTTTTTCTCTGATTCACATTCTTACACTGTCAAAATCCTTACTTACGTTAAGCATCGGAGTCTTTGCAGGTACACCCTGCTCCGACGCGGATCTGACGTACTTGCTGCCTCCAACCACCGTTCAACGCTACCGGAGACGACATTGAGAGATTTGGAAAGTTCATTGGCGCCGTCTGTGGGAAGCGACTTTTGTTTTCAATTTCGATTCCACTTTCTCAACTATTCAGATCTTTCTAGTTCTCTCAATCGACCTTCATCCATTCAACCATGGTTGCAACCAGAAGCAGTCACTCACATGCTGGAGGAGAGGGAATTGTACCTCTCATAACCTCAACCACTGCTCCAGCAATGTTTTCTTCTGCAACAAGAATGGTATCTGCTCTAGCTGGGATACCTTCTCCACATTCTGGTGCCGCTCGCCCAAGGAATGTTGTTCCACCACCTCAGGGAAACCATGGCTCACTTTCCTCTCCACGTGACCAACCATCCCGAGGAGAATTGTGGGATTTCATTCGTCGTCAAGGCGAAATGTTGGAGCAGTATGATCTCCGCCTTGAGAAGGTGGAAACAGAACGTCACATGGAGAACGCTCATTGTCATCTCGCTAAGGAGGATGCAGTTTCTGGACGTCATCCCTCTCACCACCGAGCTTCACCACGAATGGAGCATCATGTTTTATCACAACCAGATCATGTTCCGTCTCCTATTCCAACTCCGCGCTCACCACAAGTATCAGTGCAATCAAATTCACGTCCTCTGGACAGGACGGCTCCTGCGAATAATAAATCCCGACACGTGACGGATGACGAGGTGATACAAGTCGTCCTTCCCTTTTCAGAACGTATCATGCTTTTCCCTATCAATAAGCGGTTCGAGAAAATTCCAGTTCCAGAATTGTATGATGGAACTGGAGATCCATTAGAACATTTGGATGTTTATGAGTCCTCTATGTCAATAAGGAACGCATCAGGCCGGATCATGTGCAGAGTGTTTCTGTTGTCTTTGAAGAAAATCGCTTTGAGATGGTTTCAGACTCTTCCCCAGAGATCCATAAATACCTGGGCCGACTTGAGGGCCAAATTTATTACCAGCTTCACGACTAGAAAAGTTCAGCCAAAGACGGAGGCTTCGCTAAAACAAATTAGACAAGGACCTCCAGAGTCTCTCCAGGATTATATCAGTAAGTTCACCAAGGAGGCACTCTTGGTGCAGGGACTTCAACCCGGGGTGCAGTTGATGTTGGCCAAGGATGGCCTCATTCCTCATTCTCCTTTTTGGATCGACTTATCCAAGAGAAAACCTAGCAACATGGAGGAGTTTCTAAGCCGTGCTGAAGAGTACATCAGCCTTGAAGACGAGGAGTTAGCTCTCAAAGTGAAAGAAACCAACCCCGGCCAGACACAAAAAGATCAGGGGCAGAAAAACAAAGGAAACAAGCAAGACAATAAAGGTGACAAAGAGCCACTCGGTCATTACACGTCCTATACTCCTTTGAATCAACCCAGAGGAAAAATTTTGATTGAGATTCTCAATGTAGAGATGTATGAGGCCGGGATGCGTAGGCCTCAATCCCAGAAAGCTGGACTCGGGACAAATAAATCCAAATATTGCAGGTTTCACAAGTCTCAGGGGCATGATACAGATCAATGCCTTAACTTGAAAGATTCCATTGAGGAACTCATCCGACGTGGCAAGCTAAACAGATTTAAAAAAGACCCTGGAGGTTTATCTCGGCACACAGAATCTGATAGTTGGAGGGGCGATTATAGAAATGAAGACCACCAACATGAATCAAGTAGACATGAACACAACAGATCCAGGACCAGATCACCTCGGCCTGAGAGATCTAGTTCTCGGAGACCATCCCGAGATCGATCCCCGCCTAGTAGTTCACACAGGGAGCACAACGAGCGGCCAACCTCATCCCAGCAGAGGACACCACCACAAGAAGGACCATCATCCCCTAAACACCCAGTCATATACGTCATTGCAGGCGGATTTGCTGGAGGAGGAGAATCAAATAATGCCAAGAAGAGACACTTAAAGAAGTCATGTCGACATCAACCTCATCATGGCCCGCGCATGGAGGACCAAGGTGGAAGTTACCCCCATTGACTTTTTCCAACAAGGACTACGAGCCAATCGTTCCAGGTCATGATGACCCTCTCTTGATCACGGTATTCATAGCTAATCACGAAGTCAGGAGGTTATTTATTGATCAAGGGAGTTCTGCAGATGTGTTATTTTTTAAGACATTTCATCTTCTGCATATCCCGGAATCAGATTTGCTAGCGTACAAGGGTGTCGACTTGATTGGCTTTACCGGTGATAAGATTCAACCTGCCGGCTTTGTCTAGCTTCTAGTCACTTTCGGCCAACCACCATTATCCAAAACCAGTAAAGTCCATTTCCTGGTGGTCGATTGCCCCATCACGTACAATGCTATACTCGGGAGACCAACCCTTAACGCAATTGGAGCCATAATCTCGACAAACCACCTCATGACGAAGTTCTGGAGTGATGATGGTGAAGTTATCGGAATTCGGGGTGATCAAGTTGCGGCGCGATCCTGCTACAAGGAATCTTTGAAGATATCAAAGCCGGATAAATCTGTTATGCAAGGAGGAAAAATTGAAGAAAACCCAGCAGCTACCGGGGTGTTTTTAACCGATCTGGATGTCAGAGAGGATTTTACAGAAACTAGACCGATTCCAGAGGGTGAATCTCGGTCACTTCAAATCGGTTCCACCCCGGAACAAACAGTTCAAGTCGGATGTGGTTTATCTCCAGAAGTAGAGGAAGAACTTTGCGCACTCATCCGTCGCAATGCTGATCTTTTTGCATGGATTGCGGCTGACATGCCAGGCCTAGATCCAGATGTCATCTGCCACCGCCTCTCTATGGACCCCAAAGCTAAACTCGTGGAACAGAGGCGTCGGAAGATGTCTGAAGATAGGGCGGAAGCAGTGAAGCAACAAGTTTCAGAAATACTAGATGTCGGGTTTATTCGAGAAGTTAAATACACAACTTGGTTATCCAATGTAGTATTAGTTAAGAAGCCTAATGGCAAGTGGAGAATGTGTATAGACTACACAAATTTGAATAAAGCATGTCCCAAAGATTCTTACCCTCTGCCTAACATCGACTGATTGGTCGACCAATCTTCTGGCTTTCGTTTGTTATCTTTCATGGATGCATATTCCGGATACAATCAAATTCCGATGTACCCCCAGATCAGGAGAAAACAACGTTTATGACGGATGGAGCAAACTTCTGCTACCGAATGATGCCATTCGGGTTAAAAAACGCCGGTGCGACTTATCAAAGGATGATGAACACTGTTTTCCGTAATCAAATTGGAAGAGTTGTCGAAGTATATGTCGACGATATGATCGCAAAGAGTACAGCGGATACAGATCACGTTCGTGATCTCGGATAAGTTTTTAATCAACTTCGACGTTATAATATGCGACTTAATCCTAGAAAATGTACCTTTGGAGTCCAGGCCGGAAATTTTCTCGGGTTCATGCTTACAGAACGTGGTGTTGAGGCTAATCCCGACAAAAGCTGAGCTGTTCTCGACATGAAAAGTCTGACATCAGTAAAAGAGGTTCAGCAGTTGACAGGAAGAATAGCGACCTTAACCAGATTTTTCTCGAGATCCGCATCTCGGGCTCTTCCCTTTTTCCACCTTCTTAAGAAGGGGAAATCATTCGTCTGGGACGAACAGTGTGAAGAAGCTTTCCAACAGATAAAGACAATACTGGCATCTCCCCCCTTATTATCAAAACCTATTCCTGGCGAAATGTTGTATCTGTATTTATCAGTTGCTGACGAAGCCATTGCCGCCGTGCTGGTACGAGAAACTGAAGGTACTCAACTTCCAGTTTTCTTTGTTGGCAAAGCTTTGCAGGGACCTGAATTAAGATATCCCAAGGTGGAGAAAACTGCATTGGCATTGGTCACAGCTGCACACCACCTTCATCAGTATTTCCAAGCTCATCCGGTTATGGTGAGAACTAATCAACCTATCCGACAAGTCCTTCATCGACCAGATCTAGCCGGAAGGATGGTATCATGGGCGGTGGAATTGTCCAAGTTTAGGATAACATATGAACCCCGACAAGCAATCAAGGCACAAGCTCTGTCAGATTTCATAGCGGAGTTGACCCCGGCCCAACAAGCTTCAGATGAGTGGTGGGAATTGCATGTTGATGGATCTTCAAATCCGAAAGGAAGTGGAGCCGGTATACTTTTAGAAAATTCACAAGGGGTGATATTGGAGCACTCTTTAAGCTTTTCATTCCCAACATCAAATAATCAAGCTGAATATGAAGCTGTAATAGCTGGTTCGCGAATGGCATCTGAATTAGGAGCATGCCGGATCAGAGTTAAGAGCGGCTCTCAGTTGGTTGTCTCTCAAGTCAAAGGAGATTACCAGGTCAAAGATCCATTACTCTTAAAATATTTGCAAGTGGTTAAAGGATTGTGTAGCAATTTTTCCGAGGTCGAGATTAATCATATACCAAGGGAAAGAAATGCCAGAGCCGATGTTCTTGCAAAACTAGCAATTACAAGATCATCAGGAAACAATAAATCCATCATCCAAAAAGTCATCTCGGTCCCTACCGTGGTGATGGTAATTAACAATGAAGAATGTTGGTTCACCAATATTCAGAGATACTTACAAGACGGTTTATTACCAGATAATCCCGATGAGGCAAGACGGATCCAGAGGCAAGCAGCACGATACTGCTTTGTTGATGAAAACCTTTACAGAAAGGGGCTGGCACAGCCGTTGATAAAATGCATCTCAGGAGATTTAGTTGATTATGTGATGACAGAAGTTCACGAGGGCATCTATGGACATCATCCTGGAAGGCATTCTTTATCGCGGAAGATTCTCAGAGCCGGTTATTATTGGCCAACAATGGAGGCAGATTGTGTCAAATATGTGAAAAAGTGTCTGTCATGTCAAAAACATGCCGACATACATCGTGCACCTGCCGAAGCTTTATGGTCTATCTCGGCCCCATGGACCTTTGCTTGGTGGGGAATTGACATTCTTGGCCCATTCCCTATGGCTCCAGGGCAATTCAAAATACTTGGCAGTTGCTGTTGATTACTTTACAAAGTGGATTGAGGCACAACCTTTAGCAAAGATCACAACCAAGAATCTTTCCAAGTTTATGTACCGTTTCGTTATTTTCCGATTTGGCATCCCAAATACTGTAATCTCAGATAACGGGACTCAATTTACAGATAAAGGATTTCGGGAGTTAATGTTGGATTTCCACATAAACCATAAATTCTCATCTGTGGAACACTCGCAGACCAACGGACAAGCTGAAGCCGCTAACAAGGTGATACTTAAAGGATTGAAAAAATGACTTGAATCAGCGAAAGGACTTTGGGTCGAGCAACTAGCCAATGTACTATGGGCCTATCACACTACCCCATATTCCACTACTGGAGAAACTCCTTTCAGATTGGCATACAGTGTTGATGCAGTAATCCTAGTCGAAGTTGGAGAAGAAAGCTTCCAACTTCATGCTTATGATCCGAGATTCAATGATGATAGAATGCGAGAAGAATTATATTTGATAGAAGAAGTCCCTGAAAGAGCCTCGATCCGAGAAGCTGCAATCAAGTTGCAATCAGCAAGAAGCCGTGACAAAATTGTAGTTCCTCGTTCCTTTGATGTCGGAGACCTTGTGCTGAGGAGAGCAGATGTCGGTAACAAAAATGCAGCTCAGTGAAAGTTGGCAGAAAACTGGGAAGGCCCATATCGGGTTGTATCCAAGACTGGAACTGGAGCATACCATTTAGAAACGCTACCCGGGATAGCCATACCATGGACTTGGAACGCGGATAAACTCCGCAGTTACTTTAGTTGATTAATTGTAATATGCTTATTTTGATGTAACGTTTGATTTACAGACAATAATTGAAACAAAAGTTTGAAGTTAATTTACCATTCTATCAACACCATTTCGGGCTCAAAACCTTGAGCATCTCGGGCATAGTCTCTCGACCATCCCGGGCTCAAGACCTTGAGCATCTCGGGCATAGTCCCTCGATCTTGAGCATCTCGGGCATAGTCCCTCGACCATCTCGGGCTCAAGACCCTGAGCATCTCGGGCATAGTCCCTCGACGCTTCTTAAGTACGTTCTTCAAAGATAAATGTCATTGAAGAAAAAGACAAACACAAACGAGTTAAAATTTGGATACTAAGAAAAAGGAAACTTATAGGAAAAATTTGACCATAAAACCGATACGAAGTCAGAAAATAATATGACAAGTGTTCAAAAGGCGGTCCCAAGCCGCGGAAACTAAAAAGTCATTACAAAGACAACCGGCATCCCGACTCTTCATTGCATTTCGGCACCAGTAGGCTGAGGATCTTGATGATTCTCAGATGCCATCTCGCCATCTTGCTTTTCTTCATCTTCATCCCCATGAAGCTTTAGCGTTGAAGGCTCAATATCACCAGGGATCCCCTCCTCATTACCGTGTGGCAACACATTACACCATTTCCCATCCACTACAGTATAAAGGGTCGACAAACCACGGGTATTCAAATCCACGCCGGGATTCAAAAACTTCATTTGTTTAATGGCCACGTAGAAGTAGATGGCGGATGCATCAATCCAAAGCTTCTCAGCTTATTCTCTTTCAGTTGTCTCCTCAGCTACTCAGACTTCTAATCCCTGCACCTTCTCCTTCAGTTTGGCAATTTCACTCTCAACAAGTTTGGCCTCTTCAATTGCCGCCTTGGCTTCTTCCTTTGCCATTCTGGCTTCTTCTTTTGCTGCCCCTGCCTCTTCAGAAGCTGTTTTCAACTTCTCTTCGACCTCGGTCTTTGCAGTCGAGAGTTTCTTAACTTCCAGGCTCAGAGAAGAGTTAGAATCCAGGAGACCATCTCTCTCCAAAGTAAGCAACTTGACGTCGGCCAAGGCCTTCCTCATTAACAGCTCATCAGACTCCAACTTGGCAGTCATCCTCTCTAACTCCTTCTTCATTGGAAGGAAGGAAGCAAGATCTTTCGTAATACCCAGGAAATACTGGGACATCATAGCATGCCTTATAGCCCAATTGGTTGAGCGGTTCAGAAGCTCCCGAATTTCGGCTTCCGACTTTCCGTTAAACATGGATTGGGCTTGTTGAGTGATGTATTGCCGCACCACATTAGCCGTCATATTTGGATTATGAGGAGAGGTGATCTCAGGAACTCGAAACCCCTCAGACGACTCTCTTTCCCTTTCCTCTGACTGCGTTGAAGAACCTTTAGAATGAACCCCGACAGGTGCTTCTACCTCGGACGAAATAGTCGGAGCAACTTGAGGACTCGGCATACCCATTCTTTGACGTTTCGCCATAGGGTTCTCGACGCCCTGACCGCCTTCAGTGAAAGCAGCCACCTCCTTCCTCTTGGCTTCGAGGGATTGCTTTTTCAGCAGCTTTTCCGCCAGCTTGCTTTGCTGCCTTGCCGCCATATCCACTGCAAAAATAGAATCGATAAGTACAACGGAGATAAAAAAAGAAATAAACATTAAGTGAAAACATTACCCAAGGATTCCCGCGTAGCTTCACCATCTTCCGAGATCACATTTGAGCTCTTCAATGTTCCGTAAGTCTTTACAAATTCTTTGATGGCATCTACCACCTTTCTCTCCTCCCGAGATAACTCCTTATAATCAACGGTATAAGCCTTGGACTCACGCCCGAAATGACCTTGGTTCCAATAAGGGTTTATGATGGGTTGCCTGTCTTTCTTCAAAATATTCAGCCTCCCTTCACCCTTTGGAACCACGAATACATATTTATCTTAAAAATTTTTGTAAGAGTCTAGATAAATATCAAAGATCTTTCCTCCGGCCCCGGTATGCAAGGCTAATCACGAGAAGCGGCTTTGGCCATCTTTTTGTACCAAAGGTCGGAAGAAATGAAAGAATATGCTTGAATTAAGAGGAAGCTTTAACGCATTACATAGGATCATGAAACTCCTAATGAATGCCCAAGCATTTGGGTGTAGTTGAGAAGGGGCCACCTCCAAATGCTGAAGAACCTCCTGTTCGAGCCATGTGAAAGGTAACCAGAAGCCGAGATCATCGAAAACCGTCTTGTACATCGGGATAAACAAATTCTGACCCAAATCACCTTGGGAGCAGATTCTATCATCCGATTTGGGTACAACCATCTCCCAATTTTTCTCCTTTCCCGGTTCCACCCATTCCACATCCTGGAACCTTAATTCAAGCACCTCATCAGAACTAAACATGCTTGAAGTACCTATTGCTTCTATATCCACCTAGGTCATCTCGGCTAAGGCTGGGGGCACAGGGTAGTTTGTAGCCGGTGAGGTATGTATTTTCCATTTACCCATCTCGGACCTGCTCAAAAGTCCAATACATATGTCAAATTTTCGAGATGGTGAATCCACCCTGGGATGGTCGGGGCCAACCACGGAGGATCCAGCGGAAAATACCTCGGTGTAGCCCCATTTCAAGAGAATGCGAGCAGTCTTCTCAACTGCGTCGCGTTGCAGGTTCCTACTAACCATCCCAGAACTACTCCTTTTCCTGACCAAATCCGGAATGTCTGGATTTTCAGGCTCATCAGTTACCATGATGCACTGCCGTTTGTTTTCAACAGCAAGTGCCTTTGCCCTAGCTCGTGTGAGCACCATTTTTAGGAAATATTAAACAAAACAACCTAAAGAAAAGTAACAAATCAGTACCTTGAAAGATGCTGGAAGAAACCCTTTTGAATTCTGTGAAGAAGTCAGGAACTCCAAAGCTCATAAGCCACATCAGAGCAGTTCTCTCGAGGAACAATGGCAGATTCAAAACATGAAGAGAAGTTATGAAAATGAGTGAAATCTAGAAATAAGGGCAAATGGAGTGAAGGAAAAGAAGAATGAAGTTGAAAGCAAACGGGCGTGAGAAGGAAGAAGAAGTGAAAAATTGTTCCCATACCCAATAATATATATATTTAAAATTGATGATCCTGATGCCGCCAGCTATTGAGGCCCATGGGCCCAAAACCATCAGATGAGAACACGTGGCATGATAGTTGAAAAGACATTAATTTCAAAAATAATAACCGTTACTCAGGAAAACCAAACGACAACATGTCGGGAAGCATCACGGTTTTCACACGCATCACGGTTTTCACACCCCTAGATTTACTCGGATATTTCAGAATTGAGCCGGGATAAGCAAAGTCGATCACTCCATAAGCGGACTAACCGACTTTGGGGGCAACTGTTCTGGAGTATTATTATACTCCTGACCGACGTCCTCCGACTAGACTTATGATCTTCGGAGGACTACTCGACATGAGAGATATTTAACCGTGATGGCGTAACCGTGATGGATTCATCACGGTTATAGTTCTTATGATACCCAGTAAATAAGTATTGGAACAACATCGACATAGAGATTCTGATATCGCACAACGAAAATATCGTCTTCATCCGAGATACTTTGTTACGCGCGTGAAGCCACCTTCCTTGCAGGCGCGTCACGCCGAGATTTACGGAGTCAGTTACAGCTCGTAACATAATCTCCCGCCTAAACTTATCTATAAATAACCACAGTTCTGAACGATTCAGGTACGCTTTTTCTCTGATTCACATTCTTATACTGTCAAAATCCTTACTTACGTTAAGCATCGGAGTCTCTGCAGGTACACCCTGCTCTGACGCGGATCTGACATACTTGCTGCCTCCAACCACCGTTCAACGCTACCGGAGACGACATTGAGAGATTTGGAAAGTTCAGAGACTAATTCTATTGTATAATGTGTTAGAGCGTTAGACACATCCACAATCAACAGTAGAATTAATATTTCATAAAGATGAAATAAAAAAATTCCTGAAATGGAAATCAAAACACGAGTATTTTATAGGGACGAAAAAGTTATTTTACTCTTTAATCTTTTAACGGGAATGAAATTAAAATGCATGAAAGGATGCTAGTAAAGTTTAGAAATCACCACAAGGTGAAATAATTATAACTACTTTTATCACAATATATAATATTTGCTCTTAACAGTATCCTAGCAAAATTTACTTATGTAATATACTAACTTTGGATTATGCTACTCATGAAGAGATAGTTTGAGCTAGGTTTAAATTATATGAGAAAAATAAGATAAAAAGAACTGGAATCAAATGATGTTACTCGTTTTTATTAATTTGAATGACAAATGATGTTGGATAACACATCCTTATTGCGGGGTGAGTATCCTTGAATGTTAAGTAAGATTGATCAATTGCACAAGATGCTTATATATATATATATATATATATATATATATATATATCCCTTCTAGAAGGCATGGAAGGAAACCACTTGTTTATTTGTTTCTCTAATTATATTAATTTTATCCTAAACCTAAAATTTGTTCACTGCTTCACGCAGACACCACAAGCTCTTCTTCAGGTTCCTGCATTTCGTGAAAATCGTGGTCAGGCGCCTACATTGCCAGAAGTGGCAAAAGAAAGACGATATGTAGAAGATGTCTATTAACGTGTGTTTGAGTTTGTGGCTTCTATATATCCATCATATTCAATGTAGGGAGAAAGGAATGGCCCTGCTGTTATGAATTTGGATCTAGTCAATATCAATAGTTAATCCTAAATTTTTCGAGAAATTATCTATATATGGACAATATATATTTGAAAGAAAAAAGTGTGAAATTTTTTTTAACTAAGCAAAAATTGATAAATTAAATTAATTAAAGGAGTACAAGCTAATTCAACCCATATATACAAATTAAATACAAGGTTAAAATACTCCAAGACAATGCTAAATAAAAGGCTTAAATACATTTTTTATCCCTATATTTTTGTAAATGGGTGATTTTGGTCCCCCTAGTTTTAATTGCTTAATTTTGGTTCCTATACTTTGTAAATGGGTGATTTTGGTCCCTCTAGTTTTAATTGCTCAATTTTAGTCCCCCTTCTTTAAAAAATAAATAAATCTAACCCTACCGTTATTCTCCCATTAAATATTTAGCAGAGTTTGTTGACATGGATTTAATTTTGTGACGTGTAAACTATCACAGACAAAGATTATTATTTAATTTTATCTCTTAATTTTTTTAAAACGAAAAATCAGAGCTTGCAGATTTGAGTTCCCTTTTGATATCATTTTAAATTTCATTTCATGCATGAATAAGATTTCAGTTTGCTTGGTTGATGACTTCAAGCAAACTTGCAATTGTTTCAGTTTTGGGACTTGTATTTGCTTTACTGTTTTCGAGGAAATTGGAGTGTAGTAGTGAGATTTTGTTTTCTCATTGTATTAAATTATACAAAATCTTATTTTACTTTCTAATTTTTTGTTTAAGAAAATTAAGCGATAAAATTAAATAATAATCTGTCATGTGATAGTTTACACGTCACAAAATTAAATCCATGTCAGCAAACTCTGCTAAATATTTAATGGGAGGCTAATGGTAGGATTAGATTTGTTCAATTTTTAAAGAAGATGGACTAAAATTGAGCAATTAAAATTAGGGGGACCAAAATCACCCATTTACCAAAGTATAGGAACCCAATTAAAACTAGAGGGACTAAAATCACTCATTTACAAAATTATAGATAACAAAAATGTATTTAGCCTAAATATAAAAGGGAAAACAAGTCTAATAGAACAAGGACCAGACTACAATACCAAAATAAAACTGAAATGATTAAAGATAAAAACTTAAACACCAAAAGACATGTTGTGGGACCGCACTAGCTGACCAAAGGACAGAAATGAATTGCAATCCAAATACGCCCAACTTATCCAATCCAAGTATGAATTAACTAACCAAGGAAAGTAATGAAAACGTGCAGCAAGGCAACCAAATTCAAGTCTATACGTAACAACAGTCAATGACAGAAAATTTATGTGACAGTTGCAGCATCTCAGAACTAAAGCCGAGGGGAAACCATACACCACCAGAATAAAGTAAAGATAATAATCCAAATGGTAGTATTAAGTTCCTTGAATCAGATTGCAAGACGCAAGTGATGGAATAACCACAGCAGTGTTGGAGATAACACTCACACAGGAAGAGGAATGAAAGTAAAACAGAAATTTTATAATGCATACTAGTGCATCACATATATATAACTGTATACATGTATTTATACTAAAACAGAGTAGTCTCACATTAATCACAATTCACACCCAAACAATCATTAACTAATTCTGGTTTAACCGTAACTGCTTAACTAACTCTCTCTAATCTTAATTACTCATATAACACTCCACTTTAATTCATGTTCTCCAAGTTCACAACTTTAGGCCTTTCCCTTGGTAGACAGAACCTTTCGGGCTTCAATGGCTTAGTTAAAATTTTGTTATCCGGTTTTCTGATTTGCAGTAGATCAATTCAATTTTGTCTTTATTCACTTGATCTCGTATGAAATGAAACCTTGTTTCTATGTGCTTACTCCTACCATGGGCAACTGGGTTCTTTGCCAAATTAATGGCTGACTTATTGTCAACAAGTAATTGTACAAAATTTCCAACCACTAATTGTAATTCTTCAATCAGAAACTTAAGCCAAACTACTTGGCATGCATCATTTGAAGCTGCAATGTATTCTGCTTCACAACTGGAGAGAGCTACCACAAACTACTTCCTTGAGCACCATGAGATTGGTGCTCCTGCATAACTGAATGTGTAACCCATGGTGCTCCTCCTATCCACTTTATCCCCACACCAGTCTGCATCTGAATGCCCAATCAGTTTGTACATTTTATAGCTTGGCCCATGAGGAAATAGTATGCCATAGTTCAAGGATCCTTTCAAGTACCTAAGGATCCGTTTAGCAACAATTAGATGGGAGGATCTAGGACATTCCATGAACCTGCTTACTAGACCAACTCTAAAGGCTATGTCAGGCATGTTGTTACAAATGTATCTCAGAGAACCAATAATATGCTTGTATAGGGTACCATCCACCTGTTTCTCATGTTCATCTTTTGTAAGTCTTGTTCCATGATCTATTGGTGTGGCACATGAGTTACAATCCAGCATGTGGAACCTCTTCAACACATCTAGAATATACCTTCTTTGATGCATGAAAATACCTCTTGTTATTCTCACAAATTTAATGCCTAGGAAGTATGTAAGTGGACAAAGATCTGTGATTTCAAATTCTATTTTCATCCTTGACTTGAAATCTTATATTTCGAGGTCATCATTGCATGTTACCAATAAGTCGTCCATATATAAGCATACTAACAACAGATCAACACTTGTTCTACTCTTTACATACACACGATGCTCCAACACTACACTGTTGTTGATTACATGTTGATTAGATAATTGGGGTTAGTTGTTGTATTTGTTGTTTGTTGGTAATTTAAATGGATGATGATTACATGATTGGGGTTAGTTGTTGTAATTATTGGTTATTGTTCTGTATTTATTGATTTGTTTCTATTTAGTTATTAATTAATTAATTTCAAATTCAATAAGGACTTTGATTTGAAATAACCTCAAGAACTACAATTAGTAAACCACTATTGCCTATTGATGAAAATGAGGATGAGACAAACAATTCTTTAGAAGAAGAATCTCAATTTTTTGAACCCAATACGAAAAAGGCTATATCATTGACTTCTGATTGTTGGAAACTGTTCACTAAGGTTGGTGTGGGTAGTGATTGAAAGGAGAAGGAAACATGTAATGCTTGTAATCAAGAGTATGTTATTGGTGGTAAAAGATATGGGACCTCATCTTTGAATCGTCATATTGAAAAGTGTAAGCTAATTAATTTTGAAGATGTGGGTCAAATAATGTTAGACATGCAAGGGAAATTGAAGTCTGCGAAAATAGATCAAATGGTATCACATGAGTTGTGTGTTGTATTAATCCTTAAGCATGATTTGCCTTTCAAATTTGTTAAGTATGAGGCGCTTAGGAACTGGATACAATATTTGAATCCTGATGCAATTCTCATTTCTAGAAATACTACTAAGGCTGATATCTTAAAAATGCACAAGAGAGAGAAGGAAAAGCTTAAAGATGAAATGGCTAATATTCCTAGTAGGATATCTTTGACTTCTGATTTATGGACATCTTGTAATACTGAGGGCTATATAAGTTTGACTGCATATTTTGTTGACACAAATTGGAGGTTAAATAGCAAAATCTTAAACTTTTGTCACATGCCTCCTCCTCACAGTGGTTATGAGTTGTCTAAGAAAGTAGGGGAAGTGTTGCATGATTGGGGAATAGAGAAAAATAATTTTTTGTCTCACATTGGATAATTCTTCTGCTAATGATGTTATTCAACAATCTTTGAAAACTCAATTTGCATTGCATAAGTGGTTGATTTCTGATGGAGAATTTTTTTTATGTGTGTTATTCTGCACATATTTTAAATCTTATTGTCCAAGAAGGGTTAAAAGTGGCTACAGATTCATTGCATAAACTTAGGGAGAGTATTAAATATTTGAGGGGTTCAGAGAGTAGGATGATCAAATTCAAACAATACATTGAAAGAATTGGAGACATTAAAACATCTAGTGGATTGTGTCTAGATGTTCCTACATGATGGAACTCAACTTATTTGATGCTTCAAAGTGCTCTCCAATATCAGTGGGTATTTGTGAACCTACATTGGGATGATGAAAATTATAAATATTCTCCTTTAGTGGAAGAGTGGACAAGAGCAGAAAAAATTTGTAAATTCTTGCAACCATTTTATGACATTACTTCTTTGATTTTTGGCATAAGCTATCCTACTTCCAATTTGTATTTTTTGCAAGTTTGGAAAATCCAGTGGGTTTTAATGGATAGTAAGGGAGAGGAGGATGGAGTTATAAATAGTATGGATGAAAGGATGATGGTGAAATTTGACAAATATGTGCTTGCATTTGGGGTAGTTTTAGACCCACGGATGAAATTGGAAATATTGGGTCTTTGTTATGAAAGGATTGATCCATCCACTTGGGAATTAAAATTGGAACAGGTAAAGACTAAATTGTACAAGCTTTTCGCACAATATTTCACAAAGGATTCTACTTCCAATTCTCCAAGGTCAAGGTTTACTCCACTCTCATTATCTACATCTAGTACATCAACTGTGTCTACTCTCACTTACACTCCAAACCTATTTGATGTAAGTTAATTAATATATTTTGAAAGAATGGTTCAAATTTACTTACTTTCTATTGTTCTATTATGTATATTTGTAACTTGCTTTCTTTTTTCATGTGTTTTTCATTTGTCATCCTATTAGGAAATAAAAATCTGCAAGCAATAGGCAGGTAGTAAAACTGGGAGAAATCAACTTGATATTTATTTGAGTGAGCCAACCTTGGATTTTGATTTTATGGAAGAAATGGATGTATTACAATGGTGGAGGAATAATAGGCATAGATTTCCAGATCTTTCAATAATGGTTAGGGACTTGTTGAGCATCCCCATTACTACAGTTACATCTGAATCTGCCTTTAGCATTGGTTCCCAAGTTCTTAACAAGTATAGAAGTAGCCTCTTGTCAAAAAATGTGGAAGCATTGATATGTACTCGCAATTGGTTGCATGGCTTTAGTAATGATAATTTATTTAATGTGAATGTGAATGTAATTAGTCATTATTTATTTGTATAATTTTGATAACCATTTCTCACTTCAAATTTATTTGTTCTAAAATAAATTGTGATGTAGATGATGAGGATGATGAAGAAGATGACAAAGATGAAAATAGGAGCAAACTTCTTCCAATGGTGCATCAAATGTTCTTGATGTGGAAGATGATGATGATTGATTTGTGATGTTTCTTTATGATGTTTACTTTTTGATTTAAGACAAGACTTTTTTATGTTGTGGCTTGTGTTCTTAATGTTGGATACTTGGATAATCAATTCTGTTTTGACATTTAAGTTTTAAAGGACAATGATTATGATGTTAGTGATGTTGTGGACTAATAATGGTATGGACCAAATTGTTGTGGACATTATGTTAATGATGTATTAAGTTATTAATGTTTTTGTGTGAAATAGATTGATTGGAATTTGGAACAGATTTTTCATATTTCTTGAGATGTTGTATTGATTGGAATGGAATCAATGGATGAATTGTCATTTTATAAGATGTTTTTGTCAATTTTTGATGTTTTTTTCTATTTTTTAGCGGATTGACCCACCAACCTGCCATTTTTCAACCCATATTATGTTAAAATTTTGTTTTTTTATTTGGGCAAAATATGTTTTTGGTCCCTACAAAATACGCAGTTTTTGCTTTTGGTCCCTAAAAAATTTTTCTTTAGTTTTGCATCCACCCAATTTTTTTTTGCACATGGTCCTTCTCGGCAGTTAGCGTGTGTTGTGTGCTGAGTTGGCCATCTCTCTCTCATAGTCAGCTTTTCTACGTGGCCTATTAGAAAGCCAACCTGTCATTAATAATTTTTTAACAGTTTAATTGTAATTAATTAATCTTTAATTAATCAATCATTACATTAAAACCTAGATTAAGATCCAATAATCTTCCCCGATAAAAATTCTTCGTTTCCCTCATTTTCCTGGTTTTGCTCTTAGGAACCCTACCCCTTAACAAAGACCATTGTGTGACCTATGTGATTCACTTTTAACCATAACTTTTCACTCTCTGTAACCCTGCGAAGTTTTCAAACTACAGTGAAGGCTTGGAGACAACGCATTGGAGACGCGTGTGTGTTAAAGGATCTTCTTCTTGCGGTGGAACAACGTATGTGTGGTTCCGAAGTTCCTAAGGAGTGTAGAGGTAAGGGTTTGTTACTGTTATTAGATTCCATTCTCTGTTTGCATGTGGGTAAAGTAGTGGGGACCAATAGATTCTTGAATGGTGCATTTGGGTCATTATATATTCAGTTGAACCCCCATCCCTTTATTTAATATCTGGTTGTGGTGCATTCATTGTGTTTGGGGGTTTTTTAATCTTTTTAGTAATAGTTGCCTAATTTTTTATTCTAAAAATGCATCCTTTATTTTGTAGGGATGTCTTTCTCTATTGCATTCCATCTAAGGGGTTTTTTTGTGAGTGACCCGAGGCCTCATTACCAAGGTAGTGAGGTACATGTGTTGCACAACATAGATGAGGAAATGTGGTCATTCTTTGAGTAAGTTGTGATACTGAAAGAGGATTTTGGTGTGTCAGGCAAGGTTATATTGTGGTGGAAAGAGAAGATGTCATTTGAAGATGTGCTGAAAAAAAATTGTGATGCTGCTGCTACAAGAGAGGTATGCCATTAGGAATAAGGTTGAGGTGGACATATATGTAGAGACTGGTCTGCGAGCTGGTGTTGTAAAAGAGAATGTTGCAGCCAATGTTGTTGTAAGTGATAGGAGGAACAAAAAACATATTGCAAAAGGTGGTGATGGAGTTAAGGCAACAAAGGTTGTTAGGTGTTCAGGTGTGAAAATAGGGGAAAATGTGAGTGAAGGTGGTAGTAAGGTCCAGGTTGGACCCTCAGTGGAGGTTGCTATCAAGAAGAAGAAGATTGTAGTACAAAAATGGCTGAGGATGAAGGTGGGGTTAGTGAACACAATGATGGTGATGTGGGTGATAACAGTGTAGGTGGTGTACACTTTTCAAACAGTGAGGAAGAAAGGATGATATCCATGGATGATGGCTTTTCATTTCCTACACAAGAATATGTTCAGCCTATTAGTTTCTCATCACCTAGGGGAATGAGGAAAAAGTCTATACCATCAAGGAGACCAATTGGTCAAGGAAGAAGGAGAAATGTTGTACACATTGGGGACTCTAGTGGTTCAGGGGTTGTTGACAACAACATTCCATTATTGGTTGGAGCAATTGGACAGGATCATACTCATGATATGGAGGAGGAGTACATTAGTGACGAGTTGCATAGTGATTATGATAGCTCTGGAGATGAAGATGAGACTCGACCAAGGTATGTCAGGTACAGGAAAGAGGAGATGTGCAGGGATTTTAATTTCAAGTTGGGCATGGAATTTGCTTCAACTAAGGAGTTCAAAGAGGCAATATTATAGCACTCTATATTAAATGGGAGGGAGATCAAATTTGTGAAAAATGATAAGTTTAGGGTGAGGGTTAAATGCAAGCAAGACTGTGACTTCATGGCTTTTGTCAGCAAGGTAGTGGAAGTAGCACGTATAGGATGAAGACTTTGCTTCCCAGGCATACTTGTGGAAGGGTATTCAACAACAAAAATGCCAAATCAAAATTGGTGGCAAAGGCAGTGGCTGACAGGTTCGGGTTTGGACAGAATGTTAGATTGTCTGACATTGTTGGGGATATAAGGCCTACATATGTAGTTGGGATATTAGTTTTTGTGGCTTGGAAGGCTAAAAAATTTCAAAGAAGTTAGTTGATGGAGATGCAGAGAAGCAATATAGTCTTCTGTGGTCATACAGTGAAGAGCTGAGACGTGCATGCATTTGGAATACTTGCAAATTGCAGCTGCATAGGCCTGACCCCAACTTATTACCAAAATTTGGATCATTTTACATGTGTCTTGAGGGATGCAAGACTGGGTTCATCAAAGGATGTAGGCTATTTAAGGATGCCATCTAAAAATAAAGTATGGGGGGCAGCTTCTAATAGCTATAGGTAGGGAGCCCGATGACCAATATTTTCCACTTGCATTTGTTGTAGTGGAAACTAAGACCAAGGAGAGGTGGAGGTGGTTTTTAAATCTTCTGTTGGAGGATATTGGGGATATCACTACTAATAGATGGGTTTTTATTTCAGATCAACAAAAGGTACATTCATTTTATTCAATGAGTTTGTTATCCATCTGTTTTTGCTAATATTAATTATGTGTTTGCTGCAGGGGTTAATACCAACCTTTGAAGAGATGTTGCAAGGAGTGGAACACAGATTTTGTGTGACGCATCATATGCCAATTTTAAGAAGAAATTTGGTGGTGGGACCTTACTCAGAGATCTCATGATGGGAGCATCAAAGAGTACTTATATTGAGGTATTTATGGAGAAGATGGACCAAATCAAGGAGATTGACCAAAAAGCATATGATTAGTTGTCTGTAATCCCAACCAAAAGCTGGTGTAAGCATGCATTTTCGTTTTATCCAAAATGTGATGTAGTCATGAACAACTTTTGTGAGTCTTTCAACAGTACTATTTTACTAGCTAGGTATAAGCCCATTATTACCATGTTTGAGTGGATTAAGACTTACATCATGAGTAGATTTGCATGTCCTAAGGAAAAACTTGCTAAGTATCAAGGAGAGGTATTACCTATGCTAAGAAGAAGATTGGATAGAGAGATAGATCATTCTGCATATTGGTTCCCAACTTGGGCTGGGGGACTAAAATTTGAAGAAACACATAGCATGGCTCCCCAAAAGTTTGTGGTGGATTTGCAAAAACAAACTTGCACATGTAACTTTTGGGAATTATTTGGGATTCCTTATAGACATGCAGTCAGTGCCATTAGTTATAATAGGGAGAGACCAGATTTCTATGTTCATAGGTATTATAAAATAGAGGCACATGAACTAACATATGGGCAAACGATATCACCTATCAATGGGCAAGACATGTGGCCCAAAGTGTCTGGCCCAATAATGCTGCCACCCAACTTCAAGGCAGGTCCAGGTGGGCCCAAAAAACTTAGAAGAGAACCTGTTGAGGATCCCAACCCTACAAAGTAGAAGAGGTCCCACACTAGATATACATGTGGAAATTGTCATCAGTCTGGACACAACATTAGAAAAAGTACAAATAGACCAGTAGTAGAAGAACCTGAGCCAAACAATAAAGAAGCATTTTTTGCAGCTGGAGCTATTAGTCCAGGAGATGGGACCCAGGAAATCTCTAAAGGTTTTAAAAATATGTGTATTTTATTTGTTAGATCACCATCTAATCAGAATATTCTTTTTTGGATCACAGGGCACAAATGATGAGAGTACACAGAACCCAGACATTATACCCTCACAAGGCAATTCAAAGGTTTATTTCTTATACCCTCACATGTTCATATAAATGTGTTTCAACCCAACTTCTAATTGTTGAGACAAGCTCACCTCCAAGAAGTTTTTAATATGACAAACTGTTTAAGTTTAAAATATATGAGATGCATCTTGTATTACTAACTGTGTACTTAAGTGTGGCAGAGATTCCCAGTCTTTGTTTACTGCAGAAATCTAATTTGGACACATGAGTCAAAGAGGATCTCTAGACCATAAGACAAGCAAAGTCATGAATAAAGAAACACAAAGAACAAAACTTCAAGCTGTCATGGTTCAAGAAATCCTGCAACAACTTTAGTTTTTCAATCTAAAGAATCAGTTGCAAGCCCAAGAAATCAGTTTCATATAAAGCACATGAGAAGAATGACTAGACTCATCACCAAGCCAGCAAAAAGATACTTGAACAGCTTGAGGTGCAAGTCATGAGTAGATGCAAGTATAGCTTGAGTTGCAAGCTTATGTTCAGATGTAATCTTGTTAACAGAAAAGATCTCAATTAAAACAAGCAGAAGCAAGGAAAAAGGAAAGGACTCAAGCATAGCTTGAGATGCAAGCCATGAACAGATGCTAGTTCAGCTTGAGATGCAAGAATAGCTTGAGACGCCGTCTCAAGGACAGAAGCAATAGAATGAGATCTTGTCACAGATGCAAGAAAGTTAAGACAGACTTAGGACAGAAGCAAGATTGCAAGCTCAGTGAGAAAAGACAGCAAGTGAAGTCAGCACAGGGTCAACCAAGTACACTGACACAGTACCAACATCCCTGAAAAGCTGCTGAATCTCAACAGAAAAAGCATGTATGTCAGCTATGTGTCTCAACAACTAGAAACGGTCACATAACGGCTAGTTTCTATCTGAAATATAAAGAGACTTC
Source organism: Sesbania bispinosa (assembly GCA_026901365.1). Taxonomy (NCBI): domain Eukaryota; kingdom Viridiplantae; phylum Streptophyta; class Magnoliopsida; order Fabales; family Fabaceae; genus Sesbania; species Sesbania bispinosa. Next base: position 131,796 of record QLOH01000648.1, on the reverse strand, counting down.
ATCAAACAGTAAAAATTGAGAGAGACTGCCTGCATTACTGCACAATCACCACGCATCTTATCACATCTCAACTATCATCTCAAGTGCACGTCTCAACTAACTGTTATACAGACTCATCTCAACTTGAGATCTACATTTGTCTCTACTCATCTCTCTTCTCAGAATATCATATTGTCATTGTATTTTAGAAGAGAGCTTATCTAGCTTACTACATCTTTCATCTATACTTTGTATGATTGTAAGCTAGTCTCAACTTACTCCGTAACCTTATCTCATCTGAGATAGGAGTGTGCCTAGTCTTAAAGTGAGGTACGTTCGTCCTGAAGAGGCTGTAAACAATACTTGTGGCTCAGCTAAGATAGGAGTACCTAGGCTTAGTGTGAGAGAGACGTCCTGAAGAGGCTGTAAGAATACTTGTATTGACGGGTTTGTCAATAGTGGAAATCTCACGTGTTGTGAGGACTGGACGTAGCCCAAGGTGTGGGTGAACCAGGATAAGATCTCTGCCCCTTATCTCCTCTTTTATCTTTATTGTGCTTGTCTTAAATCAACTAAATAACAAAGTAACATCTCTAAGAATTAAACCAACGTCTCAATTAAGACTTTAAACTAACTTGAACATAGATAGACTTACTAAAATTTAATTAACTTGTATCCTATCTTGAAAAGAGATTCCAAGTCAACAGACTTGAGATTAAATCTCATCCTTCAACTTTAGTTCTGAAATTTCAGGAACAGATTTAAGAAGTCTCTATTCAACCCCCCCTTCTAGAGACATCCAGCCAACTTCACTAATTACTTTTCATACCTGCCAGGGGAAGGGAAAGGCAACTACTTCAACTGCAGAAATAGCAAAAACACCAAAGGGAAAAGGACCAGCAAATAAAAAACACAGAAGGGAAAACGTCCATCAACTACAAAAGCACAAAAGGGAAAGGGACTAGCAAATAAGAACTCCACACCTACTGCAACTGTTAATCCAGCCCCTGCAACTGTTAATACAGCCCCATCAGGAGTTATTCCAGCTACTGCAGCTATTAATCCAGCCCCTGCAGCTGTTAATCCAGCCCCTGCAGCTATTATTCCAGCCCCTGTTGTTGTTATTCTAGCCCCTGCAGCACAGCCAAATTTCCATACCATGTCAGCCTCTGAGCAAATTGGAGTGCTGAAAAATGTGCATCAAACCACAATGTATATGTAGGTAAAAAACTGAACATATTTATTTAATAATTAATCCACTTTATTTTTACCTTCCAATACTAAATTTGAATCTGCACAAATAGCAGCAACTGAGAGGGTCCCAATTGCCACCAAACCTGACAGAAGCAAACAACATATTGCATCACCTAATGGTAATTACTCAACAAGTTACATCAGCAAGAAAATATGATTGGAAGAATATTGTAACCCAATTAGGATTGTCAAACAATGAGACTTATATGAACTTCATGAACCAAGTGGTAAGATCCATTTCCCTCAAATTTTGAATTGTGATTTCCCAATCAGTATACATTGTACTTTCCCTAAACTGATCTCATCTTTCATTATTCACTATACGATGAGGCAAAGAAGTTTTGTGGAATTGAAGACGTTGACAACCCTGCTACATGTGAAGAAGGAGGGACCCAGAAGTCAGATGTCACTTCAGCCAACAAGGATGCATGAAGCAGCAAATGCACTTTTTTTGTGAAATTAGTTGGGATTTAGTATGGGGGTGCTCCCTGGACAATGTTTTTTTAATGACTATGTTTTTAATTAATCTAGATGATGGTCCCAACCTCTTATGTGTTTTTGGACAATGTTGTTTTTTTTGGAATGGCTTCTTTTGGGTTTTAGTTTATGCAACCTTTATTTGGTGTATTTAAAGACCTCATGTCTTTAAATTGTTAATGATGATGTTATGTTATCCATTATTTTGTACCTTCTACAATTTCCTTCTTAATTTTACTAAATTTTCGGTCCATAACTAAAGTTGCAAACACAAATGATAGTGCAGCCAATGAACTTAAACACTTTCATTACACAATTTCAAGATTACAATCACAACAAATCAAAATTCTACAAGATGCCATAAAAGTTGATTGTTGCATCATCAATACATCATTTTCCAATTTCCCCTAACTACAAATCATAACCCCTAAACTTATATCTTCCTCACCCCTTCACAATTCAACCCAGCCAAAACACAAACTGCAATTGTCATAACCATTGACAAGATGACCACGCAGATAGTTGCCTTCACCTTCAACCTCTCAACAGTTAGCTTTCTTTGTAGCTTGATAACCTTTTTTTTCTTCAGATCTTCAGCTTCATTTGGGAATGATTCTAACTCATCCAACCTTCCACTCTGCTTTGTCTTATCATCAACCCAACAGAAATAGTTGCATGTAAACTCTTTCTGAACACAAGAAGAAAATACATTCAACAAAACAATCATTTTCTTTCGGCAAGATTTAAGAAGAAAATGAGGGAAAACAAGATGAAATCCAAGATTACATCCCAATTACGGTACCTCCAAAACAATCTCCCAGGATTCTTAATTGAATGTGACCTCAACAGACAAACCTCTTCGTCGCAAGAGCAAAGCTAACTCCATGAAGTGGAGCTCAAAGACGAACACTTGGAAGATCTGGTTCTCTTCACTGATGCAAAAGCTTTTCCTTTCATGTTCTTTGAGAAATTAAGGCACAAAATAGCAAGGTGAAGAAGAGCGATGGAGATGATGGAGTTTATGGATGATTGGTGGAAACTAGGGCAACAAGAAGAGAGATGAAGATGATGGGAAGGGACGCAAAGGAATTTAACCCAGAACAAAAAAAATAAACAAAACTGTTAATGACAGGTTGAATTTCTTATAGGCCACGTAAGATAGCTGAATAGGAAAGAGAGAGTGCCAACTCATCACACAACACACGCTAACTACCCAGAGGGACCATGCGCAAAAAAATTGGGAGGTTGCAAAACTAAAGAAAAATTTTTAGGGACGAACAACAAAAACCGAGTATTTTGTAGGTACCAAAAATTAATTTAAGCCTTTTTATTTTATGGTGGGCCAAACCGCCAACCCACCCTTAGGCGGGGTGGGCTACAATTCAGAACCCACTTTCCTTGGCCGGTCAACCCGCCCACCCCGTTTAAGGCGAGTTGCTGGCGGGGCGAGGCGGGTTGGCCCGCTTTGCCACCCCTAATTGCAACAACTGACCGTATGATTTCAAGTCTAGCAATAGGGTCAAATACTTCTCTATTGTCCAATCCAGGTTTCTTCAAAAATACCTTAGCCACTAGTCTGGCCTTATGTTTAGCTGTGGAGCCACCTGGTTTAGTTTTTATTTTGAACACCCATCTCACTGCTATGGCCTTCTTTTGTGGAGGTAAAGACATCAATTCCCAAGTTTGATTTCTCTCTATGGCTTTCAATATTCATCTTGCATAGCCTCCAACCACACCTTCTCCTTAATAGCATAATAAAAATCTTTAGGCTCACAATATGCAATTAAAGCATAGTGAAGCAATTCTCCTTCTGTTGTGATTGCATTATCAGGATATACCTCAAAGTCTGCAAATCTGATTAGTGGTACGTTGCCTCAACCTTGAAGACCTTTGTGATTGGTCACCATACACACCATCACCTCCTTCATTCAAATCTGATTTTTCAGTATCCTCAAGTATCAATTGTGCTCCTGCATTGTGTAACATCCCGGTAATTAGAACTAATGAGATGGACAATATTGTAAGGTAATGATTTTGAGGGAAACACTAAAGATAATGGGAAGAGATGGTAAGGGAAGGGATTAAGAGTCTAACTCCAGGAAAAAGCAAGTTTCAGGCCTCTCGCTCAAGTGAGACCAAACCCACTTGAGCGAATTATGCAACAGAAATACAAAAATTAGATTCTGCATATCTCGCTTGAGCGAGAACAGGCTCGCCCAACCGAGAAACAGGGTAGTTCTGGGAGCTCTCTGGACGTTTTCCGCTTGAGCGAGAAGGGGCTCACCCAGGCGAGAACCTTCCAAAGAGGGGGTAATTTCTGGTCCATTCTCGCCCAAGCACGAAGCCTCTCGCTTGAGCGAGAATGCGAAGGGAAAGTTATGTGTCGACCCTCTCGCTCAAGTGAGAATATCTCTCTTGAGTGAGAACCCACTTTCAGGTTTAAAAACCTTAATTAGGGCTCAGACTTCATTTTATTTCTTCTTCTTCTTGTATCAACTTAGAGAGAGAGAGAGAAGCCTAGGAGCAAGAATGAAGCTTACCAAGTCAAGGATTCCTCCACCCAATCTCCTCCAATCCCTTTTTCCTTCTCCATTGTAGCTCCCAAGTAAGTATAACTCTCACACACACACACACACACACTCATTTAGTTGATTTTCTCTTGTATGCGCCCCTTTCTCCTATTTCCCTCCTTTAACTCTCATGAATAATTGATGTATGTATTTTGCTTATTGTTGACATAGAAAATTGGCATTATGGTGTGAGAACATGTATAGGGGGACTTTCCCCAAGTTAGGGTTTATCCATTACCATGTATTTTGATATTGTTGCATGATTTCTTGCACCCGTTGAGTTGAGCATCTTATTTATGGCATTTGGCCCAGTTATTGACTTGTAAGACAGTTTGGCTTTGGCCTAGTTAAATTTAAGAATAATAAGAATATGATTCAGTTAATGATTTAAGACTTGGGGGATTAGTACCCAATTAATAAGGGTGATTAGTACCCAGTGGTGGTGATTAGTACCCAAGGGAGACGTTCCTTGTAGTTTGAGCTCGGGTCTAGCTACACAGTTATTTAAGTGATAATAACCCGCCGACTGGGTTCTTCCGTTCATGTGCATTCATGCTTATGTATAAGACTATGATGAGTTATTGATTGCTGCATTGTCGTCATTGTATCTATTGCATCGTTTGCTTGATTGTTCCCTCACTGCATGCTGCATGGTTATATTCACTGAGACTTCCTGTCTCACCACACGTTTCGTGGGCCACATTTTAGATGCGCAGGTACCCCTACGCACAGACCCATGAGCTAGGAGCTTGGAATGGCTGTTATGTTTTGCTATGGATTACAGGAATTGTATTTGGACTTATTATGTCCTGATAATTGTATTTTTGATATTTTGATTGTATATTTTGAGAGGCTATGACCGTACATGCATGATCCTTAGTTCCCTCTTGTTAGGACACATGTATGGGGGTATCCTCAGTCTATTACTATGTATTGGATGATTGTAGCCTTGATGGCACTATGGAGTTTATGTAATTAGTATTTGAAGTCATATATCGTTTAAGTGATTGTTGGTAGCTTGAATTATATATGATTATGCTTTCCGATATCTAAATGGAGCGAAATAATTTCAAAAATTCGGGATTTGGTTTCCAACGGACTAAATCCTCGGATTAGAAATTAGGACATTACATTTTGGTATCAGAGCAGTTCAATCCATTTGGACTGTGTGTAACACCCTCATTCCATGACGAGTATTACTCGACTAACTCGGTTTAGATTTGTTAATTACTCTTTTAAGGAAGTGAAGAAAATTGGCGATTTTTTTTATTAATGAATTATAATTGGGATAAAACAAGAAGAAACATATTAGTACTAAAAATATCATTTCATTACCATTCAAGATTACAACAGAAATAACATACATCTAAGTTGGAATTATAGCATAATACATTACAAAAAGAAAGTGGACTTTCTATTCGGCTACGACCTATCTTTACTGTATACTGCTACTTGTATATACCCCGAAACACTACCACTTGACTCATCAAGATCCGGTTCAACCTGAACGCCACATCTATCTTCAGAACAACGTGTATCCTTCCAGAGTCCATGCCCTTTTAGGTGTCAAAAGAATGACAGAACACGAAAAAGAAAGACAAGGGGGTGAGAACACTTTACATGAATTCACTTAACGTAGGATATGATGACCAAAGTAAACAGATACGAGAATTCACACAATTCATACAACAATATAACCAATCATTCACATAGAGGGTCCCACCATCATAAAACTGTGTGATATGCTCATACAATGCAAGCAAACATGTCATTGACCAAGGATTTCAAGTGACTACCATGTACCATGCAATGCATGAGGGCCCAGGGAAATCACCACCGCAGTGCACACAGCAATTGCAAAATCATATGGAAGTAATCAGGAGTTAGAGTTTGTACTAGTCTCGGTACTAAGAGCTTTGCTCATATTTTTTTTTTTTGGCCGATTTTTCTTTTGTGATACTTCCAGACAATCTCCACTAATCCTGAAACCTTGAGAGCGACAGGCATAGTTAAGTTTAATCCCCTGAACTCGACAGTAGGTAGCTAGCCTACGTCCCCCGATATTCAGTCCGGAACTCGACTATCCTCAGGGTTGGCCTCCTTTTCAAGACCCGCTGGAGTCCTTTGCAAGACCCAGTGCACCAGTCCCAACCAGTTTCACACTGTACCAAAGTGTCACTCCCACATTTAGTCATAAGGTACAACACCTTAGACATCACCAATGCTCAATGATGCATGCCATACATCCAATGTTTTCACAGTACACATATCCCTTACCGGCAAAGCCAATCGAATCCTTCCACGTAACCACTCCCCGTGGCACGACCACAGATCCAATGACTTTCCTTCGTAAGGAAATCCAAACCCCTTCTTAGCTTTAGGTACCCACTTGTATTTGGGTCCTACATGGTTAGTTACCTTTCTCTTTGTTGCTACTTGTCCCATGTAGCAATCTGAAGTTTTATTGCCAAATTTACTACAGCAAGAGCATCTCTCTTTAAGTTTCCTTGCTGGAATAAAAAAATCTTTGCACCAGACTTCACTTGTAGAATTTTCATAGCCTAATCCTGCCTTATCAAAAATTCCTTTTTGAGATCCAATTAATCTCTCAAGGTTTTTTGTTCCTTTTACAAATTTGGCAAGATCATCTATGATAGTTCTATTTTGAGCTTTGAGCCTTTTGTTTTCGTCAAGAAGATTTCTTGATCCCAACTCATCTTGAGCTTGAGTCTGAGCCTTAATATGCTCAGACAGCTTTATGTGAGACAACATGAGGCTGTTGTTTTTATGATTCAAACTCTCATTTTCTTTTTCAAGAAATTTGACTTTCTCAAGAGCTTAGCTTAGCTCAGATTTTAACATATAAATTTTTTAGGCAAGGAGGTTTGAATCATATAATAGGTTTTCGAAAGCAAGCTTAAGCTCATTGAAAGAGATATCAGAATCAGATTCGTATACCTCTTCATATGAAGAGTCTCCATTAGCCATTAAGCACAAATTTTCTCACTCAACATCTTGATTTTCTTCCTCTTCTGTATCGTCCCATGTAGCCATCATGGCTCTATTCTTTGGACTTCTCTTTATTTCTCTTTTTAGTTGGGGACACTCAGACTTGATGTGTCCAGGATTTTTGCACTCATAGAAAATGATTTGTCCCTTCTTCTCAGCTTTGATCTCTCATCTTCTGGATGGAAATTTTCGTCTTCCACTTCCTCTAGCTCTCCACATGCGTCTGATCTTTCTTGAGATGAAGGCTATCTCATCATCCATCTTAGTCTCATCATCTTCCTCATCATCTTCTTCACTATTTGTGTCATGATCTTTCTTATGTTTGTGGCTTCATCTAATCATGACCTGCAAATTTTGAAGTCTAGGATTCTGCCAATACTTGAGCAAACAGTCAGTAAATAACAAGATGCAACTCAATCTTTGCTTTTGTAATCATTTTAACTTGATGGTTTGACTACATTAAAAACCTTAGGAGTGAGTTTATCTTAACAGGAGGATGGAATGATTCTATTCCAAGGAAGAGTTTGTATCCCTAAGGGGATAGTCTTAGGCAACAGATTCTACAGGAGGCCCACAGGGGCAAGTTCTCAATACATCCCGATACTACCAAGATGTATAGAGACTTGAGGAGGATGTTCTGGTGGGATGGCATGAAAAAGGAGATAGCAGAGTTTGTCTCTAGGCGTTTAGTGTGCCAACAAGTTAAGATTGAGCACCAGAAACCATCCGGAACCCTTTTACCCTTGGAGATTCCTGAGTGGAAGTGGGAGAGTATAGCCATGGACTTTGTGGTAGGATTACCTCGAGTACAAGCAAGGTTTGATGCCATCTGGTCATTATGGACCAGCTGATGAAATAGGCCCATTTCCTACCAATTAGGAATATCTATTCCCTAAACAAGTTAGCAGGCCTATATGTCAAGGAGATCGTTAGGCTCCATGGAATTCCCTCTAGCATCATATCAGATAGAGACCCCAAGTTCACGTCTAGGTTTTGAAGTGCGCTCCACCGGGCTTTCGGGACTAAACTTAGGTTTACTACCGCTTACCACCCTCAGACAGACAGTCAGTCTGAGAGGACCATCCAGACCCTAGAGGATCTACTTAGAGCTGGTGTGTTAGAGAAGAAGGGTAGTTGGGATAGGTACCTACCCCTCATATAGTTTGCCTATAACAATAGCTTCCATGGCAGTATAGGCATGGCACCCTATGAGGCGCTGTATGGTAGGAAGTGCGGATCTCCTTTGTGTTGGTATCAGGTGGGTGAGAGAACCTTGTTAGGTCCAAAGTTAGTGCAGGAAACCACAGAAAAGATCAAAGTTATTAGCGAGAAGCTTGTTACTGCCCAAAGCCGGCAGAAAAGCTATATTGACAAGAGAATGAAAGATTTAGAGTTTGAGGAAGGGGATCATGTGTTTTTAAAAGTAACTCCTGTCACAGGCATTGGACAAGCCATTAAAGCCAAAAAGCTCAATCCCTGATTCAATGGCCCATTCCAGATAATGCAGAGGGTTGGCCCTCTGGCCTACAGGATAGCCCTGCCACCTCACCTTTCCCGCATCCATGATGTGTTCCACGTTTCCCAGATCAAAAAGTATATCCATGAACCTTCACACATCATTAGCTCTGAATCGGTACAACTGAGGGAGGACCTCACAGTCCTTACTAAACCTGCATGGATTATTGACCGGAGTGTCAAAACACTGAGGAATAAGACAATCCCCTTGGTGAAGGTGTTTTGGGAGGGTCAATCTTTAGAGGAGGCCACATGGGAGAAGGAAGAGGTCCTTCATTCTCAATTTCCAGAATTATTCAGTTAAGGTAAGGATTTTATGCTCATTCTTTCATTAGCCATATTTTAGGACAAAATTGATTTAAGGGGGTAGAATTGTAACATCCCGGTAATTAGAACTAATTAGATGGACAATATTGTAAGGTAATGATTTTGAGAGAAACACTAAGGATAATGAGAAGAGATGGTAAGGGAAGGGATTAAGAGTCTAAAACCAGAAAAAACCAAGTTTCAGGCCTCTCGCTCAAGCAAGACCAAACTTGCTTGAGAGAATTGTGCAGCAAAAATACAAAAATTAGATTCTGAATACCTTGCTTGAGCGAGAACAGGCTCGCCCAAGTGAGAAACAGGGTAGTTCTGGGAGCTCTCTGGACGTTTTTTGCCTGAGCAAGCCAAGGCGAGAAACTTCCAGAGAAGGGGGTAATTTCTGGTCCATTCTCGTCCAAGCGGGAAGCTTCTCGCTTGAGCGAGAATGTGAAGGGAAAGCTATGCCCCGACCCTCTCGCTCAAGCGAGAAACCTATTTCAGGTTTAAAAACCTTAATTAAGGCTCAAACTTCATTTTATTTCTTCTTCTTATTTTATCAACTTAGAGAGAAAGAAAGAGACTCTAGAGAGAGAAAGAAGCCTAGGAGCAAGAAGGAAGCTTACCAAGTCAAGGATTCCTCCACCCGATCTCCTCCAATCTCTTTTCCCTTCTCCATTGTAGCTCCCAAGTGAGTATAACTCACACACAAACACACTCATTTAGTTGATTTTCTCTTGTATGCGCCCCTTTCTCCTATTTCCCTCCTTTAACCCTCATGAATGATTGTTGTATGATATTTTGCTTGTTAACATAGAAAATTGGCATTATTGGTGTGAAAACATGTATGGGGGGACTTTCCCTAAGTTAAGGTTTATCCATTACTATGTATTTTGATATTGTTGCATGATTTCTTGCACCCATTGAGTTGAGCATCTTATTTATGGCCTTTGGCCCATTTATTGACTTGTAAGACAGTTTGGCTTCATCCTAGTTAAATTTAAGATAATAAGAATGTGATTCAGTTAATGATTTAAGACTTGGGGGATTAGTACCCAATTAATAAGGGTGATTAGTACCCATTGGTGGTGATTAGTACCCAAGGGAGACGTTCCTTGTAGTCTGAGCTCAGGTCTAGCCACACAATTATTTAAGTGATAAGAACCCACCGGCTGGGTTATTCCGATCATGTGCATTCATGCTTATGTATAAGACTATGATGAGTTATTGATTGTTGCATTATCTTCATTGTATCTATTGCATCATTTTCCTAATTGTTCCCTCATTACATGCTGCATGGTTATATTCACTGAGACATCCTGTCTCACCACACGTTTTGTGGACCACATTTTAGATGCGCACATACCCCCACACACAGGCCCATGAGCTAGGAGCTTAGAGTGGTTGTTATATTTTTTTGTGGATTACAGGAATTGTATTTGGACTTATTATGTCATGATAATTGTATTTTTGATATATTGATTGTATATTTTGAGAAGATATGACCGTACATGTATGATCCTTAGCTCCCTCTTGTTAGGACACATGTATGGGGGTATCCTCAATCCATTACTATGTATTGGATGATTGTAGCCTTGATGGCACTGTGGAGTTTATTTAATTAGTATTTGAAGTCATATATCGTTTAAGTGATTGTTGGTAGCTTGAATTATATATGATTATGCTTTCCGATATCTAACTGGCGCGAAATCATTTCAAGTATTCGGGATTTGGTTTCCAACGGACTAAATCCTCGAATTAGTAATTAGGATGTTACACATTGGTAGTGTCATTGCCATTGTTCTAGTCCCAGGAACTTCTCTCATCTATAACAACATCTCTTCTGATTAGAACCTTGTTTGTGGTTGGACTGTACAGTTTATAGGCACCAGAAGGGTGATACCCTATTAGTATTGTTGCTTCACTTTTGCCATCCAATTTAGTAGTTGTAGCAGGTGCATAGGCTTTAAAAGGTTTCCTTGGTTGCTTTCCTATCAGACACCCTTCACAAAGTTGATTTTGAGGTTTAATAGGGGGAAGACCAATCACCATGTTCTTGTTCTCTAATAGGACTAAGCTTCGAAAATTTAGATGACTATGTCTAAGGTACCACAACCAGGCCTTATCATCAGAAGTAACAGCAGCATGGCAATGGATTTTAGTTAGCTCAAGACTAACCTTAAAAGTTCCGTTCTTTGACAAAGGTGCTTTTAAAATTAGTCATTGTTACTTGTCAAACAATCTCATTGTCTTTTCTTCCATATTGATAGAGTATCCCTTCTCTAAGAGTTGACCAAGGTTGAGAACATTGTTTTTCATAGATGGTACATATAGAACTTCAATAATAAAATCAAGTTTGCCATCTTTCCTCCTAACCACGACCTTCCCAATGCCTTCCACACATATTGAACTATTATCTTCAAATTTGACCTTACTCTTCACAATTTCATCAAGATCAACCAACCACTCTTTATGACCGGTCATATGGTTTGAACATTTTGTGTCAAGATACCAAATATTTGGTTCCACCTTCCCTGAATTGGTTGTAGCCATCAGCAAGACTTGATCAGAATCTGAACAATCCTCTTCTTCCATATTTGTTTCATCATAAAATTTCCGATTTCCACTCTTGTTGGTCCAACATTCATCAGCATAATGACCAAACTTCTCACATGTCCAGAAGTGAATCTTTATTTTATCTACCTTCCTTTTATCATTATTGAACCTACTACCATCGTTTCTACATGTCTTTCCTGGTACATTCTGACCTGGGTTAGAGGAGGTTCCACCATTCCCATCGTTGTAGATCTTCCTTTTTCCTTTCTCTTTCTTGAATTTTCTTTTGTCACCAAACCCCTTCTGCCTTGCATGTACCTGTAGGGCTTGTTCCACTGATTTTTCAATTTTTTATCTCATTTAATCTTTGTTCATGAGCTTCAAGAGTCCCTTGCAGGTCCTCAACCTTCAAAGATTCCAAATCTTTAGACTCCTCTATTGCCACCACTATATGATCAAATCTGAGAGTGAGGGTTCTAAGGATATTCTCAACAATCATAGTATTTGTGATCTTCTCACCACAGGTTTTCATTAAATTTGTCAAGAATTGCAATATGGTCTGATAGCCCCGATGGTCTCCAACTCCTCCATCTGCATAAACTCATAATGTCTTCTCATCGTATAAAGTTTCACTTTCTTCAACCTCTCAGCACTAGCATATCAATAATCTAGCAGGTCCTAAGCCTCCTTTGCACTTGCAGTAGTTGCAATCTTTACAAAGTTGGTTGTGTTGACACATTGATGGATCAAGAAAAGATCCTTGTAGTCTTTCTTCTTTGCTTCTCTGTAAGCAATCTTTTGGGCCTCTGTAGGATGTTCCCCTAGTTGTTGAAAACCACTCTTGACAATATCTAAAACTTCTTGAAAACAAAAGAGCACTCGCATCTTGATGCACCACTGCTCATAGTTTCTGTCATCCAACACAGGAAAATTAATAGGGAAGTTAGCATTGGAGCCTGCCACATGACACCAATTCTAACCCCAAAAATCCTTGCAGGGGCACAACAGTTATAGCACTTTAACACACAACACCAACTCCCACAATCCCCGATCAAGAAAGCTATATTACCACTTGTTGGGTTGCGAGATGAGTCTAAACCACCGGGGAGACCTCTAACATAAGGCTAATGAGCAAACCACACAAGTGAGCTAGACACCACATCCAACCCAAAACCTTAAAGTGTTAGGTTTATGGGTATTGTAACTTATATATTGATCTCCTTGGTTATTCCTATCCAATGTAGGACTAACACTTGATATCTCAACAATCTCCCCCTCAAGTGTGAGTCCATTCATCTAATGCTCTCCCTCAAGCGGAAGCTTTTTCATCACTAGTATTCCATGGTGGCATTAGAGCTCGGCCATTACAGTCAATTCTCTCTTTACGCTTGCACCATCGCTGGCTCACATCAACGGGACACATCGCCTAGCCTCCATATATCATGACGGCAACGACCAATGGAGCTCTGAGCTGGCAACAGAGGTTCTGAGCTGCAGGGGAACTTGGGCCCGTTTTGGGCACTTGGAGCTGAACCAAGCCATGGTCAACTCTACCTTTGCTCAACCTCATGGTCAACCTTGACTACCCTTGACCAAGTCAACAAGAAGACTTCATCTTAATTAGGAAGGATTAAATAAATAATTAGGATGAATTGTTGCTTAATTAGGATTTTAATTGTATTTAGTTTAATTATAATTTTCCTAGTCCCACTTAGGCTAGTTGGGCACTAATTTGGCTTGTATTAGTGATTAGTAGCTTGATGAGCTACTTAGGCTTAGGGACCATAGGTTCAACACCCATTTAGAGTAGAATTTTAGTCTTTTCTATTTTTCCTTCCCACCACCTAGCCGCCTCATTTTCCTATAAATAGGAGACTACCCCCTGTATTGGAACTTTTGATTTTGAAGTAAAGGCATTATGCCAAAATTCCTCCTCAACTTTGTGAGTAGAGAAGGCTTGGTGGTTCTTAAACAAACTAGAGACTTATCTGATTCTCCTGAATCAGTGGCGTCTAGCACCGAACTTATCTATTAAGGAAGTTGCCTGCACCAGTGGCGTTCATCACCATTCCTTTCCTTCTCCATTTTCTCTTTTAATTCTTCATTTTGTTCTTGTTTAGGATGCGGCTTTGTTGCCCCTTTTCCTTCAATTTTAACCGAATCTAATTATGTGTTTGTACTCCTTAGCTTCAATTCTATATCCGAGAAGGGAGGTGCTATCAAGTGGTAATCTTAGCTTCTTGAATTTGGAGCTGTTTGGGGGTCTTTTGCACCTTCTTGGCCGCGGGTTTGAGCATTAAATAGGTGTAGATCTTTCAGTTTATTTCTCACATTTTCCATGTATTCAAGCTCAATTTCCATGTAATTATTGGACTTGTGGACTGTTCTGAGCCCGATATGCTCTTCTGCTGCACTGTAGCTCCTGTTTGCATGTCTTTGTGATTGATTTGAGCTAGAATTGGGGGCTGTTTTGGGCCGCTAATCCCACCCCTCTAGGTGTTTGATAATATGCTTGCTCAAATGTTCATAGTTATTCTTGATTGTTCTTGAACTACTTCCTTGAATTAACTGCTTGTTTGTGGTGGAGTGTGGTAAGTGGAGGCATTGTTATCTTCATTTTCCAAACATCGTTCACCTACATTTCTTCCCCAACCCACCTTATCATTGTTCATCCCCCCATATAATTGTTCATCCATATTCATCTCTTTACTATTCCGCTTTTAATTTTCCAGTCATTTAATTTCAACTTCTCTCATCCTTTTAATTTTTGTCATCCCCTCTACTTTCTGCCATTTACATTCTACCATTTACTTTCAGTCTTCCCCATCCTTTTACTTTTAGTTTTCCCCTTTACATTCTTGCTCTTTAATTTTGCGCAATTTTCTCCTCTTTATTTGCCATTTTATGCGCTTGTTTTTGCCTTGTTTTGTTCAATTTTCTGCTCTTATTCTGTCTATTATGCTTCTTTTCTTATTGCAAATTTGGATTGAGCGCTAGCACAACTTTAGGAAATGCCTGTTTGATTACGCAAAACGCATAAGTTTAGGCTGGGTTTGTAGTTAGAGTACAAGAAAAAATACCAAATCTAATTATTGATTTTTTACTGTATTTCTCAGTTTTGAACCATAAAATCAATCCAGCTCCCTTAAATTGTTATATGCAAAATTTTTGTGTAATCCAAGGTGCATGCTAAGCAATTTTTTGTGCAAATTATGATTCAAGTTGTCATTCCGTTTTGCAAAAACAATTTTAGAAAACAGACAATTCAGTTTTTGGTACCGTTTTAGTCCATTTTTAGGCAGAATTCTTGCAAAATATTTATTTTAGGTAGATTTCTATTTCTTGTAATTTTCTACAAATTTCTGTAATTTTCTGTTGGGGCAATAGACAAAGAAAAAGAAAAGAAGTAAAAACAATTCAAAAAAATATTTAGCCAAAAGTATAAAAAGAGGTGAAAAAGGGTGCAAAAGTCAAAGAAAGGAGGAAAAGTCAAAAAGACACCCAAAAGTCAAAAAAAGAAAAACAGAAAAGAAATGCCCAATAATACAGTTTGCTGTAATTTTTCTTTCATTTCTTTGTATCGGTTCATTTAAGTTGTAATCTGCAGTTTTCTCAAAAACAACTGTTTGGCAACTCTTCTTTTTGAATAAAAACTTAAACCAAAAACAATTCTCTTTGCAGTTCTTGTATGTGTGTTTGTCTTGTTTGAACCTCCACTCTTGTGTATAAGCATTTTTCATAGCTAGCTTTTCTTGCTTGTCTTGTCTATTCTCAGTTTTGTCTTAAGGCAAATTCTAGCTTCCTTTAGATAATTTTGTTTCCCATGCGCTTCCTAATTTGGGTAGAGTTAGCTTGAGTCTCACTTATGGTCTTTGCAAGATCAAACCAACCTTACCCGAGTAGAAGAGGCAAGAGAGCTTAATTATAGACAAAGCGAAAAAGAGTGACATACACGAGTGAATACATTTCATTGAGTGTAAACACTTAGTGAGTGGTAAGGACCTTAAAAGCTTTCAAATAAAAATCAATCTAGGAGTAATGGAGGGAAGGAGGAAAAGAATAATGGGAAGAAGAGATTTAGGAAATTCGTGGGATAAGATAGAAAAGAGTTTTTGTACAAAGGGTTGTTTAGAGGAAGCAAAAGGAAGTATAATTGTGATCAAGGTGGATGAAGGAAATAGTAGCAATTTGGTGAGTGATAGAGTCGTAGAAAAATTGAAAATGCCCACTACCAAACACCCATGACCTTATATACTACAGCAAGTGAATGAGGGAAGGATCATGGTAGATAGGCAAGCCAAACTCAAAATCACCATTGGGAAATATGTAGATGAAGTAGTATGTGATGTAGCTCCATTAGGGGTTGAAGCTCACATAATATTTGGGAAACCTTGGCAAATAGATAGAAAGGTGGGACATTATAGGAAAAGTTTTTATCCTATGGAAGAAAGCGAATTGAATGAAGTTCTCAAACTTTTGAAAAAGAAAATTGAAGTAAAGAAATTAGAGAAAGAAAAACAAATAGAAAAAGAGAAAGTGAGGAAAAGAAATTAAGAGTGCAAGAAGAGAAAATCGAAAATACAAATTTATCTTGTGTTCATTTGAATGCTAAATCTTCTAGTGGAAACTTGCATAGGTTGATGGAAAATACGCCTATTGTTGCAAAGAGTACAACTCAAGCTGTCGAAAGGGATTTTCCTAAATTACCTTTCTTTATGCATGACATGTCTTACACTATGCATGAATATATGCCTCAAAACATTACAAGTTTGTTAAAACTAGATAACTTTAATAGTTCTTTGAAACCTATTGCATGTTTTAGAGAATCAACTAAGTTTTAGAGTGCCATAAAGCTTACTAGAGATGCATGTTTAGTCAATTCCTTTGATCAATTTGAATTACATGATGATAACAAAGTTGGATTGAATATGCATGTACCTTTGGTTTGTATATATAATGTGTATACACATCTTGAACCTAAGATGATTGTTTCATATAAGGATGTATATTATACTCTTGAACTAGTAAAAGAAAAGGATAAAAATTGGGATAAGACTATCACATGTCATAACATTTGTACGATACCTAAATCACATGATGGTATGCCTCAAGTTATGCTTACTCAAAGTGATTCCTTAATTGTTTTGCCTTGCTTGCAAAGAAATGATAGTTTTGATTTGAGTAAGGAACCAACGTACTTGAGTAAGTTCATTAGGATAACTTGTGACTCATGGCATGAACATATCCAATATTCTTTTAACAATTATACTCAAGATGCATGTGTTATGTTCAATAAACATGTTGGGATTTCATTTCAAAAGGGTAAGAAATTTATACCACATAGCTTTAATTGCGCATTTATTTGGAAATATGTTGTGGATTATTTTGTTGGCCTGAATCTTACCTATCACTTGTTTAAGTTTTGTTTTAACAACCTAACCCCTTTACTTGCAAAGGATGGCTTTGAGAGAATAGTCTTTGATCCCGGACCTAATCTCTTCAAGTACAAGGACAAGATGGTTCAATCTTCATTAAGGGAGTTTCATAACCCTTATCTCAACTACCACTTGTTCACATCATATGCTTTTCTACTGCCTATCTTTATGATTCCCAAGTATTTTTGTTATGAGCCTTCACTTTGGATGCTTGGGAATAATACTCATAGGTCTTCTTTTTGTTGTCTAGGGTCAAGGAAGATGTTCAGCTTGTGGACCTCTAGCTGTAATCTCCAAAGGCTAAGGGAAGTGTCTTTTTACTTGCTATTTTTTGTCATTCATCTCCTTCTTCTACCTAGTTCACTTTTCTTATGGCTTCTTTCTGAACTTTAAGATTTGAGGTCAAATCCTTTCTAAGGGGGAGGGAATGATGGCAACTGCAGTGGAGCTCTAATTTGGCAGCATAGGTTCTGAGCTGCAAGGGAACTTGGGCCTGTTTTAGGCGCTTGGAGCTGAACCAAGCCATGGTCAACTCTACCTTTGCTCAACCTCATGGTCAACCTTGACTACCCTTGACCAAGTCAACAAGAAGACTTCATCTTAATTAGGAAGGAATAAATAAATAATTAGGATAACTTATTGCTTAATTAGGATTTTAATTGTATTTAGTTTAATTGTAATTTTCCTAATCCCACTTAGGCTATTTGGGCGCTAATTTGGCTTGTATTAGTGGTTAGTAGCTTGATGAGCTACTTAGGCTTAGGGACCATGGGTTCAACACCCATGTAGAGTAGAATTTTAGTCTTTTCTATTTTTCCTTCCCACCACCTAACCACCTCCTTTTCCTATAAATAAGAGACTACCTCCCCCTTGTATTGGAACTTTGATTTTGAAGTAAAGGCATTATGCCAAAATTCCTCCTCAACCTTGTGAGCAGAGAAGGCTTGGTGGTTTTTGCTCAAACCAAAAACAGACTTATATGATTGTCCTGAATCAGTGGCGTCTAGCACTGAACTTATCTGCTATGGGAGTTGCCTACA
The DNA here is from genome assembly GCA_026901365.1 of Sesbania bispinosa. Classification (NCBI taxonomy): domain Eukaryota; kingdom Viridiplantae; phylum Streptophyta; class Magnoliopsida; order Fabales; family Fabaceae; genus Sesbania; species Sesbania bispinosa. The sequence goes on along the minus strand of QLOH01000648.1, from coordinate 113,661 downwards.
CCAGTGGTGTTCATCACCATTCCTTTCCTTCTCCATTTTCTCTTTTAATTCTTCATTTTGTTCTTGTTTAGGTTATGGCCTTGCTGCCCCTTTTCCTTCAATTTAAACCAATTCTAATTGTGTTTTTGTGCTCCTTGGCTTCAATTCTAGATCCGGGAAAGGAGATGCTATCATATCACTAGGAAGACTTTCGACACAAGGATCACCACATAGATTCACCACCAATTGCTCGTCCGAGTCAGTCATCTGATCACACCACCGACTCTGATACCAATTGTTGGAGATAACACTCACACAGGAAGAGGAATGAAAATAAAATAAAAATTTTATTATGCATTTTGCATCACATACAACTGTATATATGTCTTTATACTAATACAGAATAGCCTCCCATTGATCACAATTCACACCCAAATAGTCACTAACTAATTCTGGTTTCACTGTAATTGCTTAAACTAACTCTCTCTAATCTGAATTACTATAACAAGAAGCACAAAACATGATTCGTTGCAAGCAAGAGATAAGCCACTACCAAAATATCTAACCCAATGTAGAAAACTAGCACAGTGTCATTGCAGATTGCCACCAAGAAATAGACAAAATAACCAAATAACGTGCAAACCACAGAGTAACACATGATAGCACCTATTGTAAGTTGCTTCCCAATAGAGACAGGACCTTAAAAGAGAACCCAGAACAACACCAAATTAAAGCAAGTATTTTGCAACATATAACAGGAGAAAACATAACTGTAAGATTTAAATTATAGAAATACAAGATGATGGTGAAGACACCCAGGATGAAAAAGGGTAAACAAAATCCCGATCCTTGAATTTTAGCCAATTCCAAGACCTTATTTTGATGAGATCAAACAATTCAGCAGGTGTTGGATGTTTATCAAAGAAAACAATTTCATTCCTTGCAAGCCACAAAAACCAAATTTTTACCATCCAAATTGTAGACCACCGTAAACGATTCCTACCAGAACAAGATGCAAGCCACAAAAGAAGTGTGAAATAAAATAATTGATAGCTTGATATAATGAAAAAAGCAAAGATGGGGCAATGGCACATTTGTTTTAGGAGGGTACCCAGTTATCTTATAATAAGTTTAAGCAGTGTGGCCTTTTTTTTCTCACAAAAATTGACATTTGACCGAAAAATCAGTAGATGATTTCTTGGTGGAAACAAAAAACGTTATGTGAGGTGTTCTTGCCACGACCATGATTACTCCTACGATTAGCAAAGTGTGCGGTCAAAAGAGTAAAAATACTAAAGCATTCTTTACGATGAAGAAAAATCTCAAAATCAATTAACTTGTCAAAGAGCTCGTCAAATAAAGTGGGAGAGTCACGAGCTTGAATAGAAGCAACAAACACCTAAAATGAAAGTCCAAGACTGTTATTGGCATGGATGACGAGGTCTAAATCATCTATAGGATGGACAATAAAAGCCAATTTGTCAGCAATGTTATGAATGCAACGTAAATAATCACTAACAGGGGAAGAACCTTTAGAGATGGAGGCCATACGTTCCTTGAGGGACATAATTCGAGAACGTGAGTGACTGGCATAAGTTTATTTAAGTTTGAGACAAAGCTTTAGCAAATGTATTAGTAGAAAAAATGTGTGTTTCAGCATCACACGATCCAAGAAAAGCAAGATAAATAAATTGATCTTGACGCAACCCAATAAGAGTTCTCAAGATTAGAGACGACGATTTCACCTTGACAAATGGTGGCAAAAGGACATGGAGTGTCACCGATAACGTAACCTTCAAAATTATGAGCAACAAGAAAAGGACCAAAATTTCTTATACCAAGCAGGATAATTGGTGCCAGTTAACTTGATAGGAAGATTAGCGGTGGTGTTAAATTTAATGGGATCCTTAGGATTGGTGGAATTAGAGATTGAAGAAGTCAGGGTTCAGAAAGGTGAAGCAAGAGGACTTTCGATACCATAAAGATTATTCAAATGAATGGATTTTTCATTTATTCTTTATAGGTATACATATGATATATATATATATATATAGAGAGAGAGAGAGACAACAAATACAAAATAATTTAAATTCAAATAATCATTTTTTATAATTGATTTTTTTCTTTGAAAATCGATTTTAATATCTCATCTAAATGGCTGAAGGCACGCAAACTACTATGATACTTAATATATCGCACGTGAAAATCTCCATGAAACTAATAAAAGTGGAAAAAAGATGGGAATCGATTGTGCAGGCAAAGGATATTTGAAGGCTCTTGTTGGATGCCCCATTTCCTTCCCATCTTTCGCCAAAATTGGGTAGAGATGCATTTGATATGGGTCTCACTTACTTTTGTATCTCTTTGGTCATTCTATGTTGTACCAAACGAGTGAAGTGTAGTATTTCTCTATCATTTCTCCCATCTCTTACCTATTTCTTTGATATTTCTGTATAAACAAACAGAGTGTCAAAGAAGTATTGGAGAGGCAAGTTTCTCGGGTCCCACCATCTATCATTTGTCATGTCTTGATTATTTAATGAATTCTTCAAAGGTCTTTCTAATGTACACAAGGAAAAAACTTGCGTAACTGTTCACAAGTTAATTAAGACGGTTATATTTTTTATTGAACTCTAGAGATTCAAAAGCATGAACCGATTTCCCATCACCATTAAAATAAGTACAACATTTTACAATTTGGTATTATACCTGGACACACAGAGAGCTGGTTCGAGTTTGAAAAATCCACAGCCATTAAAATAGAGTGATGATGCATGGCATGGTATGGCATGGACATGTGAAGTGGCAGGTTCTAATACTAATTTTAATTGTCATGAAATCATTTCCTTATTAACCAATTTTCGAAACAACGAAGTTGCAGGTTGTATTGCAGAAAATAAACCATACAACAGGTATTTTGTTGAATCCACATCAAACATAAATAAAACTAGAGTAAAAATAAACATAGTAAATAAAATACGAGTTCTAGCCGTAAAGTAATTAAAAGTGACCAAACCTAGAATACAATTTGGAGATCATAACACCAAAGCTGTAGTACGCTAGTCTCAAACACTAAAAACACTACGCATCTCCACCAAACACAAGGATATAGAGATGAATCAGGATCCTCCTCGGGATCTTCTTCTTCAGAAGACCTAATCACCATCATATCTCTCGCAAAGCGAGGAGCAGTAAACTCAGGAGGAACTGAAGGCAGGGAAGAATTCCACTGGCTGAAGACACTCCGCTGAATTAGATCCATCTGACGTAGGAATATAACACGTTTGGTAAGGATGTCCATAATCCAACGCTCGGGACGTGCAGGAAGAAACTAATGACGCATTACGTACACGACGAACAGTAGTGTGGCAAACAAGACCCGGGGGTGTCTGGAACTCTACTGTAAAAGGGATGGAGAACTCAACGGTTGGTGCTCCAGGTAAGAGAGGGTGAGTCACAGACAAATGCACCCTCCCACAATAGACACACCTACGTGGTATGTCCGTCACCTGCTAACGCCCCACTCAATCCCATCTGATTTGGACCCTCATACGCGTGTCCGGTTCCTTCATCGTTGTTGGCTTCACGAGGCAAAAGGACAATACCAACAACACAACAAGGAAAATATAAAGAGAGTGAGAACACTTTACATGAACTCAGTAGTGTAGGATATGATAACTAGTGTACATACATGGGGGATTCACAGAATTCAAAAAACAACATACACATCCATCTCAGCATCACAAGTCAACAATGCAGTGCATGTAACTAAACTCATAATTTCAAAATCATAGCATTATGTATAATGCATGCGAGCCCAAGGGAAATCACCACCATGGTGCACAAAGCAACTACAAAATTTATTGGAAGCAATCAGGAGTTAGAGTTTGTACTAGTCCCGATACTAAGAGTCTTTGCTCGTATATTTTTTCGACCGATATTTCTTTTGTGATTCTTCTAGACAATCTCCATTGCTCTCGAAAACCATAAGAGTGACAGACGTAATCAAGTTTTCTTCCAAGAACGCGTTCAGCCTGGAACTTGACTATTCTCAAGGCTAACATCCTTTTCAAGGCCCGCTGGTGTTCTTTGTTAGACCAAGTGCACTAGTCCCTACCAGTTTTGCACTTGTACCAAGGTGACTCTTCCATTTCCTTGTCATAAGGTACACAACCTTAGACATCACCAATGCACGATGATGCATGTCACATAATTTATACATTCACGGCAGAGATATCTCTTATTGGAAAAGTCATCTCAAATCCCTTCACAAAACCACCCTCGTAACCACATATTTGATGACTTTCATTTGTAAGAAGTTTAATCCCCAACTTGGGTCAATCCACACACTCTCTCTCTAAGCTTCTCAAGTCTTATGTGAATAAAATGTGTTTATTCCCATATTTTAGGGTAAGTTACATTTATTTGTTCTCATGATTAATAAATAATCACACTTATTCCTTATAGCTTACTAAGACTTATGGTTGTGTCTTATGAATAATACCTCACATCGTCTCAAGTATTGAGTCTTAAGGTTTGTAACTTAGAGAATCCATTTCCTAAGAATTTCCAACTCTACAACCTAAAACTTGGGTTATATCGCGCGTTCGTCATAAGTGTATGATAGTTGTTAAGTCTTAGATAATTCTCCTTAAGAGTTACTTCATCTTAATTAAGTCTAACTTTCCTTAATTAAGGCTTGGTATAGTTAATTAAAGCTTAATAATCCTTAATTAGTTAAGTAGGATTAGGTTTAACCCTTAATTAGGTCCCATTTAAGGTTAATCTTCATTAATTAAGTCTTAATCTCTGCTTAAGACCTTAATTAAACCTTAATTATTCCTTAATCACTTCCTTAATTTTGGATTAAGTCTTGATTAAGGTTAATCACAATTAATTAATTCTTAATCGTCATTAAGTCTTAATCATATTGTGACACCCTTCTACCCCAGACTCTTATACGTTTAATAAATTGAAGTGTAGAAAAAGGTAACATCCCACAATGGGTAAAAGGTTCACATAACTCTCTTATTAAAAACCTCATTAGTTCGAAAACAACTTAGTTAAAATAAGACGAAACTTAAATGTATTCAAATACTCATGCAGCGGAATCTCCAAAAATATAAAAGTAACTAAACATCCTACTTATTGTGCAAGGAATCCAAAACAGTTTACAAAAACCTTCCTAACTAGAAACATAAAGAAAGAACCCCCAAAATTATGCCCTGATGTCACATATACCAGAGCACACTCCCTTTAATCAAAACTCGACACCAGTCGTGTCATCATCAATACCTGTAAAAATATCCACAGTATAACGGTGAGGAAAAGAATATCACTCATACATACACATAGGAGGCCACCCTATCCTCACCCACATATGAACAACATCATCATCAATCATACCACATACCCAAACATCAAATAATCCATCAGATAATAATTATCTATAAATCAGCATATAACTATTCATCTATATCATCATATAAGTCTCATACCATCATTCACCAATGGAATCACATACTCTATTTTCACACATAATACTCAATCATCATTAATACTCATAACATCATTATTTACTCAGTTTCATCATCAAATATATCACATATATACATCCATCATGCATACATCAAAACTCATTACCATTATATTATAACTCAATTCATCATTAAGTATAAATCATCATCACATGCACCAAAACTCATCAACCACATTATATAACTCAATACCATCATCGAGTATAACACATTATCATATGCACCCAAACTTATCACCAACATTATATAATTCAATACCATCATCGAGTATAACACATCATATGCACAAAAACTTATCACCTCACCTACCCAAAGATCATGACTTGGAACTCCGCACAATGGGTGCACATCGTCAATCACTCTAGTTAGTACCAAGATAGTCTATCGGTGTGACCACACACAATCCGATAGGTTGTATCCCCTCTATGGGCCCGCACAACGACATTTGACCCTAGGTTGCACCCCCACTATGGGCCAGTACATATCATCCCTAGGTTGCACCCCCTCTATGGGCCCGTGCATCGAACGCCCCATCATGGTCCCCTGAGTTGTAACCCCTCTATGGGCCCGCACAACTCAGTTCACCTCCTGAATTGTACCCCCTCTATGGGCTCGCACAATTCAGGTCTCATCACATATGCTCAAGGCATCTCTCCTAAGTTGTACCCCCTCTATGGGCCCACACAACTTAGGTAACATCATCATCAAAAGGTGATATACACCATCATCATTATGCATCCTCATGCTCATCATTAAACATCATCATCATAAAGTGATATACACTATCATCATTAACATCATCATCATAAAGTGATATACACTATCTGTTGAGTCTCAAAAATATCATAAGGTTGTCTATGATGTTTTAAGACAACTAGATTCCCAAGTTTTAATGGTTGACAAATTTGACTTAAAGTATTTATCATAGATACACATATGCTTTAATATTTTATCTATGATTTCAGCAAGAGTCACTATGAGCCTACATAAAAAGACTAAGTGTTGAAGTTGTCTGAAGTAGTTCAACCCGTCTGAAGTGTCAGTGTCGTCTGAAGTCTCATTTATGACGTGGCACCCTCTGCTGAAGTTTGTGAAGACTTTTCTGAACCTCTGCTGCACGTACCTTTTTAAACACGTTTATAGCAAGGAACACAAAGACCTTTCCTGGTGTTATTGAATTTCATACACCACTGAGGAAATCTCTGCAACGCAGAAATTGCAGCAACAACGGTGGCAGCTTTATAGCAGCACCAACGTTGTACTTTGTCAGAATTATCAGAACTCTCAGAAGCATGTCTCACAACGGATTAAATAGCATTTAATGTTATCTCTAAACGGTGGTATTTCAACGGATTGAAGATTGGGTATAAATACCCCTCCTTTGAAGACCATCAAACAAGAGAAGAATTTTGTGAAAAAGAACAAAAACTCTGCAAGTTTTCGCTGCAACAACTCTGATAATATTTATCTTTGTACACATATTGTAATATCCTGAGCATACCTCAGTTTTTCTGTACAATTGTAATTGTTTAAGCTTCAAGACTGATATAGTTTGTAAGCTTAAGCATTTTATCTTCTCTGTATCTATTTGTTTGAGCCTGGAGAGGCTTGTCTGAAAAAGAATACTTGTTGGTTTGAGCCTGGAGAGGCTTGTCTGTAAAAGAATACTTGGTTGTAGAGCCTGAAGAGGCTTGTCTGTAAAAGAATACTTGGTTGTAGAGCCTGAAGAGGCTTGTCTGTAAAAGAATACTTGGTTGTAGAGCCTGAAGAGGCTTGACTGTAAAAGAATACTTGTAATCTTGAAAGGTTAAGAGAAAATCCAATTGCTTGTTGGCATTGGGACTGGACGTAGCTCACAGTGGTAGTGAGTGAACCAGGATAAATTCCTTGGCTAAGTTCTCTTACCCTTATCTCTTATCAATTCTTTTTATACTAAATCAAGGGGTCAGAATAATTAATCTGATATTTTATAAAGGCACAAAACATCTTTTAAAATCAGTTTTTACAAGCCATCTGAAAACTTCAGACAGCCCGTTAAAAGCCTGTCTGAAATCGTGTTTTTAACACCTGGTTGCGAAAAAGCTTTCTAAAATATTTAGAAACACTATTCAACCCCCCCTTCTAGTGTTTCCCTGTGTTCCTACAGTTGGTACCAGAGCTATACTCAGGGTTGAAGCACCTAACAAGTGTTTGAGGACTGAAAGATCCAAATGGTAGCTTCTAACAGCAACAGGCAATACATCACAGAAGGAGCCTCTATCACAAGACCCCCAGCATTCAATGGAGTGGATTACCACTACTAGAGAGATCGTATGAAGTTGTTCATTGAGAGCAACAACATTGATGTTTGGGATGTGGTCAATGATGGAGACTATGTGCCTATGCAAAATGGTGTGCCTATACCTAAGACTGAATGGACCTTGGAGCAGAAGACTAGAGTCCAGATGAGCGCTAAAGCCAAACTCTATCTGATATGTTCCCTGAATAAATCAGAATATGAGAAGGTCCACGGATGCACTTCTGCCAAGGAGATTTGGGATACTCTTGCAGCAGCCCATGAAGGGACTGAAACTGTCAGGCAATCCAAAATCAGCATGCTTATACATCAGTATGAGATGTTTAAGATGGAAGAAACTGAAACCATTGACCAAATGTTTGGGAGGTTTCAGACCATAACCAATGGACTCAGGTCCTTAGGAAGAACCTATGAATCTGGAGACAACAACAGGAAGATTTTAAGAAGTCTACCTAAGTCCTGGAGACCCAAAGTCACTGCCATTCAAGAGGCAAGAGATTTGAACTCTCTGAGAATGGAAGAACTGTTGGGATCTCTCAAAGTCCATGAACTTGAGCTTGGAGAAGATGATAACAAGAAGTCTCTAGCTCTAAACTCCATGGCCAAACAGTCTAGGCATGGCAGCATGAAGGCTATGCAAGCTGAGGAAACTTCAGAAGCAGATGAAGATTCTGAAGATAGCTCAGAAGATGACAATGATCTTGCTCTTTTAAGCAGAAAGATCAAGAGAATGTTGCAGAACAGAGGAAAGTTCAGAAAGAACCAACCTTTATCATCCAAATCAGGTAAGACAGGTAAAGAGTCTAACACTGATAAAATTATTTGCTTTGAATGTAAGCAACCAGGGCATATGAAGACTGATTGCCCAAGACTGAAGAAAAACAACTTCAAGAAGAAGAATTTTTTCAAAGAGAAGAAAGTTCTTATGGCAACATGGGAAGACCTTGATGAATCAACCTCAGAAGAAGAGGAAGACACTTCAGAAGAGGCAAATCTATGTCTCATGGCTAGTCTACCATCTTCAGACGGCTCTGAAGCTGAGGTATTTCCTCTCACTCTACAAGAAATGTATGATGATCTGGTGGAAAGTTCTCAAGAACTTTTCCAAGAGTATAAGAATCTATCCAAAGCCCACACAGAAATGTGTAACAAATATGAGGCACTTGAGATAGAACATATTATGCTCAAAGAAAAAATTCTTGAGACTAAAAACTGTAGTTCACAAGCTGTGTCTGAAGAGAATGAAAAACTTCAGAAGCAGGTTGTGGAACTGACAAAAGATCTGGCCAAATTTTTCAAAGGAACTAAAAATCTGAATATAATGATTGGAAATCAAAGGCATTCCCTTGACAAAAGTGGACTAGGCTTTTGTGATCATAACATGTCAGAACCTCCTACTGTCTTAAATTTTTCTAAAGGCAAAAAGAAGGTTACTGGGTGTTCTCACTGTGGTAAGCCTGGCCACAATATGGCTTAGTGCAAACACAAGAGAAAAACAAGGCCCAAAGCTAACAAGAAAGGACCCAAAAGAATATAGGTACCTAAAAACTTAATTATTCCTGTTGCAGATGTGTTTAACAGGACAAAGGAGACCCCACAAATGGTACCTGGACAGTGGGTGCTCGCGACACATGACAGGAGAAAAGTCTTTGTTCCAAAACCTTAGACCTAGAGCTGGTGGAGTGGTCACCTTTGGTGGAAATCAGCAAGGGAAGATCATTGGAATAGGGACTATAGGTATATCTCCTTCATCCCTTATTAAAAATGTACTCCTAGTGGAAGGACTACAACATAATTTACTGAGCATAAGTCAATTATGTGACAGTGGTTATGTAGTATCTTTTACTAAGGAAGGATGCATAGTCAAAGACTCCTCTGAGCAAACTCTCTTTACTGCTAAGAGACATAGCAACGTGTACAAAATTGATCTAGAGGATCTAGCAAGTCAAAATGTAAAATGTTTCATTTCTGTTGAAAATGAAAAACAGATTTGGCATCAAAGACTTGGGCATGCTAGCTTGAGATTAATCTCAAGATTGGCAAAACACAATCTTGTTAAAGGATTGCCCAAGCTTTCATACAAATCTGACATTTTATGTGAAAGCTGTCTGAAAGGGAAACAAACAAGACACTCTTTTAAGAGTAAGGATGTTGTTTCAACTAGCAGACCACTAGAACTTTTGCACATTGACTTGTTTGGTCCTATTAGAACGGAAAGTCTTAGTGGTAAGAAATATGGTTTGGTCATTATTGATGACTATTCTAGATTTACATGGGTGTTATTCCTAAGAAGCAAGGATGAGACTTTTAGGAACTTCACAATATTCTGCAAGAAGGTACAGAATGAGAAAGGATTCTGTATTTCTGTTATCAGAAGTGATCATGGTGGAGAGTTTGAAAATGCAAACTTTCAAATGTTCTGTGATGAGAATGGGATCTCACACAATTTCTCTGTGGCTAGAACACCTCAACAGAATGGGGTTGTTGAGAGAAAGAACAGAAGTTTGCAAGAGATGGCAAGGACCATGCTCAACTCATGCAGTTTACCAAGATCCTTCTGGGCAGAAGCTGTTAGCACAGCATGTTACCTTCAAAACAGAATATTGGTAAGACCAATTCTAAAAAAGACTCCCTATGAACTGTGGAAAGGAAGAAAACCCAACATATCATATTTCCACACCTTTGGATGTGAATGTTTTGTACTCAACATCAAGGATGATCTTGGAAAATTTGATGCAAAGTCTGATAAAGGATTCTTCATTGGATATTCCGAAACCTCTAAAGCCTATAGAGTATATAACTCTAGAACTTTAACTGTTGAAGAAACTATTCATGTTAAATTCAATGATAACAAAGAGACTGATAGGGAACTATCAAATCTAGAGGATGATTTTGCAGGAATGGAGCTGAATGACTACAGCAGCTTGAAGGATGAGCAGCTGTCTGAAGTACCTACTGTTACTGAACCTCTTCAGACAAATGTTGAGTCTCATACAGAACAATCAGATGTGATACCTCCTCAGAAACCTGATTGGAAATACAAATCACATCATCCTAAAGAGCAAATCATTGGCAGCACTTCAGAAGGAGTTAAGACAAGATCAAAATTCAAGAATCTGAATTCTCTTGCTCTCCTGTCTGAAATAGAGCCAAGGAACATTGATGAAGCTCTACATGATGAAGGGTGGATCCTAGCCATGCAAGAAGAGCTGAATCAGTTTGCTAGGAGTGATGTCTGGACCCTTGTTCCTAAACCCCATGGGAAAACTATTATTGGAACCAAATGGGTGTTCAGAAACAAGCTGTCTGAAGAAGGCAAGGTAGTGAGAAACAAGGCAAGATTAGTTGCTCAAGGATACAACCAGCAAGAAGGTATTGATTTCACTGAAACCTTTGCCCCAGTGGCCAGATTAGAAGCAATTAGAATTCTTTTATCTTATGCTGTAAATAATGGCATCAAGCTATATCAAATGGATGTTAAAAGTGCCTTCCTCAATGGTCTCATTGAAGAAGAAGTCTTTGTCAGACAACCCCCTGGTTTTGAAGATATTGTTTTTCCTGAACATGTTTTCAAACTCAAAAAGGCTCTCTATGGTCTGAAACAAGCCCCAAGAGCTTGGTATGACAGATTGAGCAGTTTTCTAATCTCAAATGGTTTTGAAAGAGGAAAAGTGGATACAACTCTCTTTAGAAAACAGTCTAATAAAGATCTTATACTTGTTCAGATATATGTTGATGACATTATCTTTGGTTCAACTGACTCTTCATTATGCAAGGAGTTTTCAGAGTTAATGCAATCAGAGTTTGAAATGAGTTTAATGGGTGAACTAAAATTTTTCTTAGGACTTCAGATTAAGCAAGATTCTGACTGTATATGGATCCATCAAGAAAAATATACAAAGGAAATGCTTAAGAAGTTTAACTTACATGATTGCAAACCCATGTCAATTCCAATGCATCCCTCTACATCTTTAAATAAAGATGAGAAGGAAGAACCAGTGAATCAAACTTTGTATAGAGGAATGATTGGATCATTATTATATCTAACAGCAAGCAGACCTGACATAATGTTCAGTGTATGCTTGTGTGCTAGATTTCAATCTGATCCAAGGAGTACTCACTACAAAGCTATAAAAAAAATTTTCAGATATCTTAAAGGTACTACTAATCTTGGTCTGTGCTATAAGAAAAGTAAGGATTGCAGGTTAATAGGATACTGTGATGCTGATTTTGCTGGAGACAGAATTGAAAGAAAAAGCACTAGTGGTGGATGTCATTTATTTGGAGAAAATATGATTAGCTGGTCAAGCAAAAGGCAAAGCACAATTGCCTTATCAACAGCTGAAGCAGAATATATCTCAGCAGCCAGTTGTTGCTCACAGCTGTTATGGGTGAAGTATCAGTTAGAAGATTTTAACATTACTATATCTGCTATACCTGTTTTGTGTGATAATACAAGTGTTATTAATTTGTCTAAAAATCCCATTCAACATTCTAGGGCTAAACATATAGAAATAAAACATCATTTCATTAGAGACTATGTTCAGAAAGGTGTTTTTGATATTTAGTTTATTGATACAGAACATCAATGGGCTGATATATTCACAAAACCTCTGACTGAAGATAGATTTAAGTTCATTAGAGATAATCTGAACATACATGCATTTTGATTGTGTGTGAATTGATCTGTTGAAAATGATGTGTCTGAAATTTCAGCTTGACTGAAACAAGTGACTTGTCTGAAATTTTAGGTTGTCTGAAATCTGTCACTTGTCTGAAGTAAACAAATGACGTGGCTTTCTGAAACGGTTTAATTCCATTTATTTTGTCTCTTCCACTTCGCACGTTTTCCTATGTTTGAGCAGCCAGTACATGCCATCATTACTTCATGGGTCTATAAATACAGAAGCTAGTGGGTCAGAGAACTTCACCGTTCACTATTCTGTATTTACCTCTTGAGATCCTTCTTCTACAAGAAATTTATTTCTCTCTCAAGTTCCTGAGAAAACTCATCAATGGCTCCTAAGAAATCTGCTGGAAGCAACATCGTGAAGACTAAGGGTGTAGTCCTGGAGGATCTTCAATCTCTGGGAATGGACTTATTTGCTGAGTTCGATGGAGCTGGGTGGACTCCGTATTTCAACCACAACTTGACACAGTGGCATGAGCAGAGTGTGCTGGATTTCTGGGCTACTGCCAGAGGAATACCCAATCCTCAGGGTATCTACACTAGCATCAAGGCCACAGTACATGGTGTCCCTGTCTTTGTTGATGAAGATATCCTTGCTCACATCTATGAGGTCAGGACTGAAGGAGTTGTATTCACTCCTGGAAGGGAAGCAAGAAATGGTGGACAGAAGCAGTTCACAGAGTTTCTGTATAGCACCTCTGAACCAGTAAGCTTGGATGCAAAGCATATGTCAGACAAGGCTAGGGTTTTGCATGCCATCTTAGGGTGCTCTGTAATCCCTAAGAGTGGAAGCAGAAACCATGTTTCTGAGTTGGAGAGATTTTGTCTGATTCACCTACTGCAGAAGAAGAAGGTGAACCTCCCCAACATCATAATGTACCACATGCAGAAGCGTCTCAGAGACTCTGCTAGGAGCTTCCCTCACAATACCATCATCACCAAGATCTTGTTGCATTTCAAAGTCCCCATTGAGAGGCTTTTTGATCGCCTTTCACAACCTGTGTTTGGTGAATCAAACCTCAAGAGCATGGGAGTGAAGCTGACTCCAAGACCTCCCTCTCCGTCCATGAAGGAGAGCCTTCTTCTTGAGAAAGCTGCTAGAAGGAAGACAACAATGGAGGTTCTTGAGAATGAACTCAGAGGAGACATAAGGAGGCATGAGTTCAAGCCATCAAAACCCTCTCCTCAAGCAAAATTGAAGAAGCTACCTGTAAGGAGTGCTGCTAAAGTAGCATCTGCATCTGTGCAGAGACAGGTGTCTGAACCTGTTCAGAAGGCATCACAAAGGCCATCTGAAATTGTGGGTCAGCTGTCTGAACCTGTACAGACTCCACAGCCTACTTCTGAAATGGAAGGACAGGCTCAAGAGGCAGATGAAACTGATGCAGTTGTAGCTGAGTCATTGGCTGCTTGCCCATCTGATCCTGAACTCATTCAGGTGGCAGCATTGGCTACTGCTTTGGAGCAGGAGGAGCTGGAGATGAAAGCAGAACAAGAAAAGACTGATAGAGCTCTTGCTATTGCTTCAAAATTGGCCTATGCTGAAGATGATAGGCAAGCAACCATAGCTGAGGGAGCAAAGAAAAGGAAGAGGTCAAGTGCACCTCAGAGAAGGAGGACCAAAAGCAAGCTACTTCAGACTGCACCTGAACCTAGGGTGACTAGAAGTATTGCCTCTCAGCTGATAGCAGAAGATGAAGCTGAGAAGTATCAAAATTTTGTTAAAGCTCAACAGTATTTTAAAAGGAAAAGGGAAGAAAAACAAGAACAAAGGGAGAAGGAAGAAGCAAAGGCAAAAGAATCTGAGCTAACCAAGCCTCCCTACTAGAGAATTAAGGTGAGATTTGATAATGTAACTCCTTCACCACCCTCCTCACCAGAAAAACAAACACCTCATCAACCCTCTCAACCATCCTCTCAACCAACATCTCAACCAACATCACAACCTTCACCACAACCCTCACCAAAACCCCTATCACCTGAAAAACAACCATCTTCACTTCTATCACAACCATCACCACCTCCACAAACAGAAAACCTACCCTCTGGACCCTCTGAACCAACAGAAAACAAACCCTCTGAACCTACCTCACCACAACCTTCAGAGAATCAACTCTTTGAACCTACATTACCTTCCCCACGAACGCATGACCTTGCTATGATACCACTTTTACCTTCATCACCTCCACCACCTAAACCTTCTCTGGAAGAAGAGCTCTCTGCTGAAGAAGAGCAAGTCCTTGCTGAAGCTCTACGGTTGTCTCTCCTTCCTTCTGATCCCTGTCCATTGCCTAAGTTTGGCAACCTGTCTGAAGAGCTACAGTATTTCAGACCAGCACCTGTTGTATCCTTGCATCATGGATTAATCAGAAAAACTATTGCTGAAGTTAGAAACCAATACAGCGCTCTTTCAAGAGGATTGGAAAAGATCAGGAAGGGTGTTGTCCCTCCTGCACATACTTGGGCTCCCATCAATCCATTCTCAGATGATTCCCTCAGGCTGAATAGTGATGAATGGAGTTTTGTGAGGCAGCTGAACACTGAGTCTGAGCTGTTTCAGAGGGATCTGCACAAGGGAGTTGGGATGAGAGGCTACAGGCCTCCTAAAACTTGTTCAATCAGGCCAACCACTAAAATCTTGGTGAAACCTGATAGAATAGTTCCTAGGTATCCCTTAAAAGAAGGTCAGGGTGAGAAATTCAAAGGATCTAAAGTTTATTCTGTATCTTCACCTCTGTCTGAAATGATGAGTCCATCAGAGTGGGAATCTTTACCAGAGCTCATCAGCAACCAAGGAGGAGGCCTGGATCATCTACTTCGAGATTGGATGTGGTCCTCTTACTGGAAGATCAGAGAAGATGTTGGATCTTCTTCGAGATCAACTGGTCCTGATGCTGATTCTGAAGTTGGACTTGGAAAGTCAACCAATGTCAAATATCACTATCTGAGAGATCACTTTCCCCCACCTGCTGACTCTTTCAATAAAGATTGGGTTCTGCTGAAGCCTATTGGCACCTTCTTTTGCCCTGTGTTCAGGCCATCTGAATACAGATTGCAGCCAGGATTTGGAGTGCTTAGATTTGTTTGCCCCTACATCCAGCTCATCTTCTATGAATCTGAGCAAGACTTGTCTGAGGAAAATCTGAAGCTGAAGTCCAAAGTTAAGAAACTTGAAAAGAAGTATGTTGATCAAGAGAAAAAGACTAAGCATCTAATTGCTAAAAAAGAGCAGATTCTTCAAGAACAACAACTTATCAGATCTGGTCAGCAAGAATTGAAAACCTCAGTGGAAGCAGCAATAAACAAGGCCAAGGACGACTTGATTTCCTTTCTGAATGAGGCCTTGCTGAAGAAGAAGGATTAGACTGTTAATTTAGCCATTGTCTTTTGCTTATTTTCATGTCTATGACAAGTGTCTGATTGTCTGATTCTTTATCTGAACATTCATTAAATACAATCAGTGGCTTATCTCATATCTTTGTGAGTTGATTGTTAGTGCTATGATATATGTTTTATCTGAATTAATTGCTCTGTTACTGTTTTGCTCTGATATTCCCTTTTGATTGATGACAAAAGGGGGAGTATTAAACTAACCAAATCTGAATCTGAAGTGGTAACAGGACTCAGGGGGAGACTAACCAAATCTGAATCTAAAGTGGTTACAGGACTCAGGGGGAGTTATGTTTTTCTGAGAAAATTTGAGCAAATGAGTAAAATATACCTTAAACAGAACCTGTTAAAGAATATTTCTATCTCAGGGGGAGCTTTCTTATTCTCAAAAATTGATTACAGATTTGAATATTTTAACCAAATTTGTCATCATTAAAAAGGGGGAGAATGTTGAGTCTCAAAAATATCATAAGGTTGTCTATGATGTTTTAAGACAAATAGATTCCCAAGTTTTAATGGTTGACAAATTTGACTTAAAGTATTTATCATAGATACACATATGCTTTAATATTTTATCTATGATTTTAGCAAGAGTCACTATGAGCCTACATAAAAAGACTAAGTGTTGAAGTTGTCTGAAGAAGCAGAACTCGTCTGAAGAGTTGAAACTGTCTGAAGTAGTTCAACCTGTCTGAAGTATCAGTGTCGTCTGAAGTCTCATTTATGATGTGGCACCCTCTGCTGAAGTTTGTGAAGACTTTTCTGAACCTCTGCTGCACGTACCTTTTTAAACACGTTTATAGCAAGGAACACAGAGACCTTTCCTGGTGTTTTTGAATTTCATACACCACTGAGGAAATCTCTGCAACGCAGAAATTGCAGCAACCACGGTGGCAGCTTTATAGCAGCACCAACGTTGTACTTTGTCAGAATTATCAGAACTCTCAAAAGCATGTCTCACAACGGATTAAATAGCATTTAATGCTATCTCTAAACGGTGGTATTTCAACGGATTGAAGATTGGGTATAAATACCCCTCCTTTGAAGACCATCAAACAAGAGAAGAATTTTGTGAAAAAGAACAAAAACTCTGCAAGTTTTTCGCTGCAAACAACTCTGATAATATTTATCTTTGTACATATATTGTAATATCCTGAGCATACCTCAGTTTTTCTATACAATTGTAATTGTTTAAGCTTCAAGACTGATATAGTTTGTAAGCTTAAGCATTTTATCTTCTCTGTATCTACTTGTTTGAGCCTGGAGAGGCTTGTCTGAAAAGGAATACTTGTTGGTTTGAGCCTGGAGAGGCTTGTCTGAAAAAGAATACTTGTTGGTTTGAGCCTGGAGAGGCTTGTCTGTAAAAGAATACTTGGTTGTAGAGCCTGAAGAGGCTTGTCTGTAAAAGAATACTTGGTTGTAGAGCCTGAAGAGGCTTGTCTGTAAAAGAATACTTGGTTGTAGAGCCTGAAGAGGCTTGACTGTAAAAGAATACTTGTAATCTTGAAAGGTTAAGAGAAAATCCAATTGCTTGTTGGCATTGGGACTGGACGTAGCTCACCGTGGTAGTGAGTGAACCAGGATAAATTCCTTGGCTAAGTTCTCTTACCCTTATCTCTTATCAATTCTTTTTATACTAAATCAAGGGGTCAGAATAATTAATTTGATATTTTATAAAGGCACAAAACATCTTTTAAAATCAGTTTTTACAAGTCATCTGAAAACTTCAGACAGCCCGTTAAAAGCTTGTCTGAAATCGTGTTTTTAACACCTGGTTGCGAAAAAGCTTTCTAAAATATTTAGAAACACTATTCAACCCTCCTTCTAGTGTTTCCCTGTGTTCCTACACTATCATCATTACATCATCATCATAAGTGATATACACTATCATCATAAACATCATCATAATATTCACCATCATCAATAATCACATTACATATTATGCACACCAAAACATCATCAATCAAATGGCATATTCACCAATCATTATGCACACCCAATTATCATCAATCACATTGCATATTCACCTATCATTATGCACACCAAATCATCATCAACATCATTAATCATCAACACCATAATCATAATAAAGCATTATCAAACAACATCAATCATCATCAAGCACTTAGGATCTCAAAATCCACTCTGGTAATCGATTACCAACCTCCAGTAATCGATTCCCTTCAAACAAGGTCTCTGGTAATCGATTACAATCACCTTGTAATCGATTACCTGCAACCAAACACTCTGGTAATCGATTACATCATCCCTGTAATGGATTACCTGCAAGCAATCTCTCTGGTAATCGATTACCACAATCCTGTAATCGATTACCAGCGAACAAACAACACTTCTGGACTACCCAGAACACACTGGTAATCGATTACTACTCCTGGTAATCGATTACCCGCGACGCAGATCACAGATTTCACGATTTCTAACACATCTACATCACTCTATTCAACCTCTATTCAATCCTTTTCGATCAAACACCATTCATAATCATTAATATTCATCAAACTCATCAAAGTCATCAATCTTTAACAGTTTTACATGGTTTTCCCATTAAAACCCCAAATCATTAAACCCTCATTAACCCCTTTTCACTATTTTCTTTATTCTCATTCAATCCAATCAAGATTCACAAAGATTCACAGAATTAATCATCAATCAACATGTTTTCATCATACAATACTCAATATATATATATATATATATATTTCAATTTCAAATTTAGAGTCTTATGGTTGCCCTCACTACCCAGGCACCCCTACATGCATATACAAGTAGCACCCTCCCCCCCCCCCACCGTACCTTAAGCGAAGATCGATTACAGCAAGGAAGTCCCTTTCTTGGTTCTTGATGCTCACTCTGCAGCAATCCTCTCTTGAGACTCGTTTTCTCCCCTCCTTAGCGTTTCGCTCTCTGACGATAATACGAATAAGGATTAGGGTGACTGATAACCCCTCCTTACTAGAATGCCTAATTGGGCTTGGGCCCACTCTCAACCCCCTTCTCCTCTTTTAAATTTAAGCTGACTTTATGGATAAAACTAATAATAATATTGATCCTATTATTTATTCATCTATTTAATTAATTATTTCCTCTACTTATTTATTTAATTTAATTAATATTTTACTTAATAAAATTTTAGGATGTTACACATATTGTTAATCATCATTAATCTTGGGTGATTAGGATTAGTCTTAACTAAACTTGATTAAGGTTAATCCTAATTACTTAAGTCTTAATCCCCATTAAGTCTTAATCACATTATTAATCATTATTAACTCGAATAATTAAGATTAGTCTTAATTAAACTTGATTAGTTGATTAACTTAGATGATTAGGTTAATGGGTTCCTAAGTCTAATTTGGATCTTAATTATTCATGGGTGAAGTTAGAGTTGAGACCCAAAACTAACCTAAGTCCAATTATGTATCATGAATCTTTTATTTTATTTTATCATTATTCAGAGTTTTATAAGTAATTTATGAATATAAAAGCACAAACTAGTGGCCAAATGTTATATGACCCATAGGGGTCCATTTACTCAAGTTACTATTATGAAAACCAAGTGTTATGTTGACTTTTAACTTTTAAGTGGAATTAGGGTTTTACCCAAATTTCCTTTTTAACTTTATCACTTTTTACTTTCAACTTTTACCTCTAACTTTTTAAATTTAACTTTTAACCTTTTACTAATTCCTCATGGGTCAACTTAAGCCCACAAATACATTCAAATGGATCAAAGACATTCCCAACATGATCATGGTATGAATCTCATGAAGAACACCAAGAACATTCATGAACACCTTGAATTTCATGGAAAATCAATAAATTCCGAAAAACTATAAAACTCATATATGATGATCTATGCATACCCCACATCAATCCTATCATGTCAAATCATCAACAAACATATTCATTCACACAAAAGTTCATGCCTTTATATATAGTGTCAACATTTTTCTTAGATCTAAATTCACAAACAATTTATTTAATTCAAAATAGTGATTCATACAAGTTTATACTAATCATAGAAGCATATTCCAACCATCAAATAAAATTAAAAATCAAGCATACTCATCAAACCTCATATGGCTGAATCATATTCTCATACACACATGTTCATGCATTCAAAATTTTGACAAGAAAAAATGAAAAGGAAGGGGGGTCAAGGGTCACCCTCAATCTAGTAACCAATCCTACAAGAATTTCAAGGGCTCTCCCCTCCTTACCTAAGAAAGCTTGAGCTCTCAACAATGGAGGATGGATAAATTCGAACTCCACCAAATGGAATAACCTACCACTCTTTCTCTACCTTGCAACCTCTACAACAATATTTTCCAAAGCACCAAGGTGAAAATCTTTGGATTAAAGGAAAAAAAATGGAGCTTTTAACTAAGTGAGAAATCGAAGATGGAGAGGAAGAGGGAGAGGGGTTCACGATTAGGGTAAGGAATGGGAGGGAAAGGAAAAGTTGTTTTTAAAAGAGGGAGGAGACGGTTTCTTTATGGTACAAGGGTGAGGTAAGCATATCTCCTTTCACTTTTTGGTTAATTAACCATACTTTATGAGTTAATGTAGGTTCTAATTAATGCTAATAGTATGAGGATACTTTAATTAGGGATTGAAGTATTAGGTTAGGGAAATAATCGAAAAATAGGTCAGGGGCATTTTGTTGATTTTCTAGTAAGGGTGGGATCAAAATAGTAATTTCACACCCAAAAATTCTCAAAAACTTCTAAAAAAATATGGAAAAATAGGAAATTCATTCCTAACCCTATTTAAATCGTAATTGATGATTAAAATCATTTAATCCCCCATATACATTATGTCACGCAATAAAAAGTCATATAAGCATAAATGTACCACCGAGCACGTAGATCAGTTGGTAAGGGGTTGTTCCAGCTTAACCAGTGGTCCCGAGTTCGAGCCTTGGGAATGCAGCTATGTTAAATACTTGGAGGGAGAGCTTTGCCGCCCATAGAGGTCCTACCCGGCTCGAACAAGATTACCTCACGTGGATGATACCTGTGGTCTTGCATAAAAAAAAATATAAGCATAAATGTGGGTGTTATAGATTATTACAGGGGCAAGGGAACATGGATTCTGGTTTGGAATGAAGGGGGTGCAATGATTTGGTATGGGTCTTTTGTTATGGGTGAAGAAGATGGTTTGTGAGATGATGTTGATGATTTGGAATGGATGTTGTATTGTTGTGTGGCGTTGATGCCCAGTTGGTGAGTGATGTGGAGTAAAGATGGTTAAGTCATGGTGTTATACGACAATGTTAAGAAAACCAAACCGGATCGGCCGGTCCGACCGGTTGAACCGTTAACTGGACCTGTGACCAATCAGCTAATTGGACCAGTTATGCTAGTGAACCGGAGCTGACATCATCAACTCGTACTAAACTGTTGAAACTCGTTGCTTGACCAGACCCGAGTGAACCGTGTGCTTCACTGCTTCAGAGAATGAAGGACGCTTCCAATAAAATGACAAAAGTGTCGCTTGCTGATTCGAAGACGCAAACTGCAGTTTAATGAGAGACACGCCCACCAATCAACTACAATGATTCTATTAATAAGTGTACAATATTTTATGAGTTTAATATATGTACACTGTCAGTGTAAATAAGTTTTACACTGACATCCAATGATGTGCTGCCACATCATTTATTGAATTTAATAACACATGGAATGTCATATTCATTAAATAATGTGGCGACACACCATTGGATGCCTGTGTAAAACTTTTTTACACTGACAGTGTATACTAATTAAATCCTATATAAAAAGTAAAACAAAATTACTCATTAATAGATAGATAATGAGTCAATAATAATAATTAGTTCAATTTTAAATGCATTTTCTTGTATTATTGATATTTTGTGAATTTTAATTTTTCATAACCCTCAGTTTTTTCAATTGCATTCAAATCATGTCATAATTATAAATTAATATAAACTTACTTATTTTAATATATACATATATTTTTTAATATATCTCCGGTTTAATCGGTTCAACCAGTGAAGGGATGGGTTGCTGCCATGAATCCATGATTAGGAAGGAAGCAAACACCTGGGCACTTACAGCAAAACAAGTTTTTCTGAAAACAAAAATTGTTTAAACCTGTAATAGCAGGTAAAAATACTTGTGTACCATTACCCAAATTAAAAATTTGTGTACCTTAGAATCACTCATTCTTCAAATACTTTATTTAAAATTGTTTGATTGGTTTTTATTTGTTTAAAAGGAATTTCACTAGATATTATTATTAATAACTATTAAATATCTTATGAATCATTATTGTATAATGGGTTAGAGTACCCTTTGTATTCACTCTAATTCATTCTTTTTGCTTAGCAGAAAAACTATTAAATCTCTATTTCAATTATATATATATATATATATATATATATATATATAGCTTTGTCTAGGGTGTTTCATCTTATGGGTGAAATTAAATAAATTTTTAATCAATGGTCCAAATTTATTACCTGCTACCTATTATTTGTAACTTACAAATATTGCTAGTCAGTCCCTTTGTCTTTTTTAAAAAAAGAATTAAAAAACTACTTAATGTATTGTTAATATTTCACGGCTATAAATTCTTTCGTTCAATTATAACTTTTTTTTTAATTAAACAATTGTAACTTTTTATTTGTACAATAACTACATTATTAAATTATTGATTAATTAAAATTCTTATATCGTGTGTTTGTAATCCTAATATATAATAAACTTTGAAAAATTTATATAACATAAAATAATTTGAAATGAAATATATAATAAATGAAATAATTAAATGTTGAATAAATATTTATTTTTTATATTTTTACTTTTGCTATTTTACTTATTTTAAAATGGAATAGTAAAATTAGCTAGTATTTATAATATAATGTTATTTATTAATAAAATAATTTATTATTGGGGGATTTTATAGGCTTTATGATTGTTTTGGTTGTTGCATGTTGCTCATTCGCCTTAGGAGAGAAATAGATTGTGGAGAGAAATAGATTGGCTAGCTAATTATTCTTATAGCTTTTCTCTTGTCTCATTTTTTAGACAGACCTTCTACTGGAACAAATTTTTGGTACTCTTGTAAGTACTCCCCTCTTAATAATTACCTTAATTTATGGAAGTATTTTTTATTTTAATTTAAAAACCTTTAAAATGAAAAAAAGTAATTATATAAGACTAGATGTTAATATCAAATAAAATCAATATCTACTACACAAGTATTTATATTATTAATAAAATTTGGCTATTTATTTAATTTGTGATTTATATATGTGTTAATTAGTATATAAGTATTTTTAAATTTTTAATAAATATGTATTAATTGCATATAGTAATTTTAATTGATCATAATAAAAGATTAAAAAATTTAAAAATAAACTAAAATAAGATTCTTAGATTATCATAGGGTCGGATTGGTGAAGGGTTTGGATAGTTTAATGTCAGCTTCTAAATTAAAACCCCAAAGCATTTCTTATAAAAAAACAGATCACATAAATGTAATTATTAAATTTGATATTAAAAAATTCATACAATTATTAATTTATATGCTTATATTTAACTTAATTACCATATATATTATAATATTATTTTTAGATTTTACTTACTTATTTTCTAAATATTACATAAAATAAGCATTTTATTTACTTATTTTCTAGAATGATGGAAATCTCATACAAACTAGAGGTTATGATTGTGTCACATAATAAGTCTTTTAGTGAGTTAACGGTAATTGAACGGAAGGATTATTTGCTGGAATGATCATATATAATTCTGAAACTAAATATGAGGTTATGATTGTGCCATGTAATATGAAAATTTTGGGTTATTATATACAATTTTCTCCTATTTTTCCATCACAACTAGCTGATTTCTACAAATAAATAAAAATATGACCAAGATTTTATTTTTCTTATTTAAAAGAAATTACTTTATCAATTTAAAAATTTATTGTAAAACCCTCTATTATTTTTTTTAAAAATATCTTATGCCACTATCTCACTTTTGTCTTAAACATCACTTGTATTCGCTTTTCGATGTGCTAAAACTGGAAAACCCATACTCCTTTTGCAATCAAGGATTTGAGCAATATCCACGATGCATGATTATCTAAATTTTGAAATTCTTGTTGATAGACAAAGTTATGGAGCAGTAAATAACAAATTCAAACTAACTTCTAATATTTATTATAAAAAAAATCAACACTTTAACGAGTAAATATTTTCAAGACTAAAGTTTAAATAAATGAAAAATTTGACATGTTAATCATAGAAATAAAAAATTAAATATATTTAAAAACAAATAAATTGACATGTGTAAACTTAAAAATAAATATAACAGTACCTATTAGCAAATATTGAAACATGAGATTTAATATATCCAGCAGGTCAACTTACCTATAGTAGCAGATTATCTCCCTAAAAAAGGAGTGAAACCCCGGTGTTTTACACGCGTGATAAAACACCCTAGAACAATCATATATATACATACATACATATACATATATATATATATATATGGTTTTTTCTATGATGCACTGATTTAAAAGTCATTGTACCATACACAATTATATTTTAGTCATTGGATATTTCTAGTGCCCACCATCAATCATTTTAAATTCATATATAACTAGCAAATTGGTCCCTGACTTTTTTAGAGTCATGCAATTTAGTCCCTAAAAAATAGAAAACCCTAACATAGTCCCTGACTTCTTGTTTTTTCTTTCACTATAGTCCAACTTTGTGTTTCCCGTTAATTTTTTTACGTCGTGTCACGTTTAGTGACACTCTGTCTCACTGTTTGTCACTATAGTGTCCACTATGACACAAAAATGATGTGGTTTTGTCAAATTTTAGCTTGAAAAGGCTTTAACGATCCAACCATTGTGTGTTTCCCTATTTCCCCTTTTTCTCTCTTCTCCCCGTTCTTCATACGAAGGTCTCAACTTCAATGACGTTATTTTTGTGCCCCGATGACAAATAGTATGACAGTGTCACGAAACGTGACATATCATAAAAAAAATTAATGAGAAACACACAGTTGGACTATAGTAAAAGAAAAAAAAGAAGTCAGGGACTATATTTGGGTTTTTTATTTCTTAGGGATTAAACTGCATGACCCTGAAAAAGTCAAGGACCAATTTGCTAGTTTATTCTATTTTAAATTATCATTATTTATATTTATTATTGTTATAATTTATATTTTTATAGTGATATTTAATTCAATATAATCACTATAATTAATTAATGGTGATGCATAATATTAATAATTTAAAATGTAAAAGATACTTTTTATTTTTAGAAGTTTTACTTAAAAAAATTTACTATTTTGTCCCCATTTTAGATTTTATTGGTCACTTTCACTACCTTACTTTTATATATATAAAGATAAAGATAAAGATTATTAAAATATAATTTTGTACGGCGCAACAATTTTAAAACTCGTGCACCCTAGACTTAGCCATTCATATATATATATATATATATATATTATCATTCAAATAAGTATTTATATTAGAATTTGAATTGTAAGTCTTATATTACACACAAACACAAATTTAAACAATTCAACCAATAATTCATTGTTCACCTAATTCGATCAGTGACCGAATGACTTAATAATCCAACCAAATCAAGTACTCGTGTGAGTTTTATAGCATTGAAAGATCATGCTTAAATTAATATACAAATGTTGATAAGCAAAAATTATAATTTATATAAATTTATATATCAATTAAGGCATATAAATTCAAAAAATAATAATAATAATAAAAGCAATATACGGGTTATTTGTTGAGTTTAACTATACAACGGGAGGTAAAATATTCCCAGCCTATTTCTTCCATAAAGTAACAGCCAAAATATCAACTAATCAAGAAAATCCAAGTTGATAGAATGAGTTTTATAACATAATCCATTGAATTCTTTGGTCATGTAAAATTAAACAAGGAATTAACCTAAAACAAATGACCAAGGGATATATACAAGGGATAATTGTTGCTGGAACCCTGAAAGATAATTTGCAATGTCTTAGTGAATGGTGATTGTTACTCAATCCTTTAATATGATATAAGCATGCTCTTTACAGGAGGATGTATCCCCCATCTTCTAAGTAGAGCTCTTACTATCTACTGCTTCCTTGAGCTTTCTCCCTAAAGCAAATGCTAGAGGAGGAGGAACAGCATTACCAATCTGCCGGTGCTTATGTATGATGTTGCCAGAAAATTGGTAGTTATCTGGGAAGCCCTGCATTTATAGATGAAAAAAGAAGTTAAGCTAAAGACTAAACCAAATCAGATGATATCTTCCTATTTCCTAGGCAGTGATTGCTGTTTGTTGGGACCATTGTTCCACACTACAATTGTAGATTCTAAATTATTGGACATCACAATTTTAAAACTATGAACTAACACCAATCAGGGTTCTTGTTA
Organism: Sesbania bispinosa; assembly: GCA_026901365.1. NCBI lineage: Eukaryota > Viridiplantae > Streptophyta > Magnoliopsida > Fabales > Fabaceae > Sesbania > Sesbania bispinosa. The sequence continues at coordinate 87,314 of QLOH01000648.1, read as the reverse complement.
CCGTCCACATATTTGCATAAAATGATCAGAATTCTCCAAAATAATTCAGAAATAACATAAATTAATTCACATAATTTAATTTCCAACTTTCTTAGGATTCCATTTCTTATCATAGCATTTACGGTGACAACTAACTAGAGTAATAGACTTACTTGAGATCGATCACATTCACAAACAGTAATAATTCTGTCTTGGTCAGGATGGAAGCACATTCCCACCTTCCCCATTGGTTGAGGGTCTGTAATGGAAGTTGGGAAATTCCCTTGCCAATCCAACCTACCAAACAGTCCCTTCCATTGATTATGCCGCTTAGCTGTGTTTGGCAAGCACCATGGTATCAAATCACCAACTTGTCCATTGGACAGTTTTATCTGCATTTTATTAGGCATCACAAATTAGATTACTCACAAAAATTGTTATGCTAAAATTCACAAAGATTTAACTTCACCTTTTCATCTGGAAGATCACGCCAATCGGCACCTGGTCTCTTAGGCACCTGGTCTCTTAGGAATTCTCTGGCATCGAATCAAGTTCAATTCATTCATCTCCTTTGATATGTGATCAGTCAAGACAGCCATATCACGCCGAATCTTCTTTTGGAACCATGAGACAGGATCATGTTGATACTGTGCAACATAAAACCAGATAAGTAATGAGTGTGAAGGTAACTCAAATTATTTAAGATGTAAGGATATGTAACATGTATGTTTCCTATTTCAGATACCTCCATGTTTACTTTAGAGGCTCCATTGCTCACAGGTGGTAGATCACCAATGGTATCCCGAACAGTTATTGCACGTAATGGGGCACCAATTGCAGTGCTACGGGCAGCAGCATATTGGACATTTTCTGACAATGTGATTTTCAACTCAGGGGCAGCAAAGACATGCATTGGTTCTGGCCACTCAGGAAGAACATCCTCTGGAGAGGCTGCCCATATAAATGCCCTTTTTCTTGACTGTGAAACCCCAAAAGCTCCAGCCTCAAGGATACCAAACCTCACCTTTTGGACAAGCAAATCAGTATTGATTAGTTCCTTCAGACTATTCATCATCAGCTCTAAATGTGCAATGACTAAGGATGAAAATGCAGTAATGTAATATTACCTGATAACCCATCTCAAGAAGTGAAGCCAAGGTTAAACGGAATGTCTGTCCTTTATTGAAAGACACAAAGTTCCTCACATTCTCCAACAAGAAATACCTTGGCCGGAAATAATCAGCAAAGGATAAGAATGTTAATATCATCTCACATTGAACTTTACTCCAACTGCTTTGGTTAAACCTATTCATCCCAGAGAAACCCTGGAACAACACATTATTCAGTGACTACCAACAAAGTATTATTAACAGCAGAATGGAAACAAAGCAAACAGCTACACAGACCTGGCATGGAGGTCCCCCATTAATAAAATCAACTTGCCCAGGCATGGGTAAACTACTTATTTCCTTCTCATCAAGCTTCGCGGCCAATTCTGAAGCCTCAAATGTTGAGATACAATCATCTATGTCCCCACCCTTCTCCATTACAGCCCTGCATTACAATGCATTTATGAGTCACTTAAATGGGTTCCACTCAGACTCTATTCCACCTTCCAGCATGGAATATTTTTTCTATATGCAATCATTTACCTAAGAATAACATTGCAATTGTTAATAAACACCAACGCTTCAGGATGATTAGCTTTAAAACGCATCCCCAGCTGGTTCTTCATACTCAATAGCCCATTTAGTTAATGAAACTCCTGAAGCAATCAAGCAGTATCAAGTTATATTATGCATTGATAGCATATACAGTTATGTTTTTTGTTATAATAGTGTAGTTAAGATTACCAGACTGCTGCAACCCCTCGGATAAGCCACCACAACCTGCAAAAATGTCCAAGGTTGCTAAACGTTTTTCATTTGATGTCTTGCTTTCCTTATCAGGCTCTGAAGGGCTATCTCCCTCTTTACACTTTCCTTTTCTCTTTCTAGCTGCAGAATCAGCTGTATATCCACTTGAATATTTTACTTTTATATGAGCTGGCAACTGTAAAGAAATTGAAAAAGAAAATAGTTAATTATTGGAAATCATACAATGCAACTGGTACACTTGCACCAGAATTTTGAATTGATGGCATGAATAATAATGATGGTGGTGATGGTGATGATGGCGATGATGGTGAAAATTAATCAACAATAAAGTTAAAAATCTCAATTGTAGTTTAATGAAAAAAATAGTGGCAGAAAGGATATCTACATAGAATATTTGCAATGATTAAAATTTAGATTTAAATTTGATTCACTAACAGTGTAGAATTTTACACTACCAGTGGACCATGTCCATATGGCACCACTGGTTTCAAAAAGAGCTGACTTTTATTAGTACAAGTAAAATCCTTAGTTGCTACAATGTGGCACTTTCTTGTTTATTAAGTGTGAAAATAGTTTACATTGTTAGTGAGTGAGATTTGAACTCCATTAAATTTTTACTGTGGACAGTGAATATAATGGGACCAGACAACAAGATCAAGCTTTGGGTAGACACTGTCACAGTCACAGTGCAACAATCCATTCTATAGAGCAATCATTGATACCTAGTACTATAGATAGGTTCTGAACAGCAATTAAATGACAAGTGAACAGAACACAGCTTACAGGATAATGACCAGCTAGATATCTGATGGATTAGAAAGCACAATAACACTTGTGCAACTGAGCCGAGAAAAGAATACCTGCTTGAGTGACCCAGTGGCAGGATCATACAAGTGCTCGCAGAAAAAAACATTTTGGAAGATTCCAGGGGCACTGCATTCAGGGATGTCATTCTTTTTTCTGACTTCACATTTCCCTTCTATGGATTGTACAGAGATTGTATGTGTTTCATCACTGTAATACACCTAAAATTACAAATAATGAAATCTAAGTCAATATAAAAACTTACACAGACAAGATACACAAAGTAGAACCAATAATCAAAAGATAACAGCAATATGCATACACAAAGACCAGCTCACTTATCAAAGTCAATTAGATAAAGCATGGATAGCCTGGTACCAAAAAAATTAAAAAATTCACATAATTATCACATCTATGCATGATCCATAGGGTATGATCATTTTTCTTGCTTTCAGTAAAATTATTTGTGATGTCTCTTGTGTGCATGTGTGTTGATTCAATTATTAAGTTTTGAATTCTAAGTAGCTTTCACCTCTTGTATATCAGAGCAGTATGCCTTCTCATTTGATACATCCTCTGGTCGGAAGAACCTTCTGATTTTGACCTGTGTAGATTTTATTTCAGCTTGTTTTATTTCCTTTTTGACAATGATCTCAAGCACTTGGCACACAACATAAGCTTTCAACACTACATTCCTCCCACTCTTATAAGTTGCCTGCTCTATCCTTTCCTCAAACTCAAAAGGACTTACATAAATATAATCATTAAGAGAATATTCAGTTCCTCTCAAAAAGAAACCAGACTTAGATGAATTCACTTTGAAAATATCCTTCTCCTTTTCAGCCTCCTTACAAATGCCAGACCCTAGACCCAAATCATCAAATGGAAGGCTGAAGAAAGCACCTCTTTCAGGCCAGTACAGGCTTTTACAGTAATATTCAGTAGGTAGTCCATTCTTCTTCCTTTCTTCTGCTCTAGCCCTATCAATTTTATCTGCAATGATATTATCCTTTCGATGCTGATGACCCCAAGGCCTCTTTTGAATATTTACAACAACTGTCTGCTTAATATCCTGCAGTCCCAGATCCCTGCATTCATTAGTCAAAAACACCTCTCTCTCATTAGCAGCGTTGCCAAGAACAGTCTGACAACCACGCTGCAACATCCTGCCATGAAACATTTTTCTTCCTTCCTTTGATTCATACATATATTCAATATAATATATATCAGGAAGTTCATCTGATTCTTCAACTTCCACTAAAACAGATTTTCCCACAGAAACAGTTTCTCCATGAACAATCGCCTGCTTATGAAGAAGAAATCCAGAATGGGTCCTACCTTCAGGATCCCCCTCCCATCTTATTTCTCCATCAGCAGAAAATTTTTTCGTTTGTTTGGTAACTGAATGTGATTTTTGGGTTCCCTCTAAACATGTCTCCTCCTCAGTATCCTCATCTTCATTCTCCTCCTGCTCCTCTACTTCATCCTCATCCTTTAATTCATTAGCTGTTTCCTCTTTTGAATCCTCTGGCAAGTGGTTTGAGTAATACTCTCCCCATATTCTATTGATCAACTTCGTCGTTGTAGCTTGCATGGCTTTCCTCTTGGACACGAGAGTAGCCACTGCTGCCCTAGGATTTAAATTTGGTTCACTCCTTGGCAGAATTTTCTTCTTCTTCACTAACCATTTAGTATGGTTCCTTGCTTCCATTTTGTTCATAAGACCAGTCACAAATGCAGACTTTCTGACCTTTTCATCAGGATATTCCGCAAACAGTTGCAGAATAATCTGTCCATGGACAACAACATAACTCTCAACAGCCAATGGATCAGAAGAAATGTATGACTTATCCTTCCGAGTAAATTCAGATACTTTTCTGATGACATCTCCAAAGGAAAGTCGCGACACTCGGCTCTGCTCCTTCAACAACGTGATAATTTTTATAGCAACCCTTGCAGTTTTCAATACCAAGGAGCATACTGCTTCGATGGTTTGCCAAGTCTATACCTGAAAGAAATAAGTGTGACTGAGCCTGATCATCATCATTTTATTAAGGAATTATGACATTTAGAACCAAAATATTATATATATATATATATATGTGTGTGTGTGTGTGTGTGTGTGTGTGTGTGTGTGTGTGTACATGTGTGTGTGATCTAAATTCAGTATGCACAAATGTTTAATTCATGATAAAATTCATCCATGACGGTTAACCCAATTTACTTGCAAAAGCTTATATTGAATACCTTATATTGACAGTTTGATACTCCAGAAATCTAATGAATTCTCTAATTATATTTCATTTCGAATAAAATTCTGATAAAGTATAACCACAACAGCCTATATTACAGTCATACATTAACATACAGAAGTAACTAGCATCTTATTTGAGATCTAAGAAATGCAAAAATTACAAATAGCATTTATTTTAGACAAGTAACATACCAGGCCATATCTGTTCGGATGGATATGAAAATCATAGATGATCCAAATTCAATCATCCATTCCTTTATGGCACTCAGATAAATTGGAATTCCGTCAGCAACCTGAGCTTCAGAACCAATGGAAGAAGATTGGCCAGCCTCAGTATCCAGATGGAATCCACTTCCATCATCTGAAGTCATTATACCTGATCCACAAATGGTAACATCAATCTCTGAACAAGGTTTCATAGGAAGAAGTTCCAAGGAAATCAGTCTTGCATCAGAGTTGTATAAAGACCAATTGTGGAGCATGCTTCGAGGAAGATCTTCAATGTCATACATATCATAGTCATTATCAAAAACTATAAATTCATCTGTTTCTTGAAGGGGGGTTTTATAATAAGCAGGAAGAGGGTAGTCATTGGCAATCTCATCTTCATTAATTTTGATATAATATTTGTTAGATGCAAAGGCTGATCTGTGGTTTTTCTTCTGTTTCATAGATTGCCAATACTCTTCTTCCTGCAATAGTCGTGCCAACTTTACATCCTCATCTACAGAAGCTATTGAATTCATTTGATTCTTGTTCTCTTCTTCTCCAACTCCAGAATCAATCCTTAGACTTCCATTTGAAGGCATTACTTGTGCATGTGCACAGTTTGCTTGTTTCCTACACTCATCTCTAAGAGTAACAAGAGCAGGAATATCTGCAAACATCTTGTCATTTGTCTTGGATGTCATGTCTAAACCTATGAGCTGCTTATATATAAACTCACCCTGAGAAATAACAAAATCCTTTAGAGATGCAGTTCCAGAAAAGCACTTGCTACCACTCATTGACCAGCAAGTAACTCATCAAGACTTAACTCAGGGTCCCCACCAGATGACTTTGCAAGTTTTTTGTATACTTCCACGCATGCACGGGCCTTTTCAAAGAAATGATCAAAAAACTTTTTGTAACTAGTAGCTGGTTTCAGGCAATCATAATCAGCAATATCGGTAGAAAGCCATATCACTGGAAAACCATCTTCATAGCCAGATATATCCCATGTTTCAATTCGACCAAAGCCTTCACATCTAATACCTTTCTCTTTTTTCTTGTCTGTACTTGGTTCCAGTGGCAACACAACTCCAGAGATAAATAAATCATTAACTTCTAGCATCTCAAGTGGCTGTGCTGTACCATTTTCATCATGAAGGATGAAGTCTGTAAGTCTTCTATTTGGACGGCCATCATCCTGTCCACAAGTCATGCGGACAGCCAGAGTTTCATCATCAACAACCTGATCCTTCTTCACTTCGATAAGGCAAGATTTCTCAGATATGGAAAAGGATTTCTCCTTCAAATTTTTATATGCTGCATCTCTTTTTGGCATTTTGCGAGTAGCAGAAGGCTGCTCACTTCTCTCTGCCAAACTTCGCTTCTTTTGTTTATCTCTAGCCATATCTTCCTTTTCAGTTTTGGAAACAACGGATTTCTGTTTACTCTTGCTGTTCTTAACACCTATTTTGAATATTAACAGAAAGAAACGGGATAAACAAGTGAATTTATAAATTTGATAAGAAAACCAAGGTAAGTGATATAAAGACAGTAACAAAAGGCAAATGAAACAGGTATGAGACATAAACAAGAGATTTATGAGCATCATAATCATCCACAATGCCGGTAAAATAGCAAGGCAAAAAAGGAAAAGAAAGTAGAACTTTCACACATGATCAAGCAAATAATATAAACATAAAAAAAGCAGAGTATATGGGAGCCAGTAAATTAGGAATACATCAGAGTAATTTATGTTTGATTATAACCATAGTTATCAATCCCGGATAATGGAGAATAGCAGTCAATCCAAAAAATGCTATAGCGCTATAGACTTATAGCGCATAGCAAGATGATCGCTATTTTGATGTAATTTATAATAAATACATATAAATGCTTAAAAATTGAAAAATACTCAAAAAATTTGACATATTCATAATTAACCATTAAAAGTCATAGGTCTTAAGCAAACATACAAGTGAGACGCAGTGGTTCTAAGCTTTGAAAGGGTTTTCTAGAAGTTGAACCCCATTTTTATATCCAAAAACCCAAAATTACCCTATAAAATGCTCCTTTAACATTAATATTGGAGGAAATTATCAAGATTTTGGATGGCATCAGCATACCGGTGCTACAAATACTGCTATTTTGGCCACTATCGCAGCCACTACGGCCACTACAATGAAATGTGATGCTATGATAATGCATATAGCGGCCACAGTCAAGGGCCATTGCGCATCGCTGCGCCACCATAGCACGCTATTGATAACTATGATTATAACTTTGAAGGCAGACCTAGCATCTACACATAATCTTTCCTCAGACCCTTTTCACATGAAAAAAATAAGATTATTAGTAGTCGTAGTAAAGAATTGTGTGATTAATACAAAGGGTAAGAGGTGGGAAAAAGCAGAAAAGGAAATGAGTAGCAGAACACAAACAGTAATGAAAATAGATAGCAATAAAAAAAATAATTGGGTTTATAATCTTTACATATGCATAATAGTTAATTGAGAAACGCACATGTCAATCTCAATTAATTAAATTAAACCTTACCCGCATTGGGATGTACTGGATGCTAAATCCAGTATTCCAGCGCATATTCTTTGCAAGAATCAAATAGATTTCCAAGAGATTAATTTTGTTTCCAATTCAAATTTCATTTCTTTGATTTTTTAAAATCAACACAGAAACATCAACTCATGTATTAAATTTGAGTCTTCATTCTTAAGTGTGAAAATTTCTTCTAACCTACTCTCCTTATCAACGAGTCGCGTGACTTCTATATCAAGCACATCACCTTTCGATAAAGTTACTATATTTTTACTCTTCTTCAATACTATTATTTAAATTTAATCAATCAGCTCTTCAATTTTATCCCGACTATGCATTCTCAACTTTTACAACATTACATTGGAAAGTAAACAAGTCAACTGTGTAAAATCTGGTCTTTCAAGACACCACAACATCTATATTGTTCTTAAAAAGGCAAAAAAAAACCATATCAATTGCTTTTGTTTGCAATTTTTTACAATATCAAGGATTGAATAGTAACCACAACCCAATTTTAAACCACGCATACCAGATTTCTTGTAAAACTCAATTGCTAATTTGTTATTTATCAAAATGATTTACCAACATCCCGTAATTACACCTAGCAGTATTGCATTTATGAGCACCTATTACTTCCATTATCTACCATTGCTTCAAAACTTGAATTTAAAAATTTAGGACATCAAACCAAAAGAATGAACCACTTATTAGTTAACCAACAAATAAGCTTGGTCATCAATGCTCACAAGTGCACCCAACAAAAAGATAAGACTGTAATCAAGCCATGAAACAACACAATAAATATAACATCTAAGCTACCAATGCGAAATCCAAATTAACAAACAATTCAAAACACGAATCTATCTATTAAGTATGTGTTTAAAAAACATTTTTTCAGCTTTTAAAAAATATTATTAAAAAAAACATGCACTGAGTTCCAACATATCAATAAGCAGTAGCAACTGGTGCCATCATAAAGCATTTGCAAAATCATCATCATCATCAACAACAACAACAACCACTAGGTATATAAAGCATATCAGGGTTGAGGAAACAAGAAAAAATTTCAGCAACAGAAACCTACCAAAGGACAAAGTTGCTATGGCTTCAAATCCTAAGCAAGAACCACAGTACAGCCCAAAGATCGAATTTTTAATACAAAAGTAACGATAAAACAAAAATGGGTATCAGAAAATTATAGAAACAGTAAAAAAAGATGAACAATAATCCTTCAACCATTCATCCAAAACCACACAAAAAAACACCATGTTATGAGAACAAATACACACTCAATAAAAAGTCAGTGACGGTAAGTAGATTCATGTACCCGGTGAAGAGAAACAAAGCAGAGGTTGTAGAAAGGTTAGGGCTACTTTGAGCTCAAAAGCAAAATAGATGAAAACAAACCGAGAGGCGAGAAAAAAGGGTTAGATGAAAATGGTGTATTTATATTACCCGATTGATTGGGTGCTGAAGAATTAAGAAGAGAAGCAGAACCCATATGTGTAGAATTGCCTTCCTTTTTAGGCAACACGCAAGTTTTTGATCTATTGAAGTGGATTTGGGAAGTTTTGGGACTAAGAAGGCATGTCGATTCTTATTTGAAGCAATTTGTGGCTTTTGGACCATTGCCTTTGGCGGGGACGAAATTTTGGGAGAGGGTTTTTTGGCGCCCATGGAATATCAAAGAAGAACTAAAAGAAAAAGAAATGGACAAAAAAGAAAAAACCAGCATTGCACATTTTACTTAACTTAATTTCCCACCTTCATAGGAGAATCTGAATACTTGTCAAAAGGATTGCCCTATATGAGAAATGAGACACCATAACATGTGTTGGATCGAGTGGAAGGCGTTAGGATCCTCTAAATATATATGTAGATCTAGCGAGAGATAGTAGATTTTAGGGCTAGTTTGTTTGTGTTTAAAAAAAGTATTTTTTAAAATTATTTAAAAAAATTGATTTTATTTTAGAGATTCTTGTATAATTAGAAATAAATTTTCGTTTGGCTACAATCATAAAAAAAAACATTTTATTTGCCATAATAAATGTTTCCACATTATTAATTAATGTTTTCACATTGTTAAAAAGTTTTTTCTCTCTTCGATTTTAATTGTTTTTTTCAAGAAGCAACAGAAAACTGATTATTTTCTAATTTTACTTCTTGAAAAAAATTTAGACAAACATCTTAAAATTTCTTATAAGTGATTTAAAAAAAAAGAACTGATTCTTTTGAGAAATAATTTTAAAAAACGGGCTCTTAATCTTTGACAAAAAAAAAGTAGATTTTAATCTCATCTATTAAATGGAATGATATTTTGAGATACTAAAAAACTTCTCATAGAATAATTTTAATGAATTAATTTTTTATATTTTACTTTATATTATTAACATATTATCTTTCTTTGGAGGATGGACATATAGATAAAATAAAAAAATTATAAAATAATAAAAATGAAAAATAAATGAATTTATATATTTTAAAAATGAAGAGAAAAAAGAAAGTAAAAAAATTGAATATTTTCTTTTTCTCAATTTCATCTTCATTAATATGGTTTTATTGTTAGAACAAGGTCGAGAATTTCTTTCTAGAAATTGGAGTATCTCTATACATCTCATTCTCAGGAAAGGGAGTTTTTGTAGTAACTTTTTTTAAAAAACTTTATATTCTAAGACATCCACCTAGAGCAATTCGTGTGTGAGCACAACCTTACCACGTCTGATTTAGGCACAACTAATTAAAAAATTACACATCATTAAAATAAAATTAAAAAATCCACCGTGTAAAATTAGAAAAAGAAAGTGAAACCCCTCTCTCAACACTTCCATATTTCTTCTGCAGAGTCCCAAAAGTGAAACCCCTCTAAATACTTCCATATTCCGTTATTCCAGCGAGCGATAACAACACTACACCTCGGCAAGCACAGTGGCTACGGTGGCTCTACAGAGGTGCTCACTACTCTGCCTTTTTTTTCGATGTGACTGTGCGACTTTGGTGGAATGGTGGTGGCTACGGCCCCGAAAATCTGTGATAGTGAAGCGATGTTGATTAGCTCCAACAAATGGCTCACGGCTCCGGTGACATGGATATGCGGTGGGAGGGGGTCGTTTGTTTTGGTGAATCAAAATAGACCGGGACCGGTATGATGTCAGAGACGCAGGGGATTTGGACATTTTTCGATGATGATAGTGGGGATGACGTCATTGATGGCATTATGTAGCAGAACCTTTGAACCATGAGTATAGTTATGGCAGAATGATCGAAAAAATTTTCATTTGCAGCGGGTGGGGAGAAGAGTGATGAAAATTGATGATGAATGGAGAAGAAAAAATTTGGTACAGTGCCATTGTTGTCTTCTTCCTATGAGAAAAGCCACGAGATGTTTCTGAGAATGCTTTGAGTAAGAGATAAAGGAGGAGGCAAAGGCAATTGAGAGAAACGAATTTGGCAAATTTAATTTGAAAATGAGGGGTGACTCGGGTGAGGAGTGTTTTTTTTACCGCGTATATTTTATTTATTTTTATTTTATTTGTTGTAATTTTATGATTGGATGTGTCTAAATGTGATGTTTTGGGTTTGTGCGCATGTAAGAATTACTCCATCCACCTAATAGTAAGCAAGTGGCTTGTAGGGTTTTCTTTTATTAGATTGTAGCCCTTCTTTATTTTCATCGCGTAACCAAAAAACATAAGTTAACCATGATGGATGCATTAAATAGTATAATTTGGGAACATCATCTTTTTATCAAATGTATTTAAGAAGTCCTTTTTATAGAATTTGAACTTTAGCTAACTTAATTAATTTGTTGGTTGTCACTTTATTTATTTAATTGTCAATTCCATTATTCTTTTATCAAATGTATATATGAAATTCCTTTTATAAATTTTTGGTTTGGAGTTAATTTGGTTAAGTTGATAATTGTCACTTCGTTGGTCTGACCACTAAATTAATTATCCTTTAACAAATTTACTTAAGAAATTCCTTTATAAAGTTGGGACGCTAAGTTAATTTAATTATATCGTCACTTTGCTTATTTGACTGTTTATTTAATAATTTTATTAAAGCTCAATTTTGTTGAGGAGAAATTGGGGGTGAGGGCGAAAAAATTGAGGAAAGAAAAATATGTTTGTATGTTTGGTACTAATTGTCCTACTCGTGCTATGCACGGGGATCCTTAGTAAAGACGTATTAAATAATTTTACAGATTTCATCTTTAATACTTACTGTCATTATAATGGTTGATAATGACATTATATGTCTCGCATTACATTGATCCAATATCCACTATAATGATGCACACTATGTTATACACATAAATATATTTTATTATGAGCTAAATTCTCAATTTCTAATCAATTATTATGATTATTCATATTTTTCTTTTAATATAAATATCATGCTCTAGAAAAGGTAATTATGTTGTTTGTAAGTTTAGGTTGGATTGGAATAGGTGATAGGTAGAACATTAAGCATGTAGACAAAATTAAAAATATTAATAATAAAATGAAGAAACGGTCTGAACTATTTAAAATAAAGCAAATATATAGTTTGATCTTTGAAATTAGCACCTTATAAGTTTTGATTCCCAAAAGTATTGATGTGTCCAAATTAAATTTCAAATAGTACCACATACATTAGAGTCATCTTGTGTATCTTTATCAATGTGTAAAAATTAATATCTAAATGTGTCAACTTCACACTTCCATCTTTTCTTTTTGCTATAAAGGTAGAAAATGCCTAACTAAACTATAATACTACTGTATTGTCCGGATTATCCCGACCCAATACCGAACATAGATCAACAGTGGATCGGAGGTCGCCCGTAGAACCATAAGGCCCAATGCAGGCGAGCTCATCGCCCTAGTCTACTAGGCCTTGTGCTCGGGGGGTTGTGTACTGTATGGATTATCCCGGTCTAATACCGAACATAGCCCAACATTGGGACGGAGGTCATCCATTGGGCCACGAGGACTTCTAGGGTAGCAAGCACGCATAACCTCTCCCAAACTATACCCGAGTATCTCGGTAACCTCCTCCCAACTGTGCCCGAATATCTCGGTTCTCAGGCCTTATCGCCCTAGGACTGGGCATAAATAGGGGAGGACGCAGTCAAAAGGATTCAACTGATACCTAACCACTGACGGCTAGGTCTAAGAAAAAGAAGACTTAGTGCCCGGTCATCGGAGGTTCTTTGAGAACAATTTGGCGCCCACCATGGGGCGGCGGTGAAACTTTTCCTGTCGACCACACAACGACGTCGAAGATTATGACCAGAAACACGCGGTCCAATGGGCCGAGCTCGACGAATGATGGAGCAGTAGAAGGAGACAATCAATTATTGCAGCAACTCATGCACGAAATGCAGGAACTAATGGGGCAAAACCAAGACTTACAAGCAACAGTCGCTAACATGAATCAGGATCGGCATGAAGGAGAGCAAGAATTGAGGGAGTTGAGGCAACAGAACCAGGCGCTTCAACAGAGAATGACGGCCTTGGATCATGGACGAGGAGGCGAGGAAGAGGCGGACGGGATAGTAATGGAGTTTCAACCCTTTTCAGATGAAATATATGTCACACCATACCCCGACAACTTCAAGGATCCTACATTGGCGACTCATGATGTGACAACTAACCCAGTTACGCACGTGGTGGCTTTTCACACTTAAATGATAAGCAAAGGATTAGAGGACGCGTTACAATGTAAGTTATTCTCCAGAACCTTGACGAGGTCGGCGCTCATATGGTTCACTAAGTTGCCGACTAGATCGATCACTAGCTTCGCAGATTTCACAAAGAAGCTCATGTCCCAATTCTCGGATCGTTGTCAGAAGAAGTGGACAGCGGGGAGGTTGTTCAGTGTGAGGCAACAAGCGGGGGAATCTTTAAAAGACTATCTCAGGAGGTTCAATGACGCCACGTTATTGGTGACTAACCCTAATCATGAGGTGTTCATCTCTACATTCGTTGAAGGATTGAAAGTCGGGCCTTTCAACGAATCTCTGGCACAGAGGCCGCCAGTAACGATGGAGGAAATACGACTACGTGCAGATTGCTACGTTAAAGGAAAGGAGAGCAATGTTGATAAGAGAAAAAGGATGCCTGAGGGGCAGAGCACCAGAAGAACAATGAGGGGACGGATAGAATGCCTCAGGCAGGGGAGACAGGCGAGCTGCACGATACAATCCATTGAGTGGAAGGCCAAATGGGAATCGTTTGAACTTTGCAGACCCAAGGAAGACTTCTCAGTGGGTCACGGGTGATTACATACCCTTGAACGCAAAAAGAACTGGCATCTTAAAAGAAGTGTACAATGCCAATTTGTTAGATCCCCCTTACCGGCGAGAGGTCCAAAAGGGCCATATAAGAACAGATGGTGTGAGTTCCACAGGGTCCAGGGACATGATACTGAGGAGTGTTGGGATTTGATGAATCAAATAGAAAGGTTGATAAAGGACGGGTATTTACGGAGGTACGTTTCCACAGGAGGTAGGCGACCTGGCAATTAAGGTCTGAGAAGAAATAATACTGCTGGAACGAGGGCGAACACTGGAGAGAAACAGAATGACCCACCGGAGGAAAACATCAGAGGGACAGTGGCGACCATAGCAGGAGGTTTCATCGGCGGAGGGACTACCAGTTCTGCTCATAGGCGCTATGCCAGATCGGTGATGCAGATCAGCTCGGAGCCAAGATGAGAAGCCACCCACAGACAACCCGCTATGGACTTCGAGGGGATAAAGGAACATGAGCATGATCCTATGGTGATTGAGGTGCGCATGGCCAACTATAAAGTGCAGAGGGTTTTGGTTGACCAAGGTAGTTCAACAGATATACTGTATTGGCGGACGTTTAAAAAGCTGGGGTTGTCGCAAGAATGTCTGTTACCATTCGCGGGTTCACTAATCAACTTTGCAGGCGATTCAGTAGAAGTGCGGGGGTATGTAGATTTGATCACCTCGTTCGGAACTTGGCCGAGAACAAAGAGTGTTAGGGTGAAATACCTAGTAGTCAATGCTCCCTCATCTTACAATGCCATCCTTGGGAGAGCCTCTCTTAACACTTTGGGAGCGGTGGTTTCCACTTTACACTCGACCATGAAGTTCTCATTGAAAAGCGGAGGAATAGGCATAGTGTAGGCCGACCAACACGTTGCTCGATGATGTTACAAGAACATTTTGACAGTTAGTCGGCAAAGTTGGATAGGCGATCAAGGAGATGATGCTCAGGACAACGTCCCCCACACAGTATACTTTGCGGAATTGGACCCTAGGGAAGGCTTCAGAGAAGACAGGCGACCTTGACCCTTAGAAGATCTGAGTGAGGTCAGAATAGGCGATACTGCCGACAAAGTTACCAAAATAGGGGCAACGTTAGACAAAGACTTGGCTACAAGAATAATGAAGTTGTTACAAGAGAACAGAAACCTGTTCGCCTGGTCAGCATAGGACATGCCCGGAGTGGACCCTGATTTCTTATGCCACAAGCTATCTTTAGATCCCAGTGCTCGGCCAGTAGCTCAAAGAAAAAGGAAAGTCGGAGAGGAGCGTAGAGAAGTCATAAAGGTGGAGGCGAACAAATTGTTGGAGGCTAATTTCATCCGCGAAATCGAATATCCCACGTGGCTGGCAAATGTCGTTTTGGTGAAGAAGGCAAATGGGAAATGGAGAATGTGGATAGACTACACAGATCTAAACAAAGCTTGCCCAAAGGACTTATATCCGCTTCTGAATATTGATCGTCTAGTAGATGGAACATCGGGACATAAGATCTTGAGCTTGATGGACACTTACTCAGGGTATAACCAGATCAGGATGCACCCTATGGATGAAGACAAGACAACTTTTATGACGGAGACCTCCAATTATTGCTATAAAGTTATGTGCTTTGGGTTAAAGAACACGGGGGCTACCTATCAGCGATTAATGGATAAGGTTTTTCAAAAATAGATCAGTAAGAACCTAGAGGTGTACATAGATGACATGGTGGTGAAGTCGGCAAAATAGGATGACCATTGTAGGGATTTACAGGAAATTTTTGGAGAATTGAGAAAGCATATGCGCTTGAATCCACAAAAATGCGCCTTTGGAATTCATTCGTGTAAATTCTTAGGCTTCATGCTGACGGAAAGGGGTATAGAGGCAAATCCTGATAAATGTCGGGCTATAATGGAGATCAAGAGTCTAGTAAATTTAAAAGAAGTGCAGTAGCTAACGGGCAGGATGGTCGCTCTTTCTAGATTCCTAGCAAAGTCGGGTGACAAAGAATTGTTGTTCTTCAAACTACTCAGAAAGCAGGATACCTTTACCTGGTCCGAGGAGTGCGAGTGGGCATTTAAGCAGCTGAAGGAATTTCTATCCAGCCCCCCCATACTAACGTGCCCAGAAGCGAGAAATCCTTTGCAGTTGTACATGTCCATTTCCGAGCATGCAATAAGTTCGGCATTAGTACAAGAAGACAAGAAGATCCAGAGATCAATTTACTTTGTCAGTAAAGTTCTGCAGGGGCGGAGCAACGTTACCAAAAGATAGAAAAAATGGCGCTAGCACTGGTGATTTCGGCGAGGAGGTTACGACCATATTTTCAGAGTCATCAGATAGTGGTGAGAACGGATCAACCGATCAGACAGGTGTTGCAGAAGCCGGATTTAGCAGGACGAATGGTGGGCTGGGCTGTCAAGTTATCTAAGTATGGGATAAGCTACGAACCTAGGGGCCCAATCAAGGCTCAGGTGTTGGCCGACTTTGTGGTAGAACTTTCATCACCAAGTTCAGAGGTTCAACAACAGGTGGAAGGTGCTTGGATACTGTCGGTTGATGGAGCATCTAATATGAAGGGAAGTGGAGCAGGTGTTATTCTGGAAGGTCTTGGGGGGTACTGATCGAGCAAACCCTGCGTTTTGATTTCAGGGCTAGCAATAATCAAGTGGAGTATGAAGCGTTAGTGACCGGCTTAGGTCTTGCTCGAGAAGTCGGTGTACAAGACTTAAAAGTGAAAAGTGATTCACAACTCGTCACAGGGCAAGTCAACTGAGAATTCCAAGCTAAGGACCCCCACTTGGCCAAATATCTAGTTGTAGTCAAGCAAATGGTTGAGGCCTTTCATAACTTTAATTTAGAATACGTCCCAAGGGAGCAAAATGGGCGAGCTGACTTGCTCTCCAAATTGGCTAGTACTAAGAAGCTTGGGAACAACAGAATAGTGATTCAAGAGTTTGTTGCAGTGTCGACGATTGAGAAGTACGGGGTTTGTTTCACATAAGTGGAATTGGAATCTTGGATGGGACCTATAATCGCCTATTTGGCAGAGGGAAAAACACCTAACGACCCTCAAGAAGAGCGGAAGTTGAGACGTGAGGCGGCCTTTTTCGTCATCATAACAAGGAGATTATATAAAAGGGGATTTTCAAATCCTTTGCTGAGATGTCTAGCAGGGGCTCAAGTCGAAAAGGTTATTGAAGAGATACATGAAGGATTTTGTGGAACCCATATCGGGGGAGGAGCATTAGCTGCGAAGGTGTTGAGAGCAGGGTACTATTGGCCCACCTTAAGGAAGGAATGCCAACAGCACATTGAAGAAATGTGATGTCTGTCAAAGGTTTGCAGACTTGCATAGAGCCCACCCAGAAGTATAACACTCAATGTCCTCGCCTTGGCCCTTTGTTCTTGGGGCGTGGATATCCTGGGTCCTTTCCCTTTGGCTCCAGGACAAGTAAAATTTTTTATCGCGGCGATTGATTATTTCACTAAGTGGGTATAGGGATGGCAATTTCATACTGTTTATGGGGATCCCCGTGGGGACTGCCCCGTTTGGGGCCCCGAAAATGGGGATTTTTCCCCCTGGGGACGGGGACGGGGATCATACCCCCTGCCCCGCGGGGTCCCCGCCCCGCCTATTATATATGAAAAAACTTATATATATATATAATATGTATTATAATAATAATATAATATACAATGTACTTTTTTGTTTTTTCATAAATAACTATTATATATTTATTTTATAAATAAATATATATTATAAATATAAAATATTAAAATATAAAATATAAATAGCAAAGGTTAAAATGAGGGTCAATTTGGTGCCTTAATTTCTTATTTCCTAAACCAACACAATGAGCGCCATTCTCGCACTCCCTCTCCCAGTCCCAGACAGCGGCCAAAATCCATAGCAGTTCATCCCTACCCACCTGTACACGGCGTCGCCTCCATCTCCGGCGGTGCTACTGTTGCTATTTGCTCACAGACATTGTTGGTTGTCGCCCCCATCTCCGCACGCGACCATGACGTCGCCCCCAGTCTTCGCCGCTCCTTCTTCCGGTTTTCTTCTTCGATCGTCGTTCTTCCTCGCCTAGCAATCTTTACCTTGCAGCCTCCGATCGTTGTTCGTCCGCTCTTTCTTCCGGTTTTCTTCTCCGATCGTCGTACGGTCATTGCCTTGCAACCTTCGCCGCCGGTAAGCCGTGGTCTCCCTCTTTGTCTTAGTTTCTCTTTAAAAATCCCTTCTAGATTCCCTTTACTTCTTAGTGTCTTGTTTGAAAGAACATGGTTTGGTGAAAAATATATCGAAATGCCATTTTGTTAAAAGAGTCGTGGCCATGGATCCGCAGAAGGAAGTTAAAAACTATAATATTTGTTGGTTTGTCTTTCCCCCTGTTGTTTGGCTGTTACTGATTTAGGACTTTAGGCTGTTTTAATTTGCTGATTTGTTTGCTTTAGGTTGTTACTGATTTAATCTTTAGGTTGTTACTAGTTTAGGACTTTAGGTTGAAAGGTTGAAACGTTAAAAGATGGATCTCTAATCTCTTATTTTTTGCCTCTGCCTTGTTATGAAATAGTAATAGCCTATGATACTGAGGTGGAGTGTTTATCCTTTATCTATGATACTTGGATTTTCCATATTTAATCCATATTTAATATCCATTTCAGAATTTTCTTCAATATGAATGTTGATAATACTATTGAAGAAAGCAATCAAGCTGGTGATGTAACTGAAGCACCACAAAATCCAACTTCTCCAGAAGAAGCAAATCCTGAAGTTATTGAGCGAACAAGTCCAAATAAAAGAGGATTAACTTCAGCTGCTTGGACACACTTAAAAGGGAGAAAGTAGATGACAAATGGAAGGCAATATGTAAGTATTGTGATAAGAAACTAGGTGGTGACACCAAACAAGGAACTAAACACTTGCATTACCATATACGGACTTGTAAGCTTCGTACGGTGAGAGGTCCAAAACAAGCACTTTTGAAAACTTTAACACAATAAGCAACTGGAGAGAGGAATGAGTCTCTTATAGATGGAAACTACAGATTTGATCAAGATGCTGGAAGGGCTGAACTTGGAAGAATGGTTGTGTTGCATGAGTATCCCCTTTCAATGGTTGAACATATCGGTTTTAGAAGGTTTTGTGGTGCTATTCAACCTTTGTTTAAAGCAATTTCTCGTAATACTTTAAAGAGTGATATAATGAAGATGTATATGGTTGATCGGGCTAAAACAATGAAGGTACTTGAAAGAAGTTCAAGTCGTGTTGCAGTAACTACTGATATGTGGACAGCAACCAATCAAAATAAAGGATACATGTGTATTACTGGCCATTTCCTTGATGATGATTGGACTTTGCAAAGTCGGCTTATGAGGTAACCATTTAATCATCTTGTTCTAAACAGTTTTTGTACTCTTTAGCAATTTTTGTTTATGCATTAATTACAACTATTTTTGTTAGGTTTGTTTATGTGCCCGCACCACATTCTGCTGATGTTCTACCTAAATGCTTGTATGATTGGAATTTGGATAGAAAGATTTCTACTCTAACTGTTGATAATTGTAGCACTAATAATGCCATGATTGAGTGTGTTTTAGACAAGATTCCATCATCTTCTTTCATTTTAGGGGGGTCTTCACTCCATATGCGATGTTGTGCTCACAACTTAAATTTGATTGTGAAAGATGGGTTGGTAACAATATATGACTCTATTGAAAAGATTAGGGATGGTGTTTCTTATTGGGTTGCAACACCAAAGAGAGAAGAGAAATTTGCTGAAACTTGTCATCAATTGAGTTGGCGTAAGGCTTCTACCAATAAATATCCCCGTAGCCATTGGATTTTTTGTTGTGATATCCCTACTTCTTGAGCTTCGGCCTGTCTTGTAGAGTCTTGCGAAAACTCCTTATTCAAAGAAGCTTGCACTTGATTGTAGAACTAGATGGAACTCCACATATTTAATGCTTGTATTTGCATTGCCATATCATGATGTTTTCAAGCGTTTAAAGCAACATGAGTTTCAATACAAGTGTTTGCCAAGTGATAATGATTGAGTTATTGCATCTGAAATTTGTGAGAAGTTGGAAATATTCTACAAAGTCACTGAGTTGTTTTCTGGTTCTCAATATTCAACAGCAAATGTATACTTTCCAAAAGTGTGTAAAATTAGAACTGCTTTGAATGAATGGATTTTTTCTACTAGTGATTGTGTTGTGATTATGACTGAAAGTATGATTGCTAAGTTTGGGAAGTATTTGGGTACTATTAATGAGGTGATGGCAATAGGGGTTGTTTTGGATCCTAGATATAAAATGAGATTGTTGACTTATTTCTTCCCTATTATGTATAAAAATGAAAGTGATAATGAGTTGAAAAGGGTGAAAAAAATACTTGAAGATTTGGTTCATGAGTATCAAGCTAGGGAGAGGAAGAGTGTTGTGACTGGAAGGGATTCCATTTCTTCAAATTTGACTTCATTAGATGGTGGTTCTATTTCAAAGAAGGTTGATTAGAGTTGTAACTTTCTACAATATATCAAAGAAACTTCTTCAAATAATGTGTCAAATCTGAATTAGATTACTACTTGGAAGAACCTGTCTTGCTTAACCCCTCAAATGTGGATAAGTTTGACATATTGGGTTATTGGAAAAATGTTGGAGCAAAATATCCAACTTTACAAAGGATTGCTAAAGATTTTTTTAGTCATTCCTATCTCCACAGTTGCTTCAGAATCTACTTTTAGCACTAGTGATCGGTTTTTGGCTCCACATCGTAGTAGGTTAACTGAAGACACAATTGAGGCATTGATGTGTTATCAAGATTGGTTAAGGAGTTCACTAAAAGGTAATGAATTTAATATCCATATTTGTTATTTTAATTTTTGTTATCCATAAAGCTAATTTGATCTTTGTATTATTAGGTTCTTTCAAAGTGGGGTTTGGGCATTGTGTAGTTACTGAAGACCATGATGTTAATAGTGTTGAGGTAGACAAATTTATTATTTTATTTAACAACAAACCATTTTATTATTATTTTTGTAAAATACATTATATGTTCTTTTTTATTTTGTTGGGAAATTGATCCCTTGAAGGGCAGCTAGACATTTTGCTGATATGTGATTTTTTTTGTGGACATTTTGTTGATATGTGGATGTTTTTTACTGGATATTTTGATGATATGTTGATGTCTGGACATAATTGTTGGACATAGTTGCTGGCTTGTTGGACATAATTGTTGGACATAGTTGCTGGCTTGTTGATACGTTCCAGCTGATTTTTTTCTATTTTTTTTATATTTTTTATTTTTTAACATTATCTAACATCAAGTGGGGATCCCTGCGGGTATTTGTGGGGAGTCGGGGAACGGGGGCAGGGGGAAATTATACCCCATGACGGGGATCGGGGACGGGGACGGGGAGAAGTTAGAAAATCGGGGACGGGGAGCGGGGGGTCACTCCCCGTCCCGTCCCGCGCGGGTGCCAACCCTAAGTGGGTAGAGGCGGAGCCAGTAGCGACCATCACAACTGAGAGAATAAAAAAATTTTATTGGAAGAAGTTAGTCTGCAGATTCGGCATCCCTAAGCACATAGTTTAAGACAACGGAACCCAATTTGCAAGTCGTTTGGTGGCCGATTTTTGCAATCAATGGGGAATTATTCAAAAGTTCACATCAATATAGCACCCCCAGTCCAATGGGCAAGCGAAGGCAGCCAACAAAGTCATCTTCAATGGTTTGAAGAAAAGTCTAGGAGATGCGAAAGGGATGTGGGTCGAGCATCTCCCTTATGTTTTGTGGTCGTATCACACTACTCCTCACTCCACTACCGAGCAGTCTCCTTTTAAACTGGTGTACGGTTCAGATGCTTTAATTCCTATAGAAGTCCTGGAACCGACTTTAGTACTCTCGTATTTGATGAACAACGTAATGAGCTCGGGAGACTTAGCGACTTGGATATGCTGCAAGAAGTCATAGAAGCAACCTATATCAGAGAGGTCGCATGCAAACAGAGAACGGAAAGGAAATACAATAGCAAGGTCGTTCTGAGATTGTTGAAGCAGGGAAACTTAGTCCTAAGAGGCGCGGCGAAGGATAGTGCAATAGGAAAGTTGGCCTCGAACTGGGATGGACCCTTCAGAGTTAAAGAAGAAGTCGGCAAAGGTGCGTACAGAATCGAAGAATTAAACGGAGCCCAGGTACCTCGTACTTGGAACATGGCTAATTTACATTTCTACTACAATTGAAAATGTAAAGTTTCTCCTTTATTGTTAATTAGGACTTGGAACATTTTTTGCTTTTCTTTAATAAAATATGTGCACTCTTTTCTCTGTTGACCTCAGGAGAGTTTTTAACGAGGCACACCGTAGTTATTCTACTTCAAAATTTTGTTTCAAGATTTTTCTGCTCATGAAACAAGTAGATTCCCGAGCAAGTACTCGGATGAAACAAACATTTCCCAAGCAAAGTACTCGGAAGAAACAAACAACTCCTAAGCAAGTACTCAGATGAAACAAACATTCCCCGAGCAAAATACTCGGAAGAAACAAACAATTCCCGAGCAAGTACTCAAATGAAACAAATATTCCCCGAGCAAAGTACTCGGATGAAACAAACAGTTCCCAAGCAAGTACTCGGATGAAACAAACAGTTCCCGAGCAAGTACTCAGATGAAACAAATATTTCCCAAGCAAGTATTCGGAATGCGTT
Organism: Sesbania bispinosa; assembly: GCA_026901365.1. Taxonomy (NCBI): domain Eukaryota; kingdom Viridiplantae; phylum Streptophyta; class Magnoliopsida; order Fabales; family Fabaceae; genus Sesbania; species Sesbania bispinosa. The sequence goes on along the minus strand of QLOH01000648.1, from coordinate 64,671 downwards.
GTGAACACCTTATTTTCTTAGTAAGGGTTCGGAGTAACAACATTTTATTTTGGAAGTAACATTTACTGCTCAAGAATAATATTCTTTCAAGGTCAAAAAATTTTTAAATACACTATGTGGCATACACTCGAGGGTTTATAAGATCTTTTTTACATTATAAGAAGTCAGTTGCAATGAAGCATAAAAAGGATGGTGTCAATCACTGATAACAAAAGTTTAGGTATAATACTTGAAAGAAGGTAGTACAACTATTAAAGCAAGACATTCAAATACAATAAAAGGGAAAATATATGATGAAAGCAGCTCTACTCCTCGGCGACGATATCCACCAGTTTCCCACCTTCCACAACTTTGAAAATACCTACACCTTCCAAATCAACTGAAGGGTGTAAGAATTTGACTTGGTCTACGACCTTGTTAAACCCCCATTCATGATGATACATGATTTCGCCCGTTAATGCTTCGACTTCTTCCTCCAACTTAGTCTTTTCATCAAGCAAAACCTTCTTGTCTTCAAGCATTTGGGTATTCAATTTGGCTTTCTCTTCAGTACAGGTCGCCAAGGCTTCCTGAGCGGTCTTCGTTTCATCCCGAGCAGCTTTAAGATCTTCTTCTAATTTCTCCTTAGCAGCAACCAAAACTCTGTTTTCCTCTTTGTTGGCAGCTAACTCTTCGTCATTTTTCTTATGTTGATTTAACTACTCGTTCAACTTCTTGATGATTTGGTCACTTTCTTTTAAATCTCTCTCAAGTACATTAAGACCATAATCAATGGCATAAGCGAGGAATGCATTTTGAATGGAGAACACTTGAGACATCTTGCTCACGTTGCGAAGACCCACTTTAGATACTCGAGTTCGGTCTTCGGGAAGGCAAAAGTTGGTGTCGACCATTTTCTCTATGGGCATACGATGGTCAAAGATTGAAGTTACTTCTGTATCCTGTTTACCCTCGAAGTTCCGGAATAGATACCACCACCTATAAGGATTCGGGTTCCCTTGAGGAGGGCGGGAACTTTGTCAGGTAAGCCCGACTTGGTCATCGAAGAGGCCTCTTGGTCGACATCTACTACGACCACCTTCTCGGATTCTTTTGGAGTAGTATTCTGGCTACTAGACTTCTTTATCTTAAAGGCCATAAGAGCCTTGTCATCCATCCTAGGCTTGAACTGCTCATTCTTCGCCGCCATTTCGTCTACTTTCACTAAAACAAGAAGAAGAACTCAGTTAGGGAACCACAGTATCCAAAACACAAAATAAATTCAGCAAAGACACATATATACATATATCTCCTTTACCCAAATATTTTTGAATCAAATCATTATCCCCCTCTATTTCCAGGAGAAGAGTACAACTCAGGGGTTGGTATGATGCTAGCAAGTCCACATCAGCTCGTTCCGACTCGGTCAGGGACGACCTCTTGTACCCCCAACATCTTGCGAGGGTTGCGGGTCTAGTACATGGGAAATTTGGGATCCATCAGAGTCCACTAAAAAGTCAGGTTTTTCATCTACCCCCCTCACTTTAAAATTTTTTTCTTTAAATTCCTTGTAAGACGAAGCTATAGAAACTAGAATACCTTGACCTACAACCTCATTTAAAGAGGTCCATCCTATAGGTTTGTTTGTACCATATTTAGCTTGGAAAAAGTGAAAAAATATTCTAGAGTAATACCATGAAAATGACAAAGAATGACAAAGGCTTTGATGAAACCCCAACTATTGGGGTGTAGTTGGCTAGGAGCAACGTTTAAAATTCTCAAAACCTGGATTTCGAATTCAGACAGGGGAAATCGAACTTGTAACTTGGTTACAAAAGTTTCATACATAAAAGTAAATTCAAAAGAGCTCCCCTGGGGTCGATTCGAACAAACTAGAGTACTATCTTCACAAGGCTCAACTATTAAACGACTAGTTAGATTAGAATTAGGGGGAGTCACAAAGGTCCAAATTTTATTTAAACTTTCAGAAGTGTTAAAAATGGAGTAGCGGATGAGCACGTCATTCGCAACCCACCCATAAAAAAGCTTCACTTATGGAGAAGGAGTTGGTTTTTTAGAAACACGTTGACTGGTATTGGTATTTTCTAGGTTTGGACCATTATATTCTGGGTTACTAGGACCAACAATAGATTGGTTTCTCACACTAGCCTTAGTCATTGTTTCGAGTAAGTAGAATGGAAAGAAGGGATGGGTGAGAGTAATTTACCTGAAGCAAAGAGAGGGAAGGAAGATGGCCCTCGAAAGGAAGAAAAACTTGAACAAACACTGTTGTAAGAGAAAGCTGCGAAGGAAAGAAATGTGGGAGAAATAAAGGCGTTCTGGAATGGTACTTCCTGTAGAACACTGAGGCACTATTTGAATAACGGGTTGGAGAAGAGCAAAAGTCACAAGAGTTAAACTTGGAATATTTCAGCATTTAAAACTCGCTTACAATTAAAACCCTATTAAGCATTTACTAAGCCTTTACATTTACCCAGACGCGTGGAGAGGCACGTAATAATAATTACCTTGGGTATTATTACAGCCGTTTCTTGGGGAGTGCCTCTGCACATGGGAAAATGGGGAAGTGTAATCTAACGACCATCAAAGGTATCTTTTCAAATAGATACACCCTAGCCGTCGGATGAAAGGAAAAGAGAAGCAGGAAAATCTTGCACAATCACTGCAAAGAAAAGAAACGTCTCATCCTCTGAAAACAAGTTGCACGTGTACCCTACTTCAAGCTCATTGCCCTAGTCTACTAGGCCTCGTGCTCGGGGGTTGTGTACTGTCCAGATTATCCCGGCCCAATACCGAACATAGATCAACAGTGGATTGGAGGACGCCCGTAGAACCATAAGGCCCAATGCAGGCGAGCTCATCGCCCTAGTCTACTAGGCCTCGTGCTCGGGGGGCTGTGTACTGTCCAGATTATCCCAACCCAATATCGAACATATCCCAACATTGGGCCGGAGGTCGCCCATTGGGCTATGAGGACTTCTAGGGTAGCGAGCACACATAACCCTCCCAAACTATACCCGGGTATCTCAGTAACCTCCTCCCAGCTGTACCCGAATATCTCGGTTCTCAAGCCTTATCACCCTAGGACTGGGCATAAATAGGGGAGGACGCAGTCAAAAGGATTCAACTGATACCTGACCACTAACGGCTAGGTCTAAGAAAAAGAAGACTTAGTGCTCGGTCGTCGTAGGTTCTTTGAGAACAACTACATAAAAATCATACATTGAACAAATATTGGAAGATAAAACTACCACAAGCCACAAATAGTGTGTTTAATAGATTCAAGCCTAAATCAAAATGATAAGAAAAGTCGGCCAATCGGTCTACAACATGATTTCTTTCCATTAAGCCATGAGAAATCTTGACCTCTTAGTTTTTCTTCGAGAAAGAATGGTTCAGTCTAACCATGAATAAGCATGGGTAAAATACAGTTCACCTTTTTGTCACGAGATACATAATTAAAGTAGAATTATAATCAATCCATAACTTGAGCAATTTTTTATTTTAAGCAATAAACAAAGCTAACAAATCCCCCCACAGCTTAAACATAATGATGTCAATAGATCTGAAGTTCATAACAAACCTATAATCCATGTGCCCAAAGAGTCCTTGAACACTCCTCTACATCCAACAAGTTGCCTTTCTTCACATACAAAACCATAAATGTTGCATTTCACCCAATCATAATTGGAAACTATCACCATATTGGTACCATATGTTCAAAGCAGCTACATTTGACTTGTTTTTAGTGTGACTACTAAGAGTAACATCATGAGCCCTGAACTTAACATTGTTGATAATTTCACTAATATCAATAGAAGATGCATTTTAAATATCAATTACTAACAACCCCACTAATTGTTTATTCAACTTTCTCATCACACTATTTTGTTTCTCTATCACTGTTTTTTGCTTTTTATTTTTTAGATCTTGAAACACTTTAGATTCACTTATTGTGTAAAAAGTGTGTCATAAATTGATTGACTTAACTAATACTTGTCGATTTAAGTGAAAAAGAATTTGGTTTTCTTTAAGAATAATTTTATGTATAAGTCTTGTGAATAAAAAAAGTAGGTACTAAGAAAGATTTGTCCCTTGAGGAATTTCATCTAGTTTAATTTGTATTAGTTGCAATACAAGGTGGCTTTACGGTACGTGAATTATAAATTGGTGTACTAGTACAACACTTATTTGACCTATTATAATGACGAATTTCATGGTGGAAAAAATTTATTATTTGACCTATAAGATATATATTTGCAAAGAAGTTCTTTTATAAAAAAAAAGTTTGTCTCTTTTAATCTCATGTGTACTAGACAACTTAGTAAACATCCCCAAGAAAAATCAACACAAACAAAACAATGATTCAAAAAAGGAGAACAATAGGAGTGAAGTTTAATTCTTTGCAATTGCAGCGATATCATAAAAAAAAAAAGAAACCAGTCTTTCTACCATTATAGTTCCTACACAAAAGAAGTAAAGCTAAAACAACCATTATAGAACCAATATGCCACAAATTCACATCTACCCATTCCTACCTTCCTTTCCTCGCCTTTTCCCTACCCCATCTTCACTTTGTTTCAAGGTTCCATATTTTAACAAAATCGCCGAAAAAAACCAACAAATTAGTCCTCGACAAAACTGAACTTGAGTCGCGACTGTGTAGAAATGGAGAAAGAAGTGCCTCATCAAGGTAGAAAAAGAAAAGGACAAAAGCACAAAGAAAGGTGAAACTCCTCTCCACCTAGTCATGATCCTCAATTATTTCATTGTCGCTTGTGTCCTTGCCTCTGCCCGTTGGAACCCCTTTTAGGAAGCCCCCTGTCATTGCGCCTCCAACATCTGTTGAGCTCGGGGATTGATTCACATTGTAAATTAAATTTCACAACAGAAACCAAAGTAGATTTATTAGAGCTAAATCTACCACTGAAGTATCACAACAATCAAAAGAGATGTAAATGGTTGAAAAAGTGACACGAAATATTTTATGTGGAAAGCCCTCCAATAATGAGGGAAAAACCATGGGATAAACTCCAAAAAATATTTCACTATATCTAAGGATAATTACAATATCATTTCCAAACTCTCCCACGCAAGAGATACAAATATAATGTTTCCTAGTGAGGCCCACTCCTATTCAAATACTACAATTTGTAGTACCGAGGAGTACTAGAGATGATACCAAAAAATATACTTGGTGTATTTTTCTCACACACTCTTTGGGATTTTACTCACACTCTCCTTTTCTCTCTTTCACTTGTTCCTTAATTAGGTTGAGTTGCTTCTGAGTGGTTTCTGAAGATCTCTATATAGAGATCTAAAAAATGTCTTCCGTGTACTGTTTGAAATTTAACTCTCATGTACTATGTAAATTGCGTATCAAATGTTCATTTTGCAACTTGCCAACCAGCTTTGCGTGCTTCACGTTTTTCTTCCACTACTTCAACTTTTCATCAAATTTGTTTCATATTCATATTGCTAACCAAATTGAATTGGCTTCTACAATTATTTTCATCTTCTTTTTATTTGGCTTGTAGTCCATGGTTGGACACTACAATTCTCCCCCTCCAGCCATTAGGGAAAAATAATCTCGGAGACTTCATTTGTGATCCGTGTCAATCAATTCGGCATAAAGTTGAAGCTTTTGACGAGCTACAACTTCCGTCATCATATCAGCAGGATTCTTGTCAGTGTTAATCTTTTCTAGTTTTAACTGTTGTTCTTCAATGACTTGATGTAACCAATGGTATCTCACATCAATGTGCTTAGTACGAGAGTGGTGCATTGCATTCTTGCTTAAATCATCGTCAAGTATCTCCAAAGCACAAGCACATTCTAGAGTTACCTTTCAAGTATCTCAAGGTCCATTTTACTGCTTCACAATGATCTTTTCTAGGATTGGAAAGAAACCTAATAACAACTCCAATCGCATGAGCAATATATGGCCTCGTGCAAACCATTGCATACATCAAACTCCCGACTGACCATAACTTCCTTTTCTTCTTGACTAGTAGGACAATTCCCTTGGTTGAGTTTGAAGTGATTGATCAAAGGTGTGCCAACTAGCTTAACATCCTTCATGTTGAATCTTTCTAGAATCCGATTCATATACCATTCTTGTGACAACCACAACCTCTTAGCTTTTCGATCTCAAAAAATCTACATGCCCAAAATTTGCTCTGCAAGGCCTAGACTTTTCATATCAAATGATTTTGACAACTCCCTTTTCAAACTATCAATCATCTTCATATTTTGTCCCACTATCAACATATTATCTACATATAGCAGAAGGATGATGATTTTGTTACCTGGAAATGTTTTGACATATACACAATGATCTATATTGGTCTTGGTATATCCATAACTCATCATAAATGAGTCAAATTTCTTGTACCATTGTTTTGGAGCTTGCTTCAGTCCATACAAGCTCTTTTTAAGTCTACAAATCATGTGCTCATTTCTAGCCTTCTCAAATCCTTCTGGTTGTATGTAGATTTCTTCCTTCAAATCTCCATAGAGAAATGCAGTCTTCACATCTAGTTGTTCAAGTTCTAGATCCAAGCTAACCACCAGTCCGAGTATAACTTGAATAAATCTCATTTTCACAACTAGAGAGAAGATTTCATCAAAATTTATGCTCTCTTTTGTCCAAAACCTTTTACAACCAAGCGAACTTTATACCTGACTAGCTTATTACCATCTTTTTTAAGCTTGAACACCCACTTATTCTTCAAGGAAGGAAGTTTCACAAGCTCATAAGTATCATTTTTCTGCAAGGAATCTATCTCTTCTTGCATGGCTTTCATCCACTAGACTTTATCCTTATGAGTTTAGACTTCTACAAAACTTTCTAGCTCCCCCTCATCAGTAAAGAGGATGTACTCTGAACTAGGGTACCTACTGGATGGACGACACTTTCTTTCTAATCATCTGAGTGTTGGAACAGGGCTTTGCTCCCCCTGCTTGACACCTTCTCTATCTCCAACGTCATATGTGGATGGCTCATCATCTACCCTATATTCATTATTCATTAAACTCCCTTATTCCGTCGCATTTTCTTTAGGAGGAGGCACTGGTGTAAGATCAACATATCCACCGGATTCTTTGTTTTTTTACTGAAGTTGTAGAATCCGACATAGTCTATTGCTCATAGAACACTACGTATCTACTTCTTACAATCCTCTTATCCATATTTCATAAATTGCAACCAAGTTCCTCATGTCCTTAGACTAAAAAAATACAAGGAATGACTCTATCATCAAGTTTTTGTCTCTACTCCTTACTTACGTAAGCAAAAGCTTTGCATCCAAACACTTTCAAATGAGAGTAAGTAATATCATGTTCGAACCTTACTCTCTCAGGGATTTCAAAGCCCAAAGGAACAAACAAAGATCTATTAATCAGGTAGCACGTTGTTTGAACAGTTTCACCCTATAATGGCTTAAGCAGTTTAGCCATTTTCAACATACATCTAACTTTCTCCATAATGGTTCTATTAATTCTGTCGGCCACACCATTATGTTGTGGGGTGCCAGGAACCGTCTTCTCATGTTTGATGCCATGTTCAGAACAATAATTCTTAAATTTTTAAAGTGTACTCACCCCTATTGTCATTGCGAAGACACTTCAAAAGTTTTCTCGTTTCTCTCTCCACCATGGCATGAAAATTTTTAAAGTTTTGAAAAATCGTGTTCTTCGTTTTTAGGAAATACACTCACACCTTTCGTGAAGCATCATTAATAAATGTCAAAATATCTGCTACCACCAAGACTCTCCACCTCCATGGGACCGCATACATTAGAGTAAACCATATCTAGAATATTTTCTTTCAGTTTTGAAGTTTTACTGAAAGATATTCTATGATGCTTGCCAAACAGACAATAACCAAAAGGATTCAATTTTGTACCTTTGGCGAATGGAATGAGGGACTTCTTCCCAAAATATGTAATCTTTTTTCACTTATATGAGCCAATCTTTTATGGCATACATTTGGCGAATCATCATCCTCGACTGCATTCAACCCATCTTTGATAAGCTAGACTTGAGTTTTATATAACGTCGAATACACCGTGCCTCTAGCAGCCAATAATGACCCTTTCGTAAGCTTCCATTTGCTATCACCAACGTTCTTGTAATAACCAGCTAGATCCAAAGCATGCACATAAATCAAATTCAGACGCAAATTTGACACATGTCACACGTCATTCAAGGTTAGTGTGCAACCGATATTGGTTTGAATGCATACATCGCCAACTCCCACAATGTTTGCATTGCTGCTATAATACTGAGAGAAAATATTTTACGTGGGAAACCCTCTAATATTGAGAGAAAAACAACGAGACAAACTCTGAAAAATATTTCACTATAATTAAGGATAATTAAATATCCTCTCCACACTCACCCACCCAACAGATACAAATATAGTGTTCCCAGTGAGATTCACTCCTACTCAAATACTACAATTTATAATACTAAGGATTACTAGAAATTATACCTAAAAAATATACCAGGTGTATTTTTCATACACATTCACTTTTTGTGATTTACTCACACTCTATTTCTCTCTCTCTTGTTCTTCCGTTGGGTTGAGTTGCTTTTGAGTGTTTCTGAAGATCTCTATTTATACAGATCTCAAAAACGTCTCCAATGTTCATTTTGTGACTTGCTGACCAGCTTTGAGTGCTTCACGTTTTTCTTCCACTACTTCAACTTTCCGTCAAATTTGTTTCTCATTCATATTGCCGACCAAATTGAGTTGGCTTCTACAATTATTTTCGTCTTTTTTTATTTGGTCTGTAGTCCATGGATGGACACTACAACATCACCCTTGTCCTCGTTGGTCTCCACCACCGCTCTGCCTAGAGCAAGTGGCGTCGCCGCCTTGTTGCCGTCCTCCGCCGAATGCGAAACTTCTAATTGTAGTAACCAAACAGTATCATCGCCTCTTCACCGTCCTCCGCTTCCCTTTAGACCAAGTGATTTTTTCTATCATTAGTTTTTCTGATATTACAAAAAAGAGGGCGAATGTATTAAAAAAAGTTAAAAGCATGAAATAAAAATTATAAAAAATTTTAAAACATCCATTTCAGTTTTTCTACGCATCATTACATTAGATAGCTCGTAATTAATATCCATCGTATGATCGTCTTATAATATATAATATAATAATAAATCTGACGGTAAAAAAGATTTATATCACTGATAATACTCTATTTTATTGACCCATTAAAGTCAACATCTTGATCCCTAGGACAAGGTGCAAGGGCTTCCTACAAAAAAAGTTTGTAACTTTTCAAATATAGAACCGTTGAGCATATCACATTGAATTGAGCAAATTCGCCTTGTGCCAACTTGGGTAGCAAATTGGAAAACTAGTTGTTCAGGGGGAAGGTTTTCAATCGAGTCAGATTGTGGGACTGGAATCGATAGAAAAAGTCATTGGAGCTTTGCCAAAGAGAAGATTCAGTTGTAAGTAGATGTTGTGGAGGGTTGCATAGGCAGCGAGGTGGATGGGGAGAGGTTGGAAAGGGTGTTAAAGTGGAGGTTGAGAATGCAGATGTTAAGGAGAGGAGTTTGCTATAAACATCAATGCCAAAGAGGAGGAGCTTTATCAAATGGATATTTTATTATTATTATTAGATGTCACTCATGCAGATGAAGCTTGTTTCACTAGATCTGAATCAAATGTTTGGTTGTCGTGGTTTGAGTTTGGAGTGAGTAACTAAACAAGGTGTAAAGTAAAGACATGTTTGGTTTAGTGTTGAAATGGGGTAAACTCATATTTCTAATACTAGAAATAGTTGCGTTGGGAAATCCAAACTTGAATTTGATCCATTTAAATGCCAAACCAAACACACATTTAGTTTTTATCAAAATCACGTTACAATTGTAGACCCCGTTAACACTACTCTAAGTGTTTCATTGTGATTTTTTTTTCTTTCTTTCCAAAAGTAGTTAAACAATTTCTGTTATCATCAAACTAGACAGTACATTTTGTTTCTATTTTGGAATCTAGTTCATGTGCATGGTAACAGTAGTATGGTCCAAAGATTCACAATGCAATGCATTTTCTTAATTAACAATATTATACAAAAAACGTTGATCATTAAGTTTTACAATTTCATTCAAAAAAGTCAAACAAACAACATGAACAAGAATTTTTATTGACCGTATACCGCAACACTAATGAGTGTTGACTGGTATCTGTGCTTCAAAAGTGTCGACCTGAAAGCATCAAGTTGACTTCATGATGAAATAGAGATTAAATATCCATATATTGACATAGGTGCTAATCACGCATCAAAACTATGCAGCAGCCGCATCTTAAGCAGGACTTTTGCTTCAAGGGTTCTGTGAATAACTATGGCACTCAACTGTATATAAAACTAGGCTTAAATATATTTTTAATCCCTGAAAATATGATAATTTTTGTAAATATTTTCTCTTTAGAGTTTTTCTTTTTTAGTCCTTAAAAAAATACAAGAATTATGTGATTTTAATCCCTAGAGCAATTTAGTGAGGGACTAAAAATACACTATTTTTGTTGATCTAAGGACTAAAAATGAAAAAAAAATAAAGGGGACTAAATCCAAAAGAGTCATATTTTCAGGGGCCAAAAATATGTTTAAGCCATAAAACCTATGATCACCTCCGGCTAACGAATGCAGCACTTCACTGCAGAAGAAAGAAATTCTTTTCATTGACATCCCTCAATGCCATTTGTGATGCTTGATATCGGGGTAAAGTCCCAAAACATGCTCAGGCATAAAATCATGGCGTGTTAGAATCCCAACAATTGGAGGTCTCTGCAATATGTAGAGATTGTTAGCATATTTTGCACCAGGTGAAGCAATAGAAGTTGTAAAACTTTCAGACCTAGTTTAAAATCTTCAAATAAACAGTAAGCAAAGAAATGTAAAACTGTAATGTTTACATGACTACAGAATGCAAATATCATACCCCTTGGCTCTTTGGAACAACACACATGTGCCTGAGTCCATGTTGGCGGAAAAGAATGGCAGCTTTGGCAAGTGACATTGTCTCAACCACAGTGTATGGAGATGCATTAGTTATGGGATGGAGATCAACATACATATCCATCTCTTCCTCTTCGATATCTAGATCATCTAGTTTGACTCCCTTCCCTGATCCTGCCTTTCCAAAATCCAACTTAGAAATTCTTTCTAATATACTCTGATCCGCAAACACCCTGTCTCTTGTAAAGTTCTTGTCCTTTAGTAAAACTAGTAAATGAGACCTCAGTACAAGCCCACATAACTCAGGTGCATCCACAAAAGGTGGTTCATCAATGACAGGAAACCCATTATGCCCTGTAGTATTCAAAACATGTAATATATTCCCCACCCTTTCAATGCCATAAAATGTCATTAATGGACCTGAGACAACATCACGGGTAACTATATTCCTCATGTAAGGTTCTGCATAGGCTTCCAAATAAGGAAGTCCTTTGATCTTCAGTATTTGATCGTAGACGCCCTTGTTGAAGCAATCAGCCACAGTTTTTGAGATTAATAAGACCAACATCACAAGTGGAAGTAACAAGAGATCATTAGTGAGCTCAAGCAATATAACACAAAGGGAGACTGTCATTCTCATGGTGCCACCAAGGAAGGAGGAAGCTCCAAGGAGGGCAAAGAGTCCCATGTCAAGTTTGGTGATTGGTTCAAAGAGCCTCCCAAGAAGACGGCCATAGGCAGCCCCAGCAAGAATCACAGGAATAAAAAGCCCAGATGGAACAGCAATACCATAAGTGATTATCCCAAGAGAGTAAACAGTAGCAAAGAAGATAAACAAACTTGAAATATGGAACTCTTTGGTTATCTTGGGACTGAATAAATTACGAATAGCATCATCATTGGTGTTTAGAAAGAGGGAAGCAAGATCATTGTAGTGGCCCGGTGGACATTGAAACATTTTGTATTCTCCTGACTCATCAACAGAGGGGCAGTTCACTGTCCCATCAGTAGGACAGGGGATACAGCTTGCAACCCAAGGTAGGAAATAATAACAACACGATGTCAAAAGAGAAATTGTGACAACAAGAGATATTTTGAAAGCTGCACCTTTTCTGTCACAACAAGAAAAAGAAAGGGTTATTAGTCACATTGTTAATATACTAGATTAGACAACATGTAATGGTGATTAGGAAGCAGCAAGTAAATTGACTAATTGTTTAACTTGAATGTGAGGACATACTCATTGATGATGCTATATGTACGAACAACCTTATCCACGAGGAAATTATATATGCTTCCAAGAACTCCAGCAATGGTTCCCAAGACTAGGACTGCTACTATATCACCACCACTATATGTTACCTTGGCTGAACTGACATCATATAATATCAGACCTCCTTCCCCAAATAGCCCACATTTCCCAGTGGAACAAATCTGAATCCCAGCTCTTAAAACAATAGCAACTACTGCTGTAGTGAAAAATGTCCTCCAGAGAAGTGCACTCCGCCACCTAATTGTATGCCCCAAAAAATGTAATATTCAGTTTTCTAAAATGGCCACAATTTTACATAATAGAGATACACATCCAACAACAAAAGTCAGCTTCATACTTTTAGCACCAACTATATCCTCTATCTTGTCATGCAGTTAAAATCATAGACTTAAAACCAGAAAATATGAAGCAGAGTTTCTTTTTAAAAATATTTTTAAATAAAAGGTGCATAACCTTTATTTATAGCTTAGATAATTGTGAGTACTGAAGCCACAGAATAGAAAACATAATATGTAGACATTGTATTCCATTTATCCCCAGGAAAGAAACACAGATATTAATATTAAATTTCCATATAAGGATTATGTTAAGTATTAGAAAACCAAGTAACTCTATGAAGCCCTGTCTGGAGTGGTTGTGAGTTTTCAGTTTTTTAAATTTAAATCAAGTTTTTACAACTTAAAATTAAAAACTAAGGTCCCGTTTGAGGTGGTTGCCAGTTTTTAGTTTTTGGTTTTTTAAAAACTAAAATTAAGTTTTTACAACAAAACTAAAAACCAAAAGTCTCTTTTTGTGGTTTTGAAAAAAGATTAAAAACAATTTGAAAATAGTTAAGAACCCAACTTGCAACCATTTTATTTGAACATGTTTTGTTTTAAAAATGAGATTTGAAAACCAAAAACTGTCAACCATTCCAAAAGGGGGCCTAAAAACCTCTTTTTGTGGTTTTGAAAATGGACAACTACCCTTAAGGCCTGGCAAAGAACCTTCCTGTCCATTTGTCTTCTTTTGCCAACCAGCAAGCTCTCCATAGGAATAGTTCCAGGCTTCAAGCATTTAGTTTCATCATATTTCACATCCATAGAAACTTTAGATTCTTACTAAATGGTCATAAATTACTAAATATAATTAATTTATTCATGAATTGACTGATCATTCTACCAATCGAACTTTCATTCAATACACTGATGTCAACTCTATATGATAGTCAGTTACCTACCTGCTTCCTTTTAATTTTGATTCTATAAGAGAATATTAGTTTTCATGCTATGCAATGCTAACACCTTAGTGTGTTACTCTCTTTACACATTAACAACCATAGATTCACAATTATCTATTGTCATTAACCAACTCTCCCAAAAGCTTAAACAGTGTTGGATGAAGGACACATGAATGATTTTATAAAATATATTTCTAACACACCCCCTCACGCAAGAGCCCTTTGGGCTTGAAGCATGGACAATGCACAGACCCACTTACCTTGTGCTGAAATTAAACTCTTTTTTTATTGGAATAATGGGGCAGAAAGAATCAAACTCTTGAACACTTTGATACCATGTCGTGAACCAACTATCCCAAAAGCTAAAGTTGTTGGGTGGAGGACACATGAATGACTTTATGTAATATATTTCTAATATCTATCACCACTCCTTGTACTGCCTTTTCTTTTTCCTCCCACCCCTTCATTTTAAAGCTAACTGCTTTTGATTAACATTGTTAGAATAAAAACCATTCGTGTGTCTTCATCCAACAACTTAAACTTTTGAAATAGTTGGTTTATGACATGCTATTAGAACCTCTATGACCAAGTGGTTTAAAGTTCGATCCTTGCTACCCCCATTATTCTAATAATTAAAAAAGTTTAATTTTAACACAAGGTAGGTGGACTTGTGCATTGTCCACAATTCAAGACCAAAGGGCTCTTGCGTGAGGGAACGCGTTAGAACTTAGAATAAAAACCATTTATGTGTCTTCACCATATAGCTTAAACTTTTGAGATAGTTGGTTCATGACAAGCATCATATATAATATATTATAAAATAGTTTTGTTGCTGTTAATAAGAAAGTTGGAGATTGGTAGGGATCTTTTTACTAGAATCACATATTTACAATTTAAAGATACCAAGCAGAAATAGATACCATGAAGCTGCCTCTTCAAGGGCAAAGAGGACACCACCTACTGGAGCACGAAAGGCAGCAGCAACACCAGCAGCCGCACCACAAGTAATCATGTCTCGCCGGTCTCGATCATTTTTGAAATACCTGAGCCAAGTGCAAGTCAAATGATATTTGCGAGATCCACCCTGCCCCAACAAAGAAGCTATGCATGCACCTGTATGAACCATTGGTCCTTCTTTGCCCACCACTAATCCAGCAGAAACTCCAAAGATGGAACCAACAATCTGACACAGTTAAAATCATAGGTTTTATACCGAAATTTAATATGCCCCAAGAAGTAAAAAAAAAAAATTGCATTTTGTTCTTACCCCAAAAACGAGAAAAAATCTCTGAATTTATTAGGAAGAATTGATATAGGCTAAGCATTGTGAAGATAAAAATGTTATGGCGTGTGAATGAAAATACCAAGAAAACATAAGATCAAGAATGAATGTATTAGAGAGTCTTGAATAAAGATGACAAAATTTCACCTAAGATGGTTTGGCAGTGTGATAAGTCCTAAGTTGATCAAATGAAAGATAGCCCGATAAACAGAGGTAGAAGAAAACCAAGAAAACTTTAAGAGAAACCATAAAATAAGTACCAAGATATAAACGGTCTTTTCAAAAACTGGGTTTATGACATTACACAATAGCACAATTGATCTAATTGACTTCATGTTGTGAGAAAAGACTTTTATTGTTGTTTCATTCTCTGAATGAAATCCTGACAATTTTTTTAACATATCTAAATGTGTGAAATTTCCAATCCACTGTGCATCAACTAAAAGCTCAGAGACAGTAGGCAGTAGCTATGTCAGTAAAAGGAAAAATTTTCCTTTGAATTTGATAGTCAATTAGTGACAATTTAATCCATTTTCATTCAAGACCAACATAGGTTAAGGAACAAACTTTTAAGTATTTAGTCATAGTTGTTGGTAACACGTCAAAAAATACATTCACCCAGAAGCTTAAGATTTAACTGTAGGTGCTGGAATAGTTTTTATCTCTAGCATTTTTTTTTACATCTAGTTCTATCTTTTACATATTATTTTACAGAAATTAAAAGATGAAAAGGTAGAAAAAAAAGTATAAGATACACCAAACATAACACAATAAATAGTATATATACAATGGCATATGTGCAATAATTAAGAGAATATTTTGACTTTTCCAAGGTAATATTCACTCTTCATTGAAAATCTTTTATCGGAAACAGAACACTGATATTTAGACTAGTTTTCAATTATTCAACAAGTTATCCATCTTTTATCTGTGTGTTTATGCAGGAAGACTAAAGAATGAGAGGACGTGGACTTGCTTCTACAGTTCTACTATTTTAGTATTACTACCTCTGGTTTTTAAAAATTTCCTTCAACTTCCAAGTTTATCCCATTCAAAGTCAAACTCTATCTAATTTCTCACATTAACAAAAACCTTGAAACTACAAAGATGCAATAATTATAAAGGGTAAAGATGGGAAAAAAACAATAAATGCTTCTTAAAATTTGTAGAGAGTCTATATTAAGGATCACGAAAAATTTTCTAAAGGGTCTTATAAATAGGACTAGAGGTAGTATTCACCTTTACAAAAAGGGTTCTTGGAGCCAGTATAGAGTGAGCATCTATGCCATTGAGATATGCTTTAACCTCTGGAATGCCAGAGCCTGCTGCTGCTGGAGCAATGAAAGCACAGAGTGCTGCTGCTGCTGCTGCTAAAGCTATATTGAGACCAGCATATAGTAGAAAAGCCTCAAGATATCTGTACCGGAACTATTATTCTATGAGAATATATGAAAAAGTTTGTAATTCAAGATCCAAAAAATTTTCTACAAGGATGTGTTGTGTTTATTAAATTGGTAAAACTAAACAAAAATATAACTACATATATAGATGTAGCTGCATCTTAAATATGCCAATTCTATCTCCAACAAAAATAAATACTAACCAAAAGGGAAGTTCAATGGAAAAAAGTAGTCACAAATCACAATACATATTGACATATTGCATATTTTCAAAGGTATTCTACATAACTATATATTTGCTACGTAGACTGATGGGGAGATATAGGAGGAAAAAATTGCTCCACATGGTTTTCATTGAATTGGAAAAAGCGTATGATAGAGTATCTAGAGAGGTGTTGTGGAAGGGTCTGGAGAAGAAAGGTGTTAGGATTACACAAATTCGAGCAATCAAAGATATGTATGAGGGGGTCATAGCTAGGATAAGAAGTAAGAACACAAGGGGATACTAAAGATATTCCTATAACTATAGGTGTGCACCAAGGGTTTGCTTCAGTCTTTATCTTTTTATCTGGTTCTAGACATGCTTACTGAACATATCTAGGAGACAACACTACAATGCATGCTTTCTGTAGATGATATAGTCTTAGTTGAAGAGTTGAGAGAAGAAATAAATAGAAAGTTAGAGATTTGGAGACAAGCCTTTGAAACACACAGCTTCCACCTAAGAATTTGGAGACAAGCCTTGGAAACACATGACTTCAACCAAAGTAGAAGTGTCGTATATGGAATGCAAGTTTAGCAAGATGGGTAGAAATTCTAACTTAGAGGTGAAAATTGGAAAGCATACAATACCATAAGTCTCACATTTTAAATGCTTTGGATTCATAATACAAAATGACAGGGAGATGGAAGGAGATGTCAACCATAAAATCCAAGCAGAGTAGATAAAATGGAGGAATGTTTTGGGTGTGATGTGATAGCAACATATCGCTCAAACTTGAAGGAAAATTTTACCTCACAAGACCTACAATGTTGTATGGGATTGAGTGTTGGGAAGTCAAGATGCAA
The DNA here is from genome assembly GCA_026901365.1 of Sesbania bispinosa. Taxonomy (NCBI): domain Eukaryota; kingdom Viridiplantae; phylum Streptophyta; class Magnoliopsida; order Fabales; family Fabaceae; genus Sesbania; species Sesbania bispinosa. The sequence goes on along the minus strand of QLOH01000648.1, from coordinate 47,453 downwards.
CAAGAAAGTAAGCTCAACGTCGCAGAGACGAGAATGCTATGATGGATAAGTGGTTACACAAGACAACATAGGATTAAGATTTAGGAATACGTGAAAGTTGGGGTAGCTCTCATAGTAGAAAAATATTGTAAAGCCTTGTCTTAGATAGTTTGGGCATGTCTAAAGAAGAAGATAGAAGTACTTATAAAGAGGGTCGGCCAGATGGAGGATCATCCAATAGTTAGAGGTAAAGGAAGACCAAGGAAAACTATAGGCCAGACCATCAAGAGTGATTTAGAGGTAAATGATCTATCTATGCACTTAATACATGACAAAACTTTATAGGGTGATATGATCCATGTAGCCTACCCCACCTAGTGGGAAATTGTTGGCTTAGTTGTTTATCACATAAAAGATCCATATTAGTTGGTAAACCAATGGCATATGATCTATAAACCAATGGTTGGGAGTAAGGCATTTTAGAGATTTTTTAAAGGGTTAAATATGTGTAGTCCATGAAAATATAGTGAAATTTGGTTTTGGTTACTCATTTATTTTTCTTTGGTTTTGGTCCTCTATTTTTTAAAACCACATACTTTTAGTCCTCATCATTAGTTATGTTCTGCTAGGTGATGACGTAATTTCTTACAAATTTCCTATAGATTTTCCTGAGTTTTCCTGCAAATTTCAAATTTTGTAGGAAATTTCTTGCAGATTTTAAAATTTGCAAGAAATTTCCTATGGATTTTTCTACAGCAAAGCAAAGAAATTTCACAACATTTTTACGTAAAAAATTATTGTTTTTTTTGGAAATTTATTGTGGATGATTTTTCTAGAGAAAATTTTGCAAGAAATTTTGTGAAATTTTAACCCGAGAAAAGGCATAGGAAGGTTGCAAATGTGACTTAATGAAATATACTTAAATATGAGGACTAAAAGCATGTGGTTTTAAAAAATAAAATACCAAAACCAAATTTCGCTATATTTTCAGGAACTAAAAACATATTTAACCCTTTTCTTAAATAATTTGTTTTGACAAATGAAAATTGAAAAGGGGTGCTAGAAGCATATGAGAAGTATTAAATGTGATGTGCTATGTATATTTTGGGAAGGGGATAGGAATGACACATGACAACCAGAACACACCATACCACAAGTCTTACAATTTAAGTATTTTGGGTCCATCATACAAAACAATGAGAAGATAGAGGGAGATGTCAACCATGGAATTTAAGCATAGTGGATAAAATGAAGGAATGCTTCTGGTATAATCTATGAAAGAAAAGTACCATTCAAGCTTAATGGACAATTTTACTTCACAATTATAACACCTGCAATGTTGTATGAGACTGGATATTGGATGGTAGAGAGTCAACAAGAAAATAAACTCAATATTGTGGAGATGAGAATATTACAATGGATAAGAAATCACACAAACAATATAGGATTGGGAATGAAAATGTTTGATAAAGTTGGAATAGCACCCATTGTAGAAAAGATGGTAGAGTATCATCTTAGGTGGTCTTGACATGTGTGGAAAAAACTCACAAAAGCACTGGTAAAAAGGAAGATCAGGTGGAGGATAGTCCATTAGATAGAGATAGGGGGAAACAAGAAAAAAAATAGGGCAAACAATTAAAAGAGATTTGGATTTAAGTACATCTTTAGACATGATTCATGATAAGATATTATGGCGTTGTTTGATTCGTGTAGCCAACCCTGCCCAATGGGAAAAAAATTTTGGTTGTTGTAGTAGTTGTTGTACAGAACATATTTACATTATATAGACCTATAATTAATTTCCTAAAATAAAGCTTAATCTAAGGAAACAAGCAGGAAGTAAATCTGTCCTAATAAAAATAATAATAATCAACAATAGTTACATAATTATTATTTTTATATTTACTTACGACAATACACTTCTTAATGTAAAAATAAGTTATTGCGCAGCAAAAATAGCATCTGCCAAAAAACAAAGTGCAGACCAAATTTCATTAATTGTTAAGCATGTGTATCTGGTTGAAGCTAAAAGCAACCTCACCTGTGTTTAGACATGAGACTGGCTGTCAAAATCAGCTTGGAGCCAGCTATGTTCTCAACCGCAATATTATTAAAGAAGCCAACCAGTCCAGTTCCTAATCCAATAAGAAGAGCGAACCCCCACTTAAGTACCACATACTGGAATATCTGAACTTTCTTCCTGGACCTCCAGTCCTGATTAAATATTTCATTATCAAATACCCTGAAATTAAAGAATAAGTATACTTGCATCATCACTCTTTCCACTAGTAATTGATATGCCAACACATTAAAAACAATTCCAAAGTTCTTGCTATTCATAATTTTGATTAGCCGGTACATAATTATATCACTTCAAATGCTCTGGACACCTGTGAAGGAATAGAAACATGGGGAACCAGAATTGAATCTGACATAAAATTATAAAATAAGTTGCAAAATTAAAACTAGCTGCAGTTGAAGGCACTAACTGATGTAGAAAATGGCTAAACAAGTAAAAAAGAAAATTATCTACAAACACAATTAAGTCTACCAAGTAGAAAATGTGAGCATTTGCATGATTTTTCCTGAAAATGGACATCGTCTGTTGTTTCTTTATCAAACTGTTTAACAAGACATTTGTTTACTATAAGCTTATTCTATTTATAATTCTACATTTTAAAGACTTGGATTTTGACATAATTCAATAGCATTTGATTGATTCATGTAGTTGATGCTACCTAGTGGGAAAATTTGTTTCTGTTGTTTATGTAAAAGAAATTCATCACCTGGCACAATTAAGTTTAGCAAGTAGAAATTATGAGCATCTGCACAATTATTGCTGAAAATGGACACCGGCTGTTGTTTCTTTATCAAACTGTTTAACAAGACACTTACTATAAGCTTATTCTGTTTATAATTCTACTTTCTGAAGACTTGGGTTTTGACGTAATACAATGGTATCGATTGATTCATGTAATGGACCTTATCTAGTGGCAAAAGGTTTTGTTGTTGTTGTTGATAATTTTACTTTAATCTCAAAGTTATGTGATACCGGTACCTTTTTTAGGGTATTTTGTCCTCTCTCTTGTACTTTCTTCCCTATTCATCAACAATATATTTTTTAAAAAAAGATATCAATTTGGTATTTATTGTATGACTGAATGTCAACTTATCCTTTGTTTTGTGAAATGAAATTTGAGATCCTCAGAAATCCAATGAAATTCTGAGCACGTTTCCTCTATTTATTCATTCAAAACCCTGACATCTCTTAGGAGGCAAACTGTCAATAATGCACAAGTTAACAAACTAAACTATGACCACAAATTTAAATTATTTGTCCCCTATAAACTGGCATGCTACTAGGCTGTCATTCCTTTTCTTATGTTTCTCATCCTTTTCCCTTTCAAGAAAAAAGAAAAATACAAGTCCGTCCTTCTAAATTTCTACTTTTGTTGAAAACAGATTACATAACTATTAGTTATGTTTAACAACATTTATCAAACAATGGAAGCACATGATATAAAGACATCAATGCATAATTTCAATCAATAGAAGTTATAAAAGGAACCATATCCGGAAAGAACTATGATTGACCGGAAGGAAGAGGAAGAATTAAAGGCTGGACACTACAGACAAACCTGTCCGATGCACCTTAATCTTAAATGACCAACTAAGATCAAATAATATGAAAACCATACAATCATAAAACCTGCTTATTGTCTGTACATGTGTATACACACAACCCAAGTTATAAACTACCAATCCCCAAGTTATAAACTTAATTATTTAGTACTAACAATGAATGGAGTTTAGAAACAAAAAGCAGATGACAGGACAACAAGTTCCCCATCAGTATCTCTTAATGTGAGCATAAACTACCAATCCCCTCCCCTCCCAAAAAGGAGTAACAAAAGCGATAAAAGGTGCTTTATATGGAGTCCCCAGACAAAATTTCTTGCAACTATATAATTGAATTCTTAGAGCATCAGTTATGCAATATAAAATTATCTGCTATCGGAAAAGAAATGCAGGTTGCTTACTCATAGTCAAGGCTTTCAATAGGGCAGAGGTTGGAACCAACTATAGCAATCTGGGAGGTAGTGTTAATCCTCTTCACAAGAAGTGGCTCTGTGTACGTCATGTTTCTTTCAGAAAACTCTGACCAATACCTTCCAATTTCCTCATTTCCATCAACTCGACCATCATTTTCTATATCATGCACATCATCACCATTATTTACATTATCTTCTTTATCCATCTTCTTAGCAACTTCACCTGCTGCTGTCATAGGTACCTAATTCACAGAAAATCTATTAATCAGAACCAGCAAGCACAACCACATCCTAAGCATGTGATCAAAGTCCCATGGCACATGCAAAACTAAAGCAGCAGACATTTTTTATCCATTAACCTTCTTTTACAGATACAGTTGCCAAATCCTGTCAGCAACCACAATTTTCAATATTCTACACCTGAGAAAATTAGTTTTGAACCAAGGTTAAAAACGGGTATACTTCAAGCCACTGCTAATCTGGAAATTGTTGGATCAGCATACAAATTCAAAATGAGCCTAGTACAAATATGAATTCTGAGATGGATAAGTTCTAAAATCATAACATGAGACAAAAGTGAGCTAGGATGAGAAAAACATCACATCAAATCATGGAACTAAGCCAGTTCTCATAACATATCTTTGAAGGATATGGGAATAAACAACATTGAACAGTGTAAAAACTGTATAAAAATACAAGAAACTAAGTGGGCTATCCACTAATTGGTGTCAAATCAAACCCCTTTTATGAATCCAATCCAAATTCGAGCTGTTAGTATCACATAAAAAATGACATTTCATCAAAGGGATCATAAAACAAAAAAATTCCCAATACAGACTCATAACTACACCCACACAGTCAACAAAATCCTGGATGTACCCACACGCAAATAAAACATTACAATTAAAACAAAAAAAAAAATTAATAATATAAAACAGAGTTTGGGCAAGAAAGATACACTGATTGAAAGTTGCAGCTCTTGAATCCGAACTGGGTTACCGAAATAAAAGAAACTTCTTCAAGAGTTTGTAGTAACCAATTATGCTTCTCCAGTGTCTCAACTCACAGCATCACCTGAAGATGAAGTTTATATGCGTCCATCACCTTGGAGAGTCAAACAACTATGATAGTATTGATAAGATACAAGAAGGCAAAGCACATCAACAATTCCCTACGACAGCACTCGTGTCTCTCTCTCTCTCTCTCTCTCTCTGTTGATTGATTCAGGGAACAGCTCGCAATGTAGGAGGAAAAAAACGAGATATTTGACTTATTAAAGAAAAAATTGTAATCGTTTTTTTAGCAAAAAGGAATAATTGGAATTTTGTTACCCACAATTTTGACAAGTAAATGAAAATGATAGGACCCAGAACTATAATTGGAGATAGAAGATTTGAAATTCATATTCGAGTTATCCTTATCTTTTAAGTATATTCGTAGCAAGCTGTATTAACCTGTAACTTGTTCTAAGTCCTAAACAGTAATATTCTCAATAATTAAGTATGATAGTCGAGAATAAATAAATATCCAAGAAAAAAATAGTGATCCCCCACTCCCACTCTCCATATTCTACGTGCCTGTAAACTATACTTAAATTGCGGTTTAGTGTGAACTTAGATGGTTTTTATATGATAGTATGTATTTTTCACGAAAAATAATCCAGTTTCAGTAGGGTTGGATCTTTATTGTCGGTAGAGTTTTTTCTCCAAGTATTTAACACATTTACACATTAAAAACTCAAACTCAAAACCACTTATTTAACTGAGATAATATTTTATTAGTTAATCCACGTCTTCGATAGTCTGTGTGAACTTAGATGAGTGTCTATAAATTTTGTTTTAAATAACTCTAATTTTGATTAAAATAAATTTAAATGAAGATTTTTGATTTTAAAAAATGGTCACCTTTTTTTTAGATTGAAAAAAAAATGTTCACCTTACAAAAAGTATAATAAAACTTAATGTAAAAATCTTGATTTAACGCAATATTTTTCCCATAAAATCACAATTGGTGGTTCACTGTTCACGCACGTTTAACATCCACCACACCAACAGGTCTCCCAAGATAGGTTGTGCCCAACACGTAAAGCACTCTCACGGATAGTTGTTTTCGCTGAATTTGCATGTGACACCTGGATATGTGAGGGGTGCTGTGAAAGGGACCTTTGCTTAATCTCACATACATTATATTATTTCTTCCTACAGTGTTATTTGGAATCTTATGAACTAGGATTTCTTCGTATTAGGTGTTAACTGTGTAAGTGTTGGATATTTATATTATTTAATATTTTTTTATAAAAGGTAAGATTTATTAATTAAATTATTAAATAATGTGATAATATTTTACATAAAAAGACATATTAGGTGATAGTGATAGTGTAATAGCATGAGAAAAATTAATCTTCATTATATCTACACTTATATATTAAATTTAAGTTGTAATAAAACTTTGAGTTAAATATGTTGTTAGTCCCTCAAAATATAACGAAATTTGATTTTGGTCCCTCATTTATTTTTTTTATTAGTTTTGTTCCTCTGTTTTTTAAAATTACATTATTTTAGTCCTCATCGTTAGTTATATTCCGCTGAATGATAACGTGACAATATTTCTTGTAGATTTTTCTATGGATTTTCTTTCAAATTTTCTTGCATATTTTAAAATTTTGAGGAAAATTTTTTCTAATTCTAAAATTTGTAGGAAATTTACTATAGTGTTTTTTTACAATAAGGCAGAGAAATTTTATAGTAGCATTTTATGTAAAAAATTGTAGTTTTTTAAAATTTACTACATATGAATTTTCTAGAGAAAAAATCACAAGAAAATTTCTGTGAACTTTTACCTATGAAAAGTCATAGTGGAGCTGCGAAAGTAACTTAACGGAGTATAGTTAATAAGAATGACTAAAAGCATGTAATTTTAAAAAATGAAAGACAAAAACTAATAAAAAAAAGGGGACAAAAACTAAATTTCACCATAATTTTTTAGGATTAAAAACATATTTAACCCTAAAACTTTTCACGTTCGCTCTCATATTTACATAGCTCTAGTGTTAATTTATGTGATTTTTATATAAAAATTATAAAAAGTTGAAAATAGCTTAAATTTCTCTTTATCCGATACTATTTACATGATTTAAATATTTTCTAATCCTTTAATTTTTTTATTTAAATTTAAAACTTATTAATCAAAAGAGTAATGATTTTCAAATGGTTATCTCTTTATCTTTTGGATGTTAATTTAAATTTTAAAACAAAACATATTTTATATTTATTTTTTAGGAGGGTTCAACTTACACCAGTGTAAGTTACACCAAGTATTACACCGTTGAATAACTATTTCACAAATAATTAATTTTCAAAATCTACCGTTAGATTGAAATTTATTATCATATAGATCATATCTATAAAATTTTACATTGATCTAAAATATTTAATGCACCATCAAGATATCTCAAGATTAATGTCATATATACTTTTAAAATATATTAAAATAAGAATGATTTGATTATCAAGTTATTATTTGTGTTAAAATTTTATGACATTTGACACTAATAATCATGATGATAAATAATTATAATTCAACGGTTGGATCGATAAAATTCACATTCAATTTAAAGTTATCAATAATTTAATACTTTGTGTAACTTACATTGATGTAATTTCAACCTTCATCTTTTTTTATTATGTTAAAATTATTAACAAAAATAAAAAATTTATCCCGTAAATTGCACTTGTGATTAAAATACTAGTAATTATATAAAAATTATCAACATTATATTGAAGTAAAAATAATTTGAACAATCCATATATAATTATATAGTCCACATTAGCTTCTCTCACACTTTATACTTTTACTAATAAAATAATGGGTTAAATATGTTTTTATCCCTCAAAATATAGTGAAAATATTTGGTTTTGGCCTCATTTATTTTTTTTATTTGTTTTGGTTCTCTATTTTTTAAAATCACATGATTTTATTCCTCATCATTAGTTACATTCCACTAAGTGATAACATGACAATATTTCTTGTAGATTTTTCTATTTATTTTCTTTCGAATTTTCCTGCAGATTTCAAAATTCAATGAAAATTTTATTTAGATTCTAAAATTTATTAGAAATTTACTATAGATTTTTTTAAAACAAAGCAAAGAAATTTAATAGCAACATTTTTTATATAAAAAAAAATTGTTGTTTTTTGAAAATTTACTACAAACTACTTTTCTAGAGAAAAATCATAAGAAATGTTCTCTGAATTTTACCTAGGAGAAATCATAGTAGAGCTGCAAATAAGTGACTTAACGGAGTATAGTTAACAAAGAGGACTAAAAATATGTAATTTTAAAGACCCTAAACCCTATAAATGAGGGAATGACCACAACCAATGAAAAAATAAATGAGGGACCAAAATCAAATTTCACTATATTTTTCAGAAACCAAAAATATATTTAACCTCTGTTTTACTTTAAATTGTATGATCCATTCTGATATAAATTAGCTTGGTCTGCATCGATTTTTATTTTATTTTATTTTTAAGAGATAGTAAATCATGAAAAACATAGCATTTAATATTTAAATTCTAAAGTAAAACAATATGTATCAAATAAGCTTTACAAGTATGTGAAACAAAATTAATTACTTGATTAACTTTAAGAAATAGCATTTGATATCAATCAAACATTTCAGAAAAATGCTACCACGACGATATAATTCTCTTATTAATACATCTTCATTATTATGAAAAATTTTATATTAGTTTCACTATAATAAAAGAGTCTAAGTTATTTAGCAAGATATATTTAAATATAAAATTTCTCTCAATAATACAAAAATATATTAAAAACAAAGTATGTATTAGTACCATTTCTCCTCATTTAATCATCTATCCTACCAACGAGAGGTTAGTTAAAATAGTACATATTTGATACCTCTTAAGCAACGTCTCTGGTTCGATTCTTATGGATGGAAAAATATCCTCATTAAAAAAGTAAGTCTTGCCATGATGTGGATGTTCCCTACTCTAGTAGGATTTTCTCCCAAAAATACATGTGATTAAAAAAAATCATCGATATATTCCTGCAAATTTGAGATTTGTCAGCGACTGTCATTAGCTTAATTCCAAGCGCAAGGGATGAATAAAGAATTGATGATATCAGTACTATGAATAAAGATCAACCATATCAATAGGATCCAAGGAAGAGTGTGGATCTAAATTGCCTATAATTATATTAGTATATAGAAATGAATTTATTTTTATAAATTTTGGATTTGTATGATTCACATGTTTCACGCTCTTTTTCTGACTTTACATGCTGTTTAACTCTATAGAGCCAAATGTTCAAAAACTTTGAGCTAACAATAATCTTTTGAAAAATTGAATCCATAGCACTATAGCAGTATCAAGCAGTGCAAGAGCAAAACAATAGTATGCCCCATATTTAAATATGAGAGAAAAGAAAAAAAATAATAAAAATTGCCCAAATTATTAGCCCATAATTTTTCTTTGATTGAACCCAACACGTGAAGCTTTGACCTGCTGTTCTTTGTATTTGAAGTGATACCCTGGCATGTGATGTGAGAACATGCTGAAGCCGTGAGGGACCAGCTTCGACACCGTCTAATCTAACATCAAGTTAATCACTTATTTATTTTTGGTCCCCTTGTTTTGGTTATTTATTTTAGGCATTTCAGAAGAGTTTTCTTTTCTTTTCTTTTCTTTTTAATTCGGGGAAGACGGAGCCATGGCGTACAATATTCTTTTGTTTGCATGTTTCTTCTGATTTATCATTTTTGTGTTCGTGGTTTTTTTTTTTTTTAATTTGGCGAAGAGTTTGAAAGAAAGTTCATAGGAGGTGAAGGCAAACTCATCATATATGCTTATTAGAAATTAAATCCATACAATAAAAATATACAACAATTCATATAACACTTTTTTTTTCTATTTTTCTCCATCATATTTTATATTTCGCTTTTTTCTTCTTTTTTTTTCTAATTTTTGTCTTAACTATATTGAAAGGTTGTAGTGTTGTATAAATAACACTACTCTATATTTATTAGCTAAAGTTTTCATCAAAAAAAATATTAGCTAAAGTTGATTCTTTAAATGTTTTTCAGGAATATCATGTGATGGCGTGAATTAATAAATAAATAAATCTCAAGTATGGAAGCCTTGACATGCATTACTCAAAAGATGATAATTTGATATTGACTTTTACAAATACTTCTATGTAAAGTTATGTTATTATATTGAAAGTCATGACAAATATATGGGATTGCCTAAATGTATGGTGGTAGATCCAAAGGCTTTTTTATTTAAAAAAAAAAAATCGTGTCTAGAAGAAGTTAATGATGGAAGGAGAAGAAACTTCAAAAGCTAGAAGAGAGATGTGTTAATTAAATTTGTTGGCTAGTCAATTCCCACATATATAATGTGGTGTTTCATATTGCGAGTAAACCACCATTTTAGTTATAAAAAGTGTGATTATCGATCATTTTGGTTTTTGATTGAAAGAAACTAATAAAATAATTCCTGAAATTGTTCTCCATTGGTCAAATTAATTAATCCTTTTATTATTGGGAATTAGTTAATGGTAATAGAGACGTTGATGTGTCACGTTAATTCCTGAGTTAGCATTGTCTCATTGTAAGAATCCGATCCCCGGCCGACCGTGAACATGAGGAGACAACCACCCGACGCCACGAAACATACTTTCACCGCACAAACGCTACAATCCGATCGACGACCAATACGACCGATGGCCGGAACCGCCCGGAGTCACTCTCACCAGAATCACTCCCTAAGCGAGACCCTCCGACCCTCACTACCTAGAGGCCTAGGTCTAGGCTACCTACCAAGTCTCATCACATTTAATGCGCCCCATGCCGCCCCCGACAAAGCTGAAACGCCTCTGGTAAAGAGGAAGACCACTGACACACGCCGCGAGATTTACGGCCGGAACAGTGGGATTACGGCGTGGGTGCCGCTTGCACCCACCATCCCCTTGATGTGACAAGGGACCCCTATATAAGGAGGAGCCCCCCTCCTCGCGAAAGGTAAGCTGAATCTAACCACAAACACTCTCACATCACCCCTTTTCTGACTTGAGCATCGGAGTGTCTTTGCAGGTACCCCTGCCACGCGCTCCACCCCGGAGCGACCACCGGAGAAACCTCAACAACCATTAGGACCCCTCGGACCACCGCGTGATTCCCGTCGGACCACCATCCTCGATCTCGGCCACGATCATTTGGCGCCGTCTGTGGGAACGTGTAACGAAACCACCCACCATCTTTACCCCTTTGCTGAGATTAGGTTCGTACGCCCGATAAGTCGCGATGGACATCACCACCGGCAACCAGCCACCACAGCTCACCAGAGCCACACCAGAGGTAGGAGCAGAGGTCATGACAGACCCCCGTCACACCCTGAGGGCAACACCTCAGGAGCCACCACCATCTGTACACACCACTGGATCCTCCACGACAGCTACCACTTGGAACCTCCTAGAGAACTCACCAGAAGAAGGAAGTCTACAAAGAGATCTAGGAGGAAGGAGGAGACCCGTTCTAGCAATGAAGAAGAAACCCCCCTCCCCCAAGGAGGAGGAAGAAGGACAGAACGGTGAGGGAACTAGAAAGGAGGATCAAGTACCCTGGAATCCCTACTCCCTGTCCCACCCGCGGAGGAGGCACCGCCGGCGGGAAACCACCAGGAGGAGCACCACGACCAGGAGGACATGCCGCACCGGGGGACCTGCCGTCACAAGAAACAAGTCACGCTTCCTCGGAATCATCGTCAGATGAGTTTCATCCTCGAATACCAGATCGAACGACTAAGCCGGACGCGTGGGCGCAGTAGACGTGCAAACCCCCTCAGCCCGCGCCGACACAAGAGAGGCGTCGCCAAGAAGGACCGAGAGGCGACACCAAATCCGATCACTCCTGGCTCACACAGGGAGACGGAGGTCGACATACAGCCTACCCCCGGCCGCCGCGCTGGCGAACCCAGTCGTCTCGGTAACCCCAAACGCAACCCCCATAGCATCACAGGGACACCTGTTGCCACCACAACCCGCGATTGCCACAACGGCGGTCCCAAATCTCATGACCCTGAATCGGCCCTTCACACACCCGTTCACACCGAGGCTCGCTCAGGTCGAGATACCCGATCGCTTCTTCCTCGTCCCTTTAGCACCATCAGCCTGTACACAGGAGAGACCGACCCAGGACGACATCTAGATCGGTTCTTCAATGAAATGTTCTTCCTGGGAGCCCAAGAGGATATCATGTGCAGAAGCTTCTCTCGGACACTGGATGAAGAAGCCTTGACCTGGTTCAGAACCCTCCCGCAGAACTCGATGGACAAGTGGGACGACCTCGCAGCAGCATTCGCCAAAGGTTCAGTATGGCCAATCAAATACCACGAGATTCCCACCCCCTCGCAAAAGTCAACAGGGGGAGTCCGAGACCTTGCGGGATTTCTTGGCTCGATTTTATAAAGAAGTGGCCCTCACGCCGAACGTCGCAGACGAGGTACAGCTACACTGCGCAGTGGAGGCATTACGCAAAGGGACACCCCTGGACATCTCACTCAGAAGAATCCGAGTACAAAACATGACGGCTTTCAGAGAACGAGCGGCCTAGTTCGTGAATGAGGAACTACACTTGGAAGGCAACGAGCAAGGGGACGACCTCAAAGGAACACGAGCTCCCGAAAGAGATGATAAAAGCAGGAAGGAGCGGCGAGAGGAAAAGAAGAAATTCAGAGGACGCTATGAGGGTAACTACACCCCCCCTCAACACCAACCTTTCCAGGATCTGGCAGGAGGTTCACAATGTCGAGCTGGCAGAAGTAAAAAGGCCCCCACCCATCAAATCGCCACAAGGAGACAAGAACCGACATTGCGCCTTCCATAAGGGCCATGGGCATGACACTGACGACTGTTATCAGCTCAAAGATGCCATTGAGCAACTCATACGAGAGGGAAATCTGGGGCGGTACGTGAGAAGAGAAAAGCCAGAATGGAACAACCGCTCGCGATCGGCAAAAAGCCCGTCACTCGCCACCAAGACAAGAAAGGAGGCGACACCGCTCGCGATCGCCGAGAAGCCATGGCACATCGGGCAGGAAGCCAAGAGACAGATCCCCTCGGAAGGACCAAGATCAACAGCCTCGGATTACCATTAACATGATTGCAGGAGGGTTTGGAGGAGGGGGATGCTCATCCAGCTCTAGGAAAATAGCATTGAAAGAAGTACAACACGTGGAGACGACCATTCGCCGATCTCACACCGACGTGGGACAACACCCAACCCCAGCAATCACCTTTGACAACAGCGATTGTCGAGGATACCTTGCCCGGGCATGACGATCCAATGGTAATCAGTGCGGTGATAGCCAACGCTGAGGTAAAAGAGTATTGATAGACCAAGGAAGTTCGGCCGACATCATCTATGAAAATTGGCTTTGAAAAAATGGGGATCAGCCGAGGGGACCTCCTACCTTATGACAGTGACCTTGTCAGCTTCTCAGGGGATCGCATCCAGCCCCTCGGATACATGGAAGCACTTGTCACATTGGCAGGCAAGGGTGGCAAGCAAAACGATCAAATCCAAATTCATTATCGTCCCATGCAAGAGCTCCTACAACGCCATAATGGGAAGGCCCGAGCCTCAATGCGATAGGAGCAGTAGTATCTACAGTACACCTCGCCATGAAATTCCCTACGAGGGAAGGCCGTGTGGCGACCGTCAGAGGAGATCAACTAGTCCGCCAGAAGCTGCACAACAACCTGAGCTTGAGGAAGAACCCCCCCGAATACAAAAACCCAGACCCGAAAGCAAGACACGACGTTTCCCTTGTTGATCTAGACCCAAGGGTTGATTCTGGAGAAGCAGGCCAAGGAATGGAGCGCCCTTCCCAGAAGGAGAAACTATCCCCATAAACGTCGGCAAAAGGGAAGGACAAAACACCAAGATGGGAGACCACCTCCCACCAGAATTCAAAGAGAGAATGAAAAAGCTATTGCTGGACAACGCTGACCTGTTTTCATGGACAGCAGCCGACATGACAGGGATCGACCCCAATTTATTGCTGTCACAAGCTGTCATTCAACCCCCGGTTGAAGGCGATCGCCCAAAAGAAAAGGAAGATGGGACCAGAAATGCAAACAAGCAGTCAAGGAGCAGACGGCCAAGCTACTGAAAGCAGGATTCATCAGAGAAAACCAGTACGCCACTTGGCTGGCCAACGTCGTCCTGGTAAAAAAAGCCGAGCGGCAAGTGAGGATGTGCGTGGACTACACAGACCTTAACAAGGCATGCCCAAAAGACCCATTCCCTTTACCAAACATGACAGGTTAGTAGATAACTCCTCTGGCTATCGTTTCCTTCATTCATGGACGCCTACTCTGGTTATAACCAAATCCCATGTATGTACATGACGAGGAAAAAATGGCATTCCTGACGGAGGAAGGAACCTACTTACTGCTACACCATGATGCCGTTCGGCCTCAAGAACGCAGGAGCAACTTACCAGAGAATGATGACCAAGGTGTTTCGAAAGGACTGATCGGAGAAGTTGTGGAGGTGTACGTGGACGACATCATCGTCAAAACACCTGAGGGAGGAGATCCCGTAGCCGACCTGGAAAAAGTCTTCCACCGTATTGAGGAATCACAACATGAGGTTAAATCCCCTCAAATGCACCTTTGGAGTTCCGGCCGGACATTTCTCGGATACCTGTTGACGAGCAGGGGAATAGAAGCAACCCAAGAGAAATGCAAAGCCATCCTGGAAATGAAGAGCCCAACGTCAGTGAAAGAAGTCCACAGCTAACAGGAAGGATAGCGGCCCTAACCCGTTTCCTATCCCGATCGGCACAGCAGATCACTCCCTCTGTACCAACTCCTGAGGAAAGACAGAAGTTCGACGGGACCCACCGGCTTGTGAAGAGGCTTTTAACAGCTTCAAAGAATCACTCACTAAACCACCAATCTTGGTGAAGCCCCATCCTGGGGAAAAACTGTACTTGTACCTGTCGGGGGAGAAGAAGCCATCAGCTCTGTGCTGGTAAGAGAGTCTGAAGGCAACCAAAGCCCAGTATACTTCACAAGCAAAAGCCTACAAGGGCCAGAACTCAGATATCAGAAGCTGGAAAAGGCTGCATTCGCAATCATCTCGGCTGCGCGACGCCTTCGACCATACTTTCAGGCTCATCCCATTACGATCAGAACCCACCTACCCATCAGATCAATCTTGCACAAACCCGATCTAGCCGGTCGAATGATCACCTGGGCAATCGAACTTTCAGAGCATGATATTTCTTACGAACCACGAACAGCTATCAAGGCACAAGTCTTGTCTGATTTCGTCCTCGAAATGACGGAGAATCAAGCGGATAAATCAGGGGTCACGTGGACAATTTATGTGGATGGGTCATCAAACACTAAGGGAGCAGGAGCCGGGGTAGTGCTGTAGAAGATAACACTGGTGTGACCGTGGAGCAGTCCCTGAAGTTCGAATTCAAAACTTCGAACAACCAGGCCGAGTACGAAGCCTGTTTAGCCGGGCTCAGCCTGGCCAGAGACCTTGAGGCCGAGACAGTCGTCTTGTGCAGCGACTCACAGTTAATGGTTTCCCAGATCAACGGGGAATACCAAGCCCGTGAACCCATTTTGCAGCAATACCTCACTAAGGTAAGGGAGATATCAGAAGCCTTCAAAACAATCGAATTTCGGCACGTACCTAGAGAGCAAAACACAAGGGCCGACGTCCTGTCAAGACTGGCGAGCACCAAAAAAGCTGGGAATAATAGGTCGGTTATTCAGGAAACACTGGCTGAACCAAGCGTTAGCGAAAAGAAACACATCATGCAAGTCAACCAAGAAACTAGTTGGATGAGTCCGATCATTCAATACTTGCGAAGCGGGACGCTCCCAGAGGAACGGAAGGAGGCAAAGAAAGTCGAACGCGCCTCGGCATGGTACACCCTGGTGAACGATCGGCTCTATAAAAAGGGATTCTCTTGTCCCATGCTGAAGTGTTTATCCCCCAATGAGGCAAATTATGTCCTAGCAGAAATCCATGAGGGAAGTTGTGGCCAACACCTGGGAGGAAGAGCGCTGGCAAAGAAGACTCTGCGGGCTGGATATTATTGGCCGACGATGGAAAAAGACGCTGCAATATACGTCCAGAAGTGCGACCCCTGTCAAAACACGCAGATTTCCACAACGCCCCGGCAGAAGAAATGACGACCACCTCAACCCCATGGCCTTTCTTCAGATGGGGAATAGATATCCTCGGACCTTTCCCCCCGGCCCCAGGCCAAGTGAAATTCCTGGTTGTGGCGATCGACCATTTCACTAAATGGATCGAGGCCGAACCCCTAGCAACCATACTTCCGCTCGGATTCAAAAGTTTTTTTACCGGAACATCATCAGCCGATATGGGATCCCAAAGGCGGTAGTCACGGACAATGGCACCCAGTTCACGGACAAAGGCTTCAGGGAGCTGCTAGAAGGATTGAAAATAAAACAACACTTCACCTCGGTGGAGCACCCCCAAACGAATGGGCAAGCCGAGGCAGCAAATCGGGTTATCCTGCGAGGACTAAAAAGAAGGCTGGATGAGTCAAAAGGAAGATGGGCAGAGCAGCTAGATCATGTCCTTTGGGCATATCGAACAACCCCGCACTCGTCCACTGGAGAAACCCCATTCCGGCTAGCCCATGGGGCCGAGGCCGTCATCCCGGCCGAGATAGGGGAACCCACCTGGAGAACCAGCACCCATGACGAAGTCCACAACGATCGCCTCCTCAGGGAAGAATTGGACTTCCTCGAAGAACGAAGAGCCATCGCCCATGTCCGAGAGGAAGCAGTCAAGATGAGGGCAGCTGCCAAGTACAATAAACGAGTGGTTGAGAGGAAATTCGAAGTCGGAGACCTTGTTCTCCGAAGAGCTGACGTTGGAGGAAGAAACGCACAACAAGGGAAATTAGCACCCAATTGGGAAGGACCTTACCGCATCGCCACTACAACAGGAAAAGGAGCCTATCGCCTGCAGACACTAAGAGGGGACGACATCCCGCGGCATTGGAACGCCCAGAATTTGAGAATTTATTTCAGCTAAAAACATGTATCCGACCATGATACACCATCAATGAAATCAATACCCCGGTATTAAAAAACCGGGGCTTCCGACAACAAACAAGATAGTGGAATCTCCATAAAACACTTTTTTGAAACCGATCGAAACAACCCGTCACCACGACGCTAACGCATAAACACTCACATAATTACGATCGGATACATACATATATAAAGACAATTACGAAAAAGTGACTAAGTACGCATTTGCGATCAAAAAAATAAAAATACGCAAGAGACCGCAATCGGACATAAAGGCAAACGCGAAGAATAGCATTCAAAGGCAAGAGTCATGACAAAATGTAAGACCATAACCGGCCATAGACAAAGTACAAAAATTGAAAAAAGAAATGAAAACAACAAGATACATCAAACATCGGTTTGGGCGCCGGTTGTTGCAGCAGGGAGACCCTCGGGAGGAACCTCAATCTTCTTATCACCATCAACCCAGACCACGGCACCATCAATAACCTCATACTCGTAAGAGAGGCCGCGAAGATCCAGATTATAGGCCGGATTGCGCACTTTCACTTGTTCAATAGCCACATCAAAGGCCTTCTCCACATACCTCAGCGTGTCGGACACCGACTTGCGCTCCCCCTCCATAGCAGCCTCCAGTTTCCTCTTAAGCTCCGCCACCTCGGCGTCATGAATTTCCTGCTGCTTCCTCAGATCCTCTTTCCGCCGCTCCTCGGCATCAAGCAAATCCTTACCGAGGCCCTCCACCTTCTTCTTCAACAAATCCATCTCCCCCAGCTTCTGCTCCAGGTCCGCCTTCTCCTTCCCGATCGTCCCCAATTGAACAGTGAGAGCTTCTTTCTCCGATTTAATCTTGGCACACTCCTCCGTGGCCGACGCTGAAGCTTTCAAAGCCTTGTCATAATTCTCCTTAGCCCGCTCGGCAGCCGGAACCACATCCTTCTGGAGAAATTGTAATAGGCTAATCTGCTGCAGGTAGGTGACTTGGGCGTCTTTAAGGCACTGATCGAGGCAGAACTCGCCCTTGATGAACTTATTACGTATCTCCTCCGTATAAAACTGCGAGACCACAGCGGGATGGTCGGAGGAGAAGTCGTCACCAAAAATCACCGCCCTTGTTAAAACAGGAACCTCGGAAGAGGACCCCCCGCCAGCCTTGGGACAATCGGTAGGACCCTTTGGAGGAACTTTACTCTTCTTCTTCTTCTTATCACCATCGACCTGCTTGGGATCACCCTCCGCTGGAGGATCCCGAACCCGCTCGGATTCCGTAGTCAATGGTGGGGGAGGCAAGCTTTGGCTGTTAGAAGGCGTCGCCGCCGAATCATCCACTACCTTCCTCTTCCTCGAGTCCTTCGCCCTCGGCTCATCAGCTCCGATGGCCTTGGCTTTCTTTAGGAGGTCTCGAATGTTCATTTGATCCTCTTCTGCAAGCAAAAGGGAAAACGAAAAACGTCAGCCAGATGAAATAATACAATATAACAAATCAAAGTGTCATGACAACAAACCTAAGGCGACCGCCAGTTGATCGGGCAGCGAATCTACCAGCAACCGAGATGAGTATCGATAACCACCCCTCTCCTTGATAGCCTCTTGCAGTAGGTACACAGCATCCTTCTCAGGAGGGGTCAGACGATCGAACGCAGTGGAGTACGTTTTGGACCCCAATCGTAGTGACGCCTATCCCAATAGATGCTGATAGACGGCTCCTGCTCGTCCCAAGAATTCCTCCAAAAAGGAAGAACCCCATCCTTCGGAATAACCTTAAAGAAATCTCGCTTAAAGGACACTCCGGAAGACTTACCGAATCCACATACAATGATAGTAGAGGTCGGCCGCTATGCGCTCGAAGGCTCACCCAACCCCTCGGCCCCGGTTTCCTCGGGCAGACGTCAAAATAATGAAAAACCCCTACGGTTGGGACGATCCCGAGATGCGAGCAGAGAATCTCGAAGGCCTTGATGAAGCCCCAGGCGTTCGGGTGAAGCTGGCTCGGCGCCACGCGATAGTGTCTTAAGACAGACTTCTGGAACGAGGTAAGCGGCAACCTGATCTTCAACTTGTGCACGATAAAAGCGTACAAAAACATGAAGCCAGCGTTCGTCTCCCCCATATGACATACACGGTCGGAAGCCGAAGGGGGTGATACGGTGTAATACTCGTCATGCTCCGGATCTAACACAGATAAGCTCGCCCGAAGAGTTGCCTCGGTCTCCCCACAATCCGAGAGGCGGTCCCGAGCACTTCAGCATCCACCCATGCATATCGGTCTTGGACGCGCATCTCTCGGCTGGTGACCTCCCCACCCCACTAGTGCTCGCATCGTCCATGAACCCGTACCTATCAGCTTCAGGAAAATAACCTGAGTCAGAGATCTCGACGCCCTCATCCTACGACTCTAAGTCGGTTTCTCTGAAGAGGATGCGCAGAGATCTCTCACAAAGACCGACCTTTCAGCCGACGAGAGTCCGCGGACCTCTTCACGGGCCGATGCCGCCGCAGCCTCATAACGACGGATCATTGATGGGATGGTTAGCGCCCCACGCAAGGAACGACTGGCGATCGATTCCCTTGCGGGCCTCGCCGTCGGCCAAGAGGAAGGAGGCGCCGGAAGCACCTCCAGAGAGCCACTACTCTCCCCTCCACCATCCCCTCCCTCAGGAGGATCCATCACAGACCAAAGAAAAGGAGGCAAGAGAGGGAAATGGTGAGGAAGAGAGTATACCTGAAACACGCGTCGGCCAAGACAGCGAGGGAGAACGGCGTTGCCGTGGCACAGGCCCCACGAAAAATGGAGAAAAACTGGTTCTGCCAACGGTAGAACACCACCAAACCAACCTCTTTGAAACGGCAATAGCCACGGAAATGGTGTAAACCTGAAAAAAAAAACGGAGAACAGCACTTCAATAAGGGACACAGAGAAGGAGAAGAAGACGATGAGCTATGGAGGAAGAATACAACTCGTCCAGCAAAAGGAGAAGAATGGAGGGAGCGGTTAACACCTCCCTCCCATTATCATTTTAAACGAGGGATAGAAAGGGTCCTTTTCACCTCAAAACTTCAAGGGTCGTGGTCAAAACAGAGGGGCAGCCCGTCATTTCCCGCAAGGGCAAAATGGATATAGCGCACCAAGTCAGGGGGCAAACCGCGGGAACTTCACAATCATAGTTGAGGGCAAAGATGGAAAACGGCTGAGACGTGCGTAACGCACGTCTCCGCAATCATGCGCATTCAATAGCGCACGGATCGAAGATAAAAGCCCCCAATCAGCGGAGGCCACGTGCCCCACTACAACATAACGGTCAGAAGGGGAACAGCCAAACGATGGGACGGTCGCAGACGAAAAGACAGGACATGATGTGAAGGGACTAAAGGCCCGCAGACACCTGAGAAGCTCTCTGCCACCGACTGACCCGAGCGGAACCGCGAGCCACCTAAGAAACTTTCTCTCGCCCCAGTCTATCAGGTCCGATCCGATCAAGAAGCACCCCTCAAAGCAGCCCATCGTCGGCAATAAGCCAATCGCTCATCGCCACGCTGAGGGGCAACTGATCCGATCCCCGACCGACCGTGAACATGAGGAGACAACCACCGACGCCACGAAACATACTTTCATCACCGCACAAACGCTACAATCCGATCGACGACCAATACGACCGATGGCCGGAACCGCCCGGAGTCACTCTCACCAGAATCACTCCCTAAGCGAGACCTCCGACCCTCGCTACCTAGAGGCCTAGGTCTAGGCTACCTACCAAGTCTCATCACATTTAATGCGCCCCATGCCGCCCCCGAAAAAGCTGAAACGCCTCTGGTAAAGAGGAAGACCACTGACACACGCCGCGAGATTACGGCCGAACAGTGGGATTACGGCGTGGGTGCCGCCTGCACCCACCATCCCCTTGATGTGACAAGGGACCCCTATATAAGGAGGAGCCCCCCTCCTCGCGAAAGGTAAGCTGAATCTAACCACAAAACACTCTCACATCACCCTTTTCTGACTTGAGCATCGGAGTGTCTTTGCAGGTACCACCTGCCACGCGCTCCACCCCGGAGCGACCACCGGAGAAACCTCAACAACCATTAGGACCCTCGGAGCACCGCATGATTCCCGTCGGACCACCATCCTCGATCTCGGCCACGATCAGTTTATTAATATTGAAAGTCATGACAAATATATGGGATTGCCTAAAATGTATGGTGGGTAGATCCAAAAGGCTTTTTTTTAAAAAAAAAAAAATCGTGTCTAGAAGAAGTTAATGATGGAAGGAGAAGAAACTTTCAAAAGCTAGAAGTGAGATGTGTTAATTAAATTTGTTGGCTAGTCAATTCCCACATATATAATGTGGTGTTTCATATTGCGAGTAAACCACCATTTTAGTTAATAAAAAGTGTGATTATCGATCATTTTGGTTTTGATTGAAAGAAACTAATAAAATAATTCCTGAAATTGTTCTCCATTGGTCAAATTAATTAATCCTTTTATTATTGGGAATTAGTTAATGGTAATAGAGACGTTGATGTGTCACGTTAATTTCCTGAGTTAGCATTGTCTCATTGTAAGAATTCTTCACGGACTAAATTGAAGTATTATCAACTCAACATCATATTCTTCCTCACAAATTAGGTTTTAATTTGTGGGGAAAAGCTTAACCATGATCACATTAGAGAGAATTTGATGGAAGTGGATCACCAATAGGGTTCCCAAAACAAGGTATTTGTCATGAAGTGGATCACTCAAGAGGTGGCCATGCAATCAGGTCCTTAGAACATAAGCAACTTTATCTTCTTTCCCAGTCTTAGATTTGAGACTCTTTGTGCAGATTTAAGGCTCACTTAAGGGGCTTTTTGGCCTTTTTCAAAATATGGTGAATATAAGGAGTTGTTAAAACTGTTTGGAGATTTCATCATTGGTTTTGGGGAATATGATTAAGCTCCACATATCAAATGATCCAACTTTTTCTTACTCATATTTTTATTTCATTAGATTAAGCTCCAAATCTCAAGCATTTTTGTTCTACTTTAGCTTTCAGATGCTCCAAATCTAAGGATTTGATGATCCATTTCCCAACATTTCCTTTATTGTGTGATTATGATTAAGCTTTTGCCCCAAATTTAAACCCTAATTTGTGAGGAAGATAAGATGATGATAAGTTAATAATACTTCAATTTAGTCCTTGAAGGTTTCTTATATGAGAGTTCTAACTCAACAAGCCATGTGGAATTTAATGTGACACATCAGTGTCTCTATCACCATTAACTAATGCCCAATAACAGAGGGACCAATTTGATCGATGGAGAACAGTTTCACGAACTATTTTATTAGTTTCTTCCAATCGAAGACTAAAATGACCATGGTCACGCTTTCAGGGACTAAAAGGGTGGTTTACTTTTATATTGCCCTTGTCTTTGTGCTCTCAAATTGAAGGGATGATAGCAAAATTTTATTAAAGTAGTGATCCAAATAGTAGAAATTTGCATTGGTTGAGATGAGAAAATTATCAAAATCCAAGAGATTGGGAGGCCTTGTCTTTCGAACGTTCTCATCTTTTAATACAACCCTTACCAAAAAGTGGCGGAGACTATTACATAATGACTCATCTTTGGTTGTTACATTACTTAAAGGAAGGTACTACCCACACGTCCATTTCAGAGGTGTCAAAGATTACAATAAAAGTTACACGTGGTTGAGTATATCATTAAACTAAATTGCTAGTTGATTGGGTACATTTTAGAAAATAGGTGATGACGGGTCTGTGGACATATGAACGTATAAATGAATCCTTCCATCTCTAATTGTTGATTACACACAGGAGAATATAACTCCCATAGGGAAACTTTAGTGTATGACTTAATTATGCCAACTACCAGGAAATGGGATATGAGGAAAATTTCTAGCACTTTTCACCTATTAGAGGTGAAAAAAACCGAATTTTTTTATACATGCAGCCTTTTGACGGAAGATAAAGTAATCTGGAAGAACAATTCATTTGGGATATAAACTGTCAAGTCCGATCACCACTTAATAATGGAACAAAATGATCAAGCCTCGGCATCTAGAAGTTCAGGGGATCAATCACAATGGGGGGATCTAGAAAACAAAAACTTTGCCATGGTGCAGTGAACTTGTATAAAGGGACATGCCAAAAGATACTACAAGTAAAAAAAATATATTGAATCGTGTAGTTGTTGTAGGGTGGGAGCTGAGACTGCAACACATGCTCTGCTGCAGCGTCGTGATGATATTTAGCCCGATCTGAATCACCCTTAAATATCAAAATTAACCATATGTTTGTAAAGGCTTTGCCTCATGGTTTGCTCAAATAGTAAATCTTAAAGATGAAACATACAATCATTGATTCAATGTTTCATGTGGTATGGGCTATTTGCTACCATAGAAATCAATGGCAATTTCACCAAGAAGAATGAATTTCCAACAGGTTCTTGCCAAGGCATATTCACTTTATTTCCTAGACAACTAACGAGAGGAACCTTTGTTGAATGACATCCCAACAAGCTTAGGAACATGGATGACGCCATCATGTCTTCATAAAAGCCAATTTTGACGCTACAGTTCAAAAGAGAGTTGGCACAAAGTTTGGAGTTGTCTTTTAGAGACAATTATTGGCATGTTTTGGCTGTTGCTTGTACAGTTTAAGGTTAGAGAATTTAAGCCTAAAGTGGTTAAAGCATTATGCTTTCATTGGGCCATGACTCTAGTAGCGAATCTATCCTATCTTCAGTGGTGTGTGAATAAGATTGTCAACCTCTCAACATGCATGGAAGAAGCAACAACAATCCATGTCATACTTTCACACCATATCATTTGCGGTATGTAGAGAGAGAAACCTAACTTTAGCTTATCTAACGTTAAATCATGTAAGAAGACAAGCAGATTTTGTTGTGGATGTTTTATCTAAGCTAGCTTTTTTTCATTTAGAACTGTGCTTTGGAGTGAGGAGTCTCCCTTGTCCATGTATATCTTGTACAAAGAGATATTAATGTTATTACATCTACTTTGGAATGAAATTTGAATTAGCTTTAAAAAGTTGTGTTAATTATTTTCCTTTTAGGGTCATTACTCAATTATTGGCTGACATTAAAACTATGGAATATTTAATGACCATTATCATTCTAATGTTATTCACATAAAACGTCAACTTAAAATAGTAAAGTTTGAACAATTAAAGTAATAAATAATAAATTTTAAATTTTTCTATATAATTTTGTATTGTTGTCCCTATGCAATAAAACTAAAAATTAATGCGCCTTTTATATAATTACTTTTGATGACAAACTTTGTTTTTAAAATGTTGACGCTAATTCCTTATCTAATATGGATTTGACTCCTTTAAAATGTGTGTGTGTGGAATAAAATATGAAATGATAACCATTGAACAAAAAATAAATGGTTGAAATTTAGAAACTCTATAATTTGTTATACACATGTATATTTGATCACAATGTCAACTATTGATGGAAAATCGATGGTTATTTTTTACACTTTATTCTTAAAGTGCACTCATGCACTTTACACTTTAGAGGAGTCAAATCTATATTATATATATCAAACCAATTGTATAACTTTCTTATTTATAATTCATATA
Source organism: Sesbania bispinosa (assembly GCA_026901365.1). Taxonomy (NCBI): domain Eukaryota; kingdom Viridiplantae; phylum Streptophyta; class Magnoliopsida; order Fabales; family Fabaceae; genus Sesbania; species Sesbania bispinosa. Next base: position 22,695 of record QLOH01000648.1, on the reverse strand, counting down.
CTTAAATGTTAAAAAAAAATGCCCACATATTAATGTAATTTACTCATGAACTTCATAAATTTGATATGTTTTAAAGGAGAACATCTTATCATTAAGTTCAGTTATTAATTCCTATGTTGATGTGCAAATTAAAGTTTTGGTCCAAGATTATGGTTAATTTCAAGTAATTATGGAGTTGGTAAGCATGGAATTAAGTTGGGAGAAAATGTTCACATGTTAATGTAATTTATTCATGTACTTCATAAATTTGATGTTTAAAAGATGAGATTTTATCATTAAGTTTAGTTACTGCTTCCCAAGTTGTTTATGTGAAAATCTGATAGTTTTGATAACGAAAATTATGGTTAATTTCAAGTAATTAATTTTGGAGTTTGTAAGCTTGAAATTAAGTTAGGAGCTCAAATTTGAAGTTCAACAAGGAATATGACCATAACATCAACAAAAAATATATGACTGACTAACATTGTCTGTTATGCAGTATTTTGTGATTAGGAATCAATAGAACAAATAAGACAATATAGTGAGGAATATAGCTTACCAATATTTCCTGTTAAGGCCATATTTCGTGTGATAGACATTTAAAATTAAGGGGCTTTCACACAATAAGAAATATAGTTATGTGATATTAGTTGTTATGGTCATATTTCATCCATCAAACTCATTTTAAATGGCGAATTCTAGCGTACAATAGATTAAAAACATGTGCAACGTGATAGAGGAAAAAATGACCTTCTATAACTGGTTTTGTAACCAAATGATCATTTCCAAAAAAGCATAATCCCTCTTTATTCATGTGAGGGCCACCTCCCTTAACTCACATTAACACTATGCAGTGTCAAACCACCCACGATGCAAGCTTTGCCATTAAAGAATGTCAAGAACCCCCTATTGCATCGCATGCCAGCCACCATTCGGGTCCATAGCACTATCTTGCAAAGCCTCACCCCTCTTTATTTGTATGATTTAGTTGTATGAATAATGGGTCTAAAAATATTTACGATTGTTGTATGGATTTTAGCCTCTTGTTTTAAAGTCCATTCAACTCTGGGGGATGATTTTCTTTTTCTTCCATGGGGATATAGGGTTAGTTTGAATGAACTTATTAGAAGAACTTCTAAGAGAAAAAATAGAATTAATCAAGAAGGTAAAATGAATACAATTTCTTCCATAAGTTGATATTTTTTATTTATGGAGAAATTAAAAGGGAAAGCTTCTAGAAACGTTGAGTAGCAAAGACTAATATCAACTTATGAAAAAAAGTTTTGAATTTATTTTACCTTGTTCACTCATTGTATTTTATTCTCCTAACGGTTCTTTTAGATAAGTTTATCCAAACAAACCCATATACTCTTAATCTTTAAGAATCTCCCAAAAGGGGGTTGAATTATGTTTCTAAGACTATTTTCCGTAAAGATTGTTTTATTTTCAAAACTTAAGTTAAATGGCTTTAACTTTAGACGAGTATTAAGTTGACTGAGGTTAAGGTCTTTTATCTGAAGGTTCAAACATGTTTTCACAATTTATGTTAAGTTTTAAAGCTAAGTGTCCAACACACTTAATAATACGAAAAATAAAGGAGTTTATATTGGTTCACTCTCAAAACCAGAGAGCTATGTCCAATATCTATAGGAATACATTATACTCTACAAAATTATAAGTATTCTAACCTCTTTAAGTTTATGCAAGTGCTTTTCATCCTAGGCTCATAAACTAAGTATTGTTTTTCTCCTATCCTCTTCAAGCTCAGAAATCTTCACATGTTACAAGAAATAAGATTAAAGGTTATTCTTAGAAAGAACTGTCATGACCCTTCCTACTAGAGTTTTGCTTTGGTTCATTCATTATGTTCCGAAATTGAATGTCAAAACACCAAAACCTTTCTTCCCAAGGTATTTTGGGCAAATGAACACCTCAAACCCCTTTTTTTGCTATTTCTTCACACTTTTATGAAGAAGTGAAAAAAATTGTGTAATCCGCATTTTTACATCTCATTGCCTCTATTTCTCTATTTCACTAAAGGGAAGAACTTTACTTTTTTTCTTTTGTATTTATTTTCTTCTTATTTCTTTCCTTCCCATTTCATGCAAACTAAAATGAATTGGTTTAGTTTGTATGTATTTATAATGTAGAATAGGGGTCGATTTAGTTTGGATTAGTTTTATCCGATCCAATCATTGTAGTGTTATCATTCTATCATCAGATTGATTGAGTTTTCCCCCCAAATGTGATCCAATTTTAATTGGATTAGATTAGATTAGATCGATTTTTGATTTTTAAAGAGACAATAAGTCAAATAAAAATGTTAAAATTCTGAAAAAAAAAAATAGCAAATATTTTTATTGGAATTTTTATTTTATTAAAATAAATATTAAATTATAAATTAGAAAAAAGAGAACATGAGACATGAAACCCAATGTAAAACAAGTTTAAAATTAATATAGTTATAGATATATTAAAATGATATTAGATATACAAAATCATAAAAGTATATTAGTATAAATAGTTTTATAAATAAATACTTATACAAGTATAAATATATGATTATTTTTAAAATAAAATAATATATTTGTATAGAAGTTTGGTTTAGATTGCATCGATCCAAAAACCAATTCAATCTAATAAAAGATTTTGATTTTTGTGATTTTCAATTTTTGTGATTTACATTACATTTATTAGATTAGATATGAACACCCATAATGTAGATATTTTTGTCCATTATACAAAAGTTCATGGAGTGAAGGAGAAAAAAAGTTTTGGGTCGTGAAATTTATTACCGCTCTTCCAAACAAGTTGAATATAGAATTTAATTTATATACATTGTTAGTGTAAAAAAATTTACATTATTATTTAATGTTGTGTTATCATATCATTTATTAAGTTTAATGATATATTAGATGTCATATTTATTAGATGATATAATAATACCTTATTAATGGATGGCTGTGTAATTTTTTTTTAAATATATAGTTATTAACTCATTAATATAAATCAAGAAAAATAAATAAAAATAAACATGTTAGGTATTTGATATGCAAAAATTTAGGGTGAGGGAATGATGCTCCGGTCTAAGTCAGGGAATGCCTCTGGGCTCAAAGAGCACTTACAACTACTTATATCTTATCTCACCCCAAGAAAAGGAGTGGGAGTTCGAACATGCAGATACGAGACCCTGGTTTGTTTCACTCGATCAACCTCTCGACTATTATTACAAACATGTTATGTATTGTCACATAAAATATGCACTTCCTAAATTCGCCACGCTGGCTTCTCTAATAAATTCTATCTTCAAGATTTTTTTTTTCCATATCATAATGCAATCTGCCTTGAATGAGAAACACATCAAGTGAATAGTGATCCACACAACTAATAAAATAAAATATCTTGAACGATAGATATGTCAATGGATGAGGAACATTTCAATCTCCTCCTCGATTAATAATTGAATAGTATCTCCAATCCTTTATCTTTTGTTATCTCAATTCACTTCATTTTCTTTAAACTCTCATTTTAAGTTTTAGCGACAATTATTATTTTTACCAAGACAAAATTTACTTTTTTGTTATATTTTTATTTATTATCTTTTAATTTTTTAATATATAAATAATAAATCACATTAATTATTTTTTTATTTTTAAAATTCCATTCATTAACATTTCGTTCAATATGATTAACTCTAGCTTATAAATCTTCATATTAACTCACTTTAATGGATGATTTTATTCTCTAAATTTTACATTACCGATGATAATAGATAAAATTTAAATAAGGTATTATACTACTTACTCTCCTACTCATATTTAGACAAATACTCAGATTTTTATGATAAATATTTAGAAAATATTAGTATTCATATATTTTTTTTGGTCAAACGAGTATTCATATTTATATGGATGCATATAGTAACTTAAATGTCCATATACTTACCAAATAACGGTTAACGTTAGTTAATTATGATTAGTGACCTCAAAGGAACTTTACATATAAGGTTATAATTTAAATCCTAAAGGCCGGAGTAGTACCCGTTTGGTTTAAATTCTAAACCATCCAGAATCAGTTCTGCAGAATTGATTTTAAATCACTTCCGTGACTTACAATTATATCTTTGAGGATTATTGGTTAAATGCTAAAAAGTTGTCCATATACTCATTTTCATCAATGAAGTATTTATATCTCATAACCTATTATCCATATTTTAATAATTTAAATGTGATTTTCTATAATGTATTTTGATTTCAAAAAATGATAAAATATGAATATTATTATAATACTAATATTAACACTAAAAAATCAACTCAAAATAAAATATTGATAAAAATATAATCCAATTAAAAAAATAAACACAACAATAACTGAAAATCATTTTTTATCATTCTCAGAATATTTGTTTTAAAAATCATAAAACAAGTTTTTAATTATTGTTTTTGAATTATAAAAGCTTAACTTAAAATTTTAAAAAAATAAAAAACTGAAAACACGTTAATTGGAAAAGAAAAACACTATTTCATCTCAAAACCTAATCTTTAATTGTTTTATAAATTTTAATTAAAGGCGTGCGGCCCACGGTACCCTCCAGTAGAAAAGATAAACCCTAATCATAATTTTCCTCGCCCTCTCTCCAATCCGGCAACCCCTCCCCGGCGCCGTCGTTATCCGTATCTAAACGCCGTACCAGGTATTTTCTTCTTCATGATTGAAGAATCAACTTTCTCTTCGGGCTGAACTTTGAAACTAATATCCCGAAATTTGGTTAGGTTATGGGTTGTTTGGGAATTTGGGGTTCCGATTTTTTCAATGTAAATTTAATACCTTATCATGTTACCAATTTTCCCGTGACCCCGCCCCCCACCCCCAAAATATTAGTGACGTACACTGAGTACCAGATATGGGGATAAACTAAGTGCATGTTCGATAATATTTCTTTTTGAGAAATAGTCTTTTTTTTTTTGTCCGAAAGCTCTCTCAGAAACAGGAAAAATGAAGTTTTTCTTTTATCCAAATATAGGCAAATTCAAAACTAAATAGGAGGATTTTTAAGATTGATTTCTTTACAGCTGAGGCACCTCTAGGAGTTATTTGTTTTGATGGTTCTCATAATCAACATTGCTAATGCTGGGAGTGGTTGTGGTGTCCTTGGGTTGGATGTTTCAATATGGAAATTGCTAAAAGATGCAGTGGGGAAAATTGTTTTTAGGTTTTCACAGAAAAAAAGTGTAGTGAAGATATTATTCATTTTTTTTCCCTTTTATTCAAATTTGTTGAAAATCAGTTCCATTTATTTAATATTTGAGTATGTAACCTAAGATTTTCCATGAGAGAGTTGGTTTAAAAGACAGTAATCCCTCCATACCGAATGGTTTGGTTATGCATAATCATATAACTTACGGGTTCACATCTTAACAGTTAACAATCAAATTGCAAAACCTTAATGTAGAGTCTAAGGTGAGACCTGTAGCAGCCCACAGCTTGAGTATGTGAGAGTTATAACTTAGGATATTAGGTGTATATTGTTAAGATTGCTTAAAGTTACTTGCATATGAAACATGGTTCCTTTATTATGTTTTTCTGATTAGAATTCTAATACTGTAGATCTTCAATTTGATTACTGCGGTCAAAGATATCTGCCATTCTCAATCATGGCAACTAGTAAGTGAGACATATATGTTTTATCTATTGTTTAATTTGTATTTTTTCTTATAGAATTTGTTCATATCTGTTGACTGTTGTTTGATGTATCTATTAATTTATGGTTTTTTTTTATGGAAATATTTTTTACTTTTTAATTTGGTATATTGATTAATTATGGGCTTTCTGCAGGACTTCAATTTGAGAATTCTTGTGAAGTTGGAGTGTTCTCTAAACTTACCAATGCCTATTGTTTGGTTGCCATTGGAGGTTCTGAAAACTTCTACAGGTTTTCATTCTCTTAGACAGTTAGACTAGTGAAAAATTGTTCCCAGATGGATTTAAGTTACACATAACTTATAAGTTACCAGTATTTGGTTTCAAATGGTTTGAAATTGTTATGATAGTTCTCTAAATGAATAAATTACTATGTTGCTTGATAACAGTGTATTTGAAGCTGAGTTCGCAGATGTTATCCCTGTGGTCAAGACATCCATTGGTGGCACTCGTATTATTGGTCGTCTTTGTGCTGGTAAAGTTTTCTTACCCTCAGTTACTCTTGGTTTAGAATTAGTCTATATCATGGCTGAGATGGCTCCATCCTATTTCTTTCTTTGTCTGTAATAAATTTTCTTATTTTAGTTAACAATTAACAAAAAAAGACATGACTACATCAATTTCTTCTTTTTATTCATTGTAAATTTATCGTACCTGATTAACTTACCTTTCCATTGGTTTGTAGGAAACAAGAATGGGCTCCTCTTGCCCCATACCACCACAGACCAAGGTGATTCCTATTTTTGTTCTGTTTGTTTTGATTCTTAGTACTCTATTATGGTGTCTATTGATTCATATAGTTGACTCCACTTAATGGCAAAAGGCTTTAGTTGTTGTTGTTTTGATTCTTAGTACTTTATGATGCTGTATTAAAATCATGTACTATGGCGTGTGAAAATGTCTTTGTAATTCCTCTTGTTGCCAATGCCATAATAGAAATATCATCATATTGGTTTTTGTCAATAAAATATGTTAAACTGTTACTCAGCATTTGAATGATGATTCTAGTTGTTGTCAGCAAAGATGAGATGGCAAAGAATTTGCTTTTTCTATATAAATAACAAATGCTATTGCTTCCGTATAATTGTAATTTGGAAATATTTAAACAAATCTACTGATTAGTACCCAATTACAGAGGGAGTATTTGATAATTGATTTACGGCTTTTCCAATTCGCCAATATTGTAAAAGATTCTGAAATACATTCATTTGTTTGCAAGCATGTCATGTCTTTATCAACACTCTAGTCTCTAGGCCTTTCAGCATTTTTTCCCATTTTTGCCGGGTTTGATCAGCTCTTATTCGTCTCTGTTTGTACAAATACACTATGATGTAGGCTTTCTAGTATATGTCAGTATTTTTTCCCAATCTTGTATCTTATGTTTCATTTTTGTTGGTGGTATATAATTCCACACCAGTTATGGTAATATACTGACTTATGGTACTGGATCTTATTGCCATGCTTATTGCTGAAGAGCTTCAACATTTGAGAAACAGTCTACCTGATCACGTTGTTGTTCAGCGGATAGAAGAAAGATTGTCTGCTCTAGGAAATTGTATAGCATGTAATGACCATGTGGCCCTCACTCACACTGATCTTGACAGGGTATTGCCTTATTGTGGATTGTAGATTTCTTTCTGTACTAATCAGTTATTCATGCGTAGGACTAGAAATTGATTTGAAGGGGCACTTATATTTCATGTTAAGCATGGATGTTGAATAAGGAAATAGACAAACTATACATATACATGACTAGTCTTTCTGAATCTGATCACCAAATTTTTTTACAACTTAAGTAAACTGTAAGTAGCTTCTTGAAAAGAAAGTGCAGAATTTGCATTGCAAGGTTTTCTGGTATGTATAATGCCTAGGGAATTTGACCACCCTTGATATATGTGGCCTGTAGAAGTCATTTTAAATTTCTAATTCACATGTGGATTTGGGTTCAGGGTTGTGTAGTTATTGTATACTAAGAACTTCATCTTTTATAAAAGAAGATCAAGGTTTAATTCCCTTTTGTTGGCATTTTTTAAGGAAGAGTGCTGAGAAAAACTGGAAGAGTATGCCAGCCAGTAACTAATGCTGGTTTTTGTTAATAAAAAAAATCCTTGTTTATTACTTAAATTTTCATACTATATAATTCTCTGCTCTCTATTAAGGACCTTATCAAGTCGTGTTTGTCTGACAAATTTGTTCTCTTATTGCAATACAAATGGATCTATTTTCCTATATAGGGGTCATAATTAACGCACTGCTCTTCGTATGATTAAAAGTAATCCCGTTACAGCTTGATATTCTCTTGTTTTATCCACTGCTGTTATTTCCATTTATCTTTTGAATTTATATATGAATCGTGGCTTGCTCTAGTATTCAATATGGAGTTTTTGTTCAGGAGACTGAGGAGATGATTGCAGATGTTCTTGGAGTAGAAGTTTTCAGGCAGACGATTGCTGGTAATATTCTTGTTGGTAGTTACTGTGCCTTCTCCAATAGAGGTGGTTTGGTGAGTAAAAGATGTTTTTTCCTTGAAATTCAGAATTTAGACATCTATACTGTCTTTTGACCATACACTGCATGCAGGTCCACCCTCATACTTCCATAGAAGACTTGGATGAACTTTCTACACTTCTTCAGGTTCCTTTGGTGGCTGGGACGGTGAACCGGGGAAGTGAAGTAATAGCTGCTGGAATGACAGTTAATGATTGGACAGCATTTTGTGGTTCAGACACCACTGCAACAGAGCTCTCTGTTATTGAGAGTGTTTTCAAGCTGAGGGAAGCACAACCTAGTGCCATTGTGGACGAGATGAGGAAATCGCTTATTGACAGCTATGTCTGAACTGTGGTAATAGCAATATCTTTGGTAAAAGATTAAGTTTTGGTAATAGTTTGTCTTATGCAGTGTGAACATGTAAATTCCAATCATGGATTGTACTTTTCATTGATGGATTGTGGTATCATATAATATCGATTACTAATTGTTGTGACCCTCAAATCAAAAGCATATATGGTTTAATTCAAATTCATAGAAAATTTATGCTTAAACTCGTAGTATATTTCCAAATCTAGGTGTCAATTAAAAAAGGCACCTCTGGTTAGTTATCTACTATCATCTGTATTTAAAATTAAAATTGTATAATTTGTCTGTTTTTACATTGAAGTTTACCATAAGGCACAAAAATTGGAGCATATAGAAGGTAAGCTTACCCAAATTTTAGGGGGTTGTTCGGGGTGGTTGCGAGTTTTCAGTTTTTGGTTTTTAAAAATTTTCAATCAAGTTTTTACAAGTCAAAACTAAAAATTGAAAATCACTTTTTGTGGTTTTCAAAATGTTTGTTTTAAAAATAAAAAAAATAAGTTTTCAGTTTTTGGTGATTGAGGTAATAAGAAAATAAGTTTAGTATCTCAAAGATGAAAATTTTACAATGGCTGAGTAGTCAGACAAGATGAGATAGGATTGGGGTGGCTCTTATTGTAGAGAAGTTAATAGAATCTTAGACATTTTGGGCATGGGTGGATAAGGCATGCAGAAGCACAGTAAATAAAGCACTATATGAAGGATGATTCTGATAGTTAGGGGGTGAAGAAAGACATGGAAATTATAAGTTATACTATTAAAAAGAATTTGGAATTAGATGATCTGTTATTAGACTTAATTTTATAAGATATTATGATGTTTGATTCATATATACAATTGATTTCACATAGTAAGAAAAATTTATTATTGTAGTTGTTCTACACTTGGCTCAGTGCATGTGAGTACTGTAAACGAAATTACTATCAACTGCAACAAAAACAAATGTTAAAATGAGATATGTAAATGATAATCTAAAAAGTTAAATGAGATATGTAAATGATAATCTAAAAAGTTAAATATAATAAATTTATGTTAAAATTCTTTCTTAATGTGTCATTTGAAATCTTTTATTTATGTAATGTTTATGTCTCATTTGAAATCTTTATTTATTTATCATAAAAATTTTCATATTTATTATTTAAAAATTTTTCTTTTAATATTTAATATATAAAATTTAGTAATTTTAAATTATTCTATCCAAACACAATGTAAAATGATTTAGCAAAATGAGTATTTCACGATCAAAGAGCAGAAATACAAACTGCAAAATTGAGGGGATAGATTTGGTAAGAGAAAAACTCCAAAATTCATTCTCTTCGTATCCCTTTTATACTTTTACAGTGCTATTCAAAGTATTTACTAATTACAGTCCTCATCATTCAATGATGGGCACTGCTTCGCTTCTCTTCAAATGAAATATTCGCCTTTTTCTCTCCCAAGTCATTGTTTCACTTGCTGCTTCTTTTTTTTGGGATAATTATTCCACTTGCTGCTAAGTTGTCAAAATCGCAATCTATATGGAGGTTTCAAATCCCAATCACTACGTCTACAGGATTGCGAGTTGGTATATATCTAGTACATGTGGAGTTATTATTTTGTATTTTTGTTAATACTTTTGAAAAAGATCATGAACTAAAAAAATTACAAAAGAGTACAGATGATGATATACTTTAAAATTTTTAAGAAGTCTAAAAGATAAGAAAACTGTTATATTATAATGATAAATATGTTTCTTCCTTTGGTCTCCTTTAATTATTATTATCATATGCTTTTTTTTTCATTTATATTATGATATTTTAACTAAATTTAATGGTATCTGTACAATGTATGAAATTCTTTCTAGTAGCAAACAAATTATGAAAATACTGAATAAATTAAAACTGAAGAAATTAATAAAACTATTAATATATGTTAATTATACTATTAATATGTTATAGTGATTATGATATATGTAAAACATATAATGCAAATAAATATATTTGTTTAAATGTATTTTCATTTACATTTTTAAACAATGTAAAATTCTCCTTTTGTGTTTGAAATCACCTTGTGTTTATGTAATATTAACCGGTGAATATCTTGTAAATTTTGTGGGTTCTTATAAATTTGAATTTTTAAAAAAATATAAATTGAACAATTATTAAAAATGATTTTTTTGGGAGAAGTTAAAAATTGATTTAAAACTTATGATATTTTTATCCCGATATATATATATATATATATATATATATATAGAATAAGTGAATAACACTATTTAATACAAAATATATTCATGAACGACTCGCCTAGACAGTGACACTGATAAAAAGAAAGACGAAACTCAGGTGATTAGAAAAGGAACCATGGTTATTATATTGAACAACCACGTTAATTATTTTTAAGGGTAAAATAACATGGATCCACTTAAGAGTGTTTTGGGCCACTGGTTATATATATATATATATATATATATATATATATATATATATATATATATATATATAAATTTTATTAAAAATCATGACATTAATTACATATGTAATATTTACATTAAATGTTATGTACTCCAATAAAAATTTTATTTTTTATTTCTTAATCAATGTCTCAGCAACACTAATTAGCTTTTTTTCAAATAACACATTTGTCTTTAAAATATGTGGGCTATGATTTGTCTCTACAATTTTTTTATTTAATTTTTATATTTTTTTTCGTTATTTTTTGGTCCCTATCGATATCTCCCCTGTTAAATGATCACGTGGAAATAGAATAGGCTATTTTATGTGAACTCTCATTAATCTATCTGTGTAGGGACAAAAAAATAACGAAAATTTTTTTTATAAGGATTAAATTGAAAAAAAAAAACATTAGAGGGACTAAAATCAAAATTGACATATTTTATATGAACCAAAATTTAAGTAATACTTGTAACATCCTGAATTTTACTAGGATAAATATTAATTAAATTAAATAAATAAGGAAAAGAAATAATTAAATAGGAAATAAATAATAGGACTACTATTATTATTAGTTTTATTTCGTAAAGATAATTTTAATTTAAAAAAGGATAAGGGTGGAGAGTGGGCCCAAGCCCAATTAGACATTCTAGTAAGGAGGGGTTAACAGATCAGCCTAATCCTTATTCGTATGATCTTCGGAGAGCGAAACGCTAAGGAGAGGAGAAACTGTGTCTCAAGGAAGAGTGGCTGTGGAGTAAGCTTCAAGAATCGAAGAAAGACTTCCTTGCTGTAATCAAGCTTCGTTTAAGGTACGGTGGGGGAGAGGGTGCTGCTTGTATATACATGTAGGGGTGCTTGGGTAGTAACCTAAGAGTATAAATTCGTATTGATGTATGTATAACTGAGAATGAATGATATAAACTATTGATTTATGGTTGATTGGATGTCCAGTGATGATTTATTGGGTGAGATTAAAGATGATATTGAGAATAATGAAAAGGGGAATTAGGGATTTGAGAATTTGGGGATTTTGATGAATTGGTTGTATAATCTGAAAAAGATTGTTGTTCTGCTGAGTTTTGGGATGATATTAATGTTTATGAATGTTGTTTATTCGAAAAAGATTGATTAGAGATTGATTGGAATGGTTTAGAGATGTTAGAAATCGTGAAATCTACGATCTGCGTCGCGGGTAATCGATTACCAGGTGTGGTAATCGATTACCAGGGTGTTCTGGGCAACCCAGAAATGCTGTTTGCTTATGGTAATCGATTACAGGTTTGTGGTAATCGATTACCAGAGAGTTTGTTTGCAGGTAATTGATTACCAGAGTCTTTGGTCGCAGGTAATCCATTACAAGGTGGTTGTAATCGATTACCAGAGACTTTGTTTGCAGGTAATCGATTACTAGAGGTTGGTAATCGATTACCAGAGTGGATTTTGAGAGCCTAAGTGCTCAATGATGCTTGATATGCTTGATAATGGTTTAGTATGCATATAGTTGGTGATTATGCTATATATTTGATGATGTTTTGGAATGCATATGGTTGGTTAATATGCTATGTAAATGATGTTATTTGGAGTGCATATGGTTGGTTAATATGCTATGTAATTGATGTTATTTGGAATGCATGTGGTTGGTTAACATGCTATGTAATTGATGTTATTTGGAATGCATGTGGTTGGTTAACATGCTATGTAATTGATGTTATTTGGAATGCATGTGGTTGGTGAACATGCTATGTAATTGATGTTATTTGGAATGCATGTGGTTGGTTAACATGCTATGTAATTGATGTTATTTGGAATGCATGTGGTTGGTGAACATGCTATGTAATTGATGTTATTTGGAATGCATGTGGTTGGTTAACATGCTATGTAATTGATGTTATTTGGAATGCATGTGGTTGGTTAACATGCTATGTAATTGATGTTATTTGGAATGCATGTGGTTGGTGAACATGCTATGTAATTGATGTTATTTAGAATGCATGTGGTTGGTGAACATGCTATGTAATTGATGTTATTTGGAATGCATGTGGTTGGTGAACATGCGATATAATAAATAATGATGTTACTTGAGTTGTGCGGGCCCATAGATGGGGTACAACTTAAGAGAGATGCCTTGAACATGTGTGATGAGACCTGAATTGTGCGGGCCCATAGAGGGGGTACATTTCAGGAGGTGAACTGCGTTGTGCGGGCCCATAGAGGGGGTACAACTCAGGGGATCAAGATGGGGCGTTCGATGCACATGCCCATAGAGGGGGTGCAACCTAGGGTCGAATGTCGTTGTGCGGGCCCAACGAGGGGGTACAACCTATCGGTTTGTGTGGTGATGCCGGTAGACTATCTTGGTAATAACTAGAGTGATTGATGAGGTGCACCCATTGTGTGGAGTTCCAAGTCATGATCTTTGGGTAGATGATGAGATGAGTATTGGTGCATGTGATAGTTGGAATACTCAACGATGGAATTGAGTTATATAATGATGAGTTTTGGTGCATATAATATATTGGAATACTCAACGATGGAATTGGGTCTTATGATAATGTTTGATGAGTTTGGATACATACATGTTGGATATATATGTGTTATATCTGATGATGATATTGTGTTATTAAATGATGTTGTGAGTATTAATGATGAATGAGTATTATGTGAGCATGTGACTCCTTTGGTGAATGATGGTATGAGATTATCCGTTGAGATAGATGAATAGCTTTATGCTGATTTATGAATGTTGCTTATTTGATGGATTATTGGATGTTTTGGTATGAGGTATGATGATTGTTGATGTTGTTTATATGTGGGTGAGGATATGGTAGCCTCCTATGTGTATGTATGAGTAGTGTTCTTTTCCTCACTGTATACTGTGGATATTATTTTTACAGGTGTTGATGAGGAGACGATTGGTGTCGAATTTGATTAAAGGGAACGTGCTCTGATAGCTGTGACATCAGGGTATAATTTTGGGGGTCTTTTATTATGTTTCTAGTTAGGAAGGCTTTTGGTGTAAACTATTTTGGATGTCTTACACGGCAAGTAAGATGTTCAGTATTTTTATTTTCTTTGGAGATTCCGCTGCATGAGTGTTGGATTATAATTGAGTTTTATTTCGTTTTAACTAAGTTGTTTTCGAACTAATGAGGTTTTTGGAAAGAGAGTTTTGTGAACATTTTACCCATCGTGGGACGTTGCCTTTTCCATAATTCAATTTATTAAACATATAAGAGTACGGGGTAGAAGGGTGTCACAATACTCTCTCTGGTCCTTTTTATAAGACCATCTTAAGAATTTTGTTTTAGTCCTTTTCATAAGATTATTTATAAAGTTTTAGAAGAATTTATTAGTTTTTATCCATCTTTATTAATTATGAACTTTGGAGCTTTCAAGATTTGGTTAATGTGGTAAATTAAATAAAATTTGATATTAAATAGGGATAAATTTGATAGTTAGAAGAGATTTTTAAAAATTAATTCATTAAAAATGTTTTCTTAATATACGTGTTTGAATCAAAGAGAGTCTTATAAATATAATCGGATGGAGTAGTTTCTTTATCCTTTGAATTTTTTTATATAAAATTTAAATTATATAATCTTTTATGGGTGGGGATCAACTTACCCTAGGAGTAACTCTGGTAAAGTTACCCCGCTTAATACTCCCTCCGGACTTGAATATAAGCAAAAAAACAATACATATGGTGGACTAAAATATAAGCAAATCTTTAACTAATTTTACCCTATTTAATGAGATAAACCCAAAATGCCCTTTATTTAATTCAGATTTTACTTCACAACAACTCTATTTAATGAATCATGTGCCAATAGAAAGAGAGTATGTCCACTTGAAACAATTTTCAATAAAATTGAATGTGCGGTAATTTAGGCAATGCAAGTATTTTTTACATGGTATCAAGAAAATTTAATGAATTTAATTAACTTTCTTAATACATATGAATTTAGTTATTTTTGTTTATATTCAAGTCTGGAGTAGTAACTTCTTATAGAAAGTGAATTTAATAAATCTAACCGTTGATTAATTTGATGGTTATGCACACCAAATTTTAGATCAATTGGACATTCATAGGTATGTAATTTTAGAGTAGACATTTACTTATATTTTAAAAATATATTGAACGTTAAATTGAAATGATTTGATGAAACATCAAATAATTTTTAAATTTTATGAAATTTTGTAGGCTTGATTTACTTAATGAAAACTTACTATGACGTTTGGATTGATAAATTTCAATATTTATAAGAAGTTATTAAGCAGAATAACTTTGCCAAGAGTTACTCCTGGAGTTAGTTGATCCCCACCAATCTTTTATATTGAATTATGTTTTTCTTTTTTAGTTTTTATCACTTATATTTTAAATTATAATAGTCAATAAATTGAAATTTTCTTTGGGGAGGGGATGATGTTCATAAGAAATTAGCTTGGGTTTCTTGGGATGTTGTTTGTAGGGAAAAATAGTTTGGGGGCTTAGGTTTGAATGATCTAAGCTTTTAATTTGGCTCTCTTAGGAAAGTGGAGATGACATATGTTGGTTGAGGGGACTTCTTTTTGGAATAGGCTTCTCACTTCTATTTATGGGGTGTCTAGTGTGAGTAGGAATGGTGGGAGGATTACTAGGTCTAGGTGGTGGTTAAATTTGTGGAGTATTGATGAGAGTGCAGATATCACATGGGATTGATTTTCTAAAATGTGTGTTAGAGTTGTGGGGAACGGGCGAAACACTTCTTTTTGGAGAGATGCTTGGTGTACCTCAACTCCCTTTTGTGTGCGGTACAACATGTTATTTTCTGTTGCTATAAATAAGGAAATATTTGTTGTTGATATGGTTTTAAGCAACGAGGGTAGTTTAGATTGGAATTGGTGTTGGAGAAGGCCTCTATTTCGGTGGGAATTGTTACAGTTCTCTTTGTTAGTTTTGAATGTGAATATGACTTAGGTTAATTTGACGTTTGACGATGGTTGGTATTGGAAAGCAGACTCTGGTAGGGTATATACTGTCAAAACAACTTACCACATTATTGTTAATGATTCTATACATGCAGAAATACCCTTGCACATGTTTATTTGGTGTCGGTTGGTTTCTTCAAAGGTTTCTTGCTTTGCCTAGAGGGTTATGCTTGATAAAATTCCATCAAAAACTAATTTAGCTAAAAGGCATATCATTCCCAGCTCTGATGTTGGCTGTTTTGGTGCTTGCATGGGTTGGATACCTCTTCACATCTATTTTTTAAGTGCTATTTTGCCTACACTGTTTGGATGCTTTGTTTAGATTGATGTGGCATTTCTTCTGTCCTACACAACTCCTTTATTGCTCATTTCCAACAATTCTTGGACCTACATAATTGTAATTCAAAAATTAAGTTTAGGTGGTCTGTGATTTGGTTGACTGTTATTTGGAGTTTATGGTTAGCAAGGGATGCAGGTATTTTTTTTTTCCAACAATATTCTTTCTGTAGCTGAGGTGTTAGATCTTATCAACCTTCGATCTTGGAAGTGGCTATAAGCAAAAAATCATGATTTTTCATATAATTTTTCTTCTTGGTCTGAGCACCCTAATGTGTGCTTAAACTTTCCACCTTAATATCAGTTTGGCTAGTGGAATTTGTTCGATCTTGATGTTTTGCTGATGAAGAAACAAAGGTCCTTGTAATTGTTTTGAAACCTTGTAATTTATTTGGTCTCTATTTTTTGGTCACTAGATTCTAATTTCATATTATTGCTAGTGCCTGCACGCTTCTGATAGGCTTGAGTTTTCTATGTAGGTGATTATGGTGTTGTAGGGTTTGGTCTTTGGAAGGGATTACTTTAGTTGTATTTCATCCTTTTTTTTTGTACTTTTGTATGGGTTGGAGTACCCCTTGTATTCCCTGTTAATATATTCTTTTTGCTTAGAAAAAAAATTGAATTTTTTATTACTATTACAAAAGTTTAAAATTTTCATTATTTTTTGACATTTATATTTAAATTTGAAACATATTAATAAAAAAGTATATTAAATATTTGGCTTAAATATATTTTCGGTCCCTACATTTTAGCGAGTTTTTGATTTTAGTCCCTATCCACTTTTTATTAAGCTTTCAGTCCCTACTTCATTTGCTGTTTATGGTATAGGTCCCTGCTGTTAACTTTATTGTTATGGCAAACGGAGTGCCACATCAGCATGCCACATGTGTTATTTCTACCCAACTTAGATTTGTTTTTAGTCCTTAAAAATATGGTTCTTTTGATTTTAGTCCCTACAATTGTTTTTTGGTTTTTTTTACCTCAATTTCATCCCCATCAAACATCAAGTGTCCTTTTGCTTCAACTACAATGTTGCACTTGAAATTCTGGAACTTCTCGTGGATTTTAAAAAATAAATTCTTTATTTATTCAGTTATTTGAAATTTAATTTAGACCACTTGAATTCACTATATATAGGGGTAAAAACCTGTAACGACCTTTTTTTTCTCTGTAATTTTTTTTCTTATAAACTGACAAAATATTGATTTGATTTACAATTGCAAGCCTTTTTGTTATTTAACACAAATCTCATTAAGTTACAAGTTAATATAGATATAAATCAAATGAAGATTTTGTTAGTCAATAAACAAAGGTTGTTACAGCTTACGGGTTTTTCCCCTTTATAGAGTGAATCCAAGTGCATTGAATATTCAAACAATGTAGTACAAACAATAGGACACTATGATGTTGGATGGGGATAAAATTGAGATAAAAAAACAAAAAAAATTGTAGGGACTAAAGCCAAAAGAACCATATTTTTAAGGACTAAAAACAAATCTAAGTTGGACAGAAATAACTGGCATGCTGATATGGTAAACGGGATGTTGCACTCCGTTTATCACATCAGCAAAGTTAACTGCAAAGTTAACGACATGGACCTATTCCGTAAACAACAAATAAAATAAGGACTAAAAACTTAATAAAAAGTGGATATGGACTAAAATAAATACCTCGCTAAAATGTACGGACCGAAAACATATTTAAGCCTAAATATTTTATATAATAATCTCATCATCCTTTACATTTTTATTTAAATTTTAAAACAATCTTTTTCACTTAATTTTTTAGTTGTGTTCTTAATTTTTAGTTGTTAGAAATAATGATAAAATAGAAAGATTAAGGACACGAGGTTCATCGTTTAATTTTCACCGTATCTTATCTAGTTAAATTTAGGCAAACTTACCTCTGAAGTAAATTTCATAATGAATAATAATTTGTCAATATTTACTACCACTTCATTCTTTTAAAAGTTCAAAACATAAAAGTAAGGTCGTGCTTAGATATATAAAGATGTCGAAAACGATTTCACATATGAATAGCACGAAAATCCAGAAATAGCTCAACAGCAACCTTCGAAGTGGTGATGAAACTGGCCAAATTTGACCCTGGCACAGAATCTCAACAATAGAATGAGGACACTCGATAAAGCAAATGCCATTTGTAACATCAACCAACAAAGTTAACAATTTGCTTTTGCAAACAGTGCAAGGCACAAAACAGCCAATCAAGGAACCAAAACTTCTAATATTGATATAATTAATGCGGAACTAGAACCTAGCAAATCTTCAACTCTGTATGTCAAAAAGCAATGTCAGGTGAACTATGTTTTTAGTCAGGAAGGATTTGCTCATTGTCAGCATCTGCCTCGGTCTCAACCTTAGGCTTTGAAGGAGCTGCACCAGGGGCCTGTTTCTTCTTGATACCACTCACTATATCATCAATCCTCAGAAGCATGCAAGCAGCTTCAATGGCAGTCTTAAACGTTTGTGCCTTCACATTGTAGGCATCCCAGATCTAATATCATATTATAACAAGAAATTTTCAGAGCTTAATGCTGACATATATGCTTATCAAGGTAAAAACTTTTAGTCTTCCTTATGTACGCCCCCCTGCCCCCCAAAAGAAAAAGAACTGAACCCATAAAACATGACATTGTATGTCTTGTTGTAAAATGTTTCAGAGGTGGGAGGAGGGGATCAGTAATGGGCAAATGAAATATATGATATGATGCATAAATGTTCCCACTAAAATGAAATAAACAAGGATTTCTACATTGTTTCGCCTATTGTGGTAATAACTGGAAAAATGTCAGTTTTAGTTCTAATGTGACGAAGTCTGATTGGCAAAATAACAATTGGTAGTTTTGGGTATCAATTACAATATGCAGACTTCACGAAATAAGATGAAAGTAGAGTACCTTGCGCTCTTTCATGTCAGTGATGACACCAGTATTTCCATCTATGCCAATCCATGCATTTTCTCCATTTGCATGCTATAATTTTCAAGAAAACAACGTTAAACATGATCAGAATTCAGAGAAAAGACCATACACAATAAGTACAAGCAAGCTGCTCTTACTTTTCCTTGTAATGCAGTCATAGTACGGATAACATTTACTCCACAATTTTGTGCCAAAGTACGTGGTATAGCTTCAAAAGCAATGGCAGCAGCTTCATAAGGCCACTGTTAGTCAACAGGAATCACAAGTGAGAACCAGTGTAAACTGCTGCTCCACACAAGAGATAAAACTAGAACCCATCTAATATGAAGTAATATTCACTGGTTCATTGAAACAATGGCGATGAACAGTTAAACACTCACCTTCTCTATGCCTTCAATAGATGAACTCTTTTGTTTCAAAGCAGCGGACACAGTCAACTCTGTAGCACCACCTCCAGGAACAAGTTTTGGGTTTTTTATTATGTTCCTTGCAACAGACATGGCATCCTGGCATGGAAACAAGTTTCAGAAAGCAGTATGATCTAAGAGATCCTTCAGTACAAACATATCAACAAATTACCTGTAGGTTTCTTTCAACTTCATTTAAGAGATCCTTACTAGCTCCTCTTAACAGTACGGTACAAGCTTTGGGGTCTTTGCAATCAACAATAAATGCAAAGAACTCGTCTCCAATTTTCTTAACTTCAAATAACCCTGCACCAGTACCAACATCAGACTCCTGCAATTCATCTGGTCTGTTCACAATAACAGCACCACATGCCTTGGCAATTCTATTATTATCAGTTTTCCTCAGCCTCCTGATTGCACTAACTCCATGCTTGCTCAGATAATGGCATGCCAAATCACTAAGACCCTTCTCTGTAATTACCAAATCTGGTTTAAACTTCAATATCTGCATGCAGAGCTCCTCAATGTATTCTTCCTCCATTTTTAGTAAGAGAGTCCAGTCTTCTTCCTTGAGCAGTTCAGCATTTGTTTGGTTTTCACCCTTTTTATACTCAAGAGGACAATCAAGAAGAATGATACGTGGGTTAATAATCTTTCTCCTCATTTTGCCAGGGGCAACCACATCTTTGTTTATCATAACTCCCTTAAGAACTCTTGAATCCTCCAGCTGCCCACCAGGGACCTTCTCCACCTTAATATAATTTTTAATATCTACATCTCTCAAACCTTGGCCAATATCAACACCTACTGTTGTAGTAGCATCAATAGCTAAATCCTGGAAGTTAACCAAGGTAGAATGTATAATACATTATTCAACAGATCTAGAAATGTAATACAATTTCCGAAGGGCTACAGTTATTATCTGCACTCACAGTAGCATCAGATTTTAATCCTGTTCACTCAAACAGAAATCAACAAAACTGAAGACAAACAAGAGATGAAATAATGGGATTGTTACAATGCTATTTGCTAGATTCGCATGCATCTACGCAATTGACAGAGGAAGGAAATATATTAGATTGATAAATTCATAGACAAGTTGTCTCCCTAACTACAGAGGCTGATCTAATTAAATGAAGATAAATTATACACACTTGTCTAGATGCAAAAAAAAAAAAACCATAACATGAATAACAAACAAGTACATTGGATTAATTGAAATAACACCAACTCATGCCTTAGTAGAAAAACAGTGCTTTTGGCTTAAGAACACTGTAAAGATGACAACTTATAATATTACTACATTTCTGTGAACCACCCTCCCCATCAGTAACACTAGAAGTCCTTTATTGAGGATTTTAAAAATAACCATTGCCAGAATAAACACCCAACTCAACAATTTTAAAATATAAAAGAACAAAGAAAAATAAGATTTAGAAATCCAGCCAAGAGAAATATACTCACAGCAATTAAATCCCCGAATTGACCTGTGAATTTGGTACCTATGCAGCTTTTCACGAGCCCCAGCATTGTACCTCCTGCAGTTTAATTCATAACAGCATTAAGATTATATACAACAACAAAAAACAAACACAGCCTTTTCCCATTAGATAAGGTCGGCTAAATGGATCAAACTATGCTCCAATCAAGAAGAAATTTAATGGAGCAGCCATGTATTCTTTGTTCCTACATATTACTCAGTTGCTATAAATTACTAGGAGACTTTGCCACAAACTCAATTCCAATATGGCACTGGCAGGAACCTTTAAAAAAATGCATCCCAACTCCCAAACTATTTAGACAACTTAGACTCTTCTTCCACAAACAATTTGAATATAGAATTAAAAAATTTTAGCTTGCTGTAAACTTTTACATATTATTGGAAGGAAGAGATTTATAATAAAAAAGGTACCAATCTAGCACTAAAACTTACGATCCTGAGCATCAATAGGCATTGCGATTTTGTCAAGTACAGCAATGGCATCCTCCAAAGCTTTGTTATATGCTGCATATTACATAATTGTAGCAGTCATTATATACATATACAATTATATACGCTTTAGGAAAGAACCACTGATTGATGCTATTAATTTACCTCGGCAGATAACAGTAGGGTGATAGTTTTTGTCAATGAATGCTTCAGCAACATGGAGCATCTCACCAGCTGCAAAAAAAATTACAAGATGTTGAAAGTGGGAATAAGACAATCCCAATAAATCAAGTAAAGATCTGATCCCCCATTCAGTTCAGTATACAATACAACAAACTATAGAATTTGTTATTAAACCATGCAAACATACAGCGAAGTTGATCTGTGGAAGAATCATCTTTTCAGTTTCACTCCATAAAAAGAAAAATTCTAAAATACGTAAAACACTAGATAACAATTCATTATTGAATATATAAAACAAATAGATAAATAAATAAAAATTAATAAATACACATGCTGAAACCATACCGAGAATGATGACAGATGTGGTTCCATCTCCTACTTCTTCGTCTTGGGTGCGACTTAATTCAATCATAGACTGCAGCCATCCCATAAAGGGAACAGTATTAGAAAGTTTCAAAATAAAGAGAAAATAAACCTTAAAAATTCAATGCAAACCAGAAAGTGATGCTTTTCACAAGATGTGGTCAGGAAAGCAGTATGCATGTATGACAAAGCAAAAGAGACAAGTACCTTCGCAGCTGGGTGAGCAAGATCTAATTCACGTAAGATAGCATTTCCATCATTAGTCACTACAATTCCTATTACATTACAAAGAAAAAGAATGGGCGTCAGATAAATGCTGGGAAACACTAGCCACACAGCTGAATCTTTACGGTAAACACTAACAAATTTGAATTTCTAACCCAGAAAATAAACTCAAAATAATCCCACATCGTGTAAAAAAGATACACAAATAATTCCAAAAACAATTTTACTAACAATTACTTCAGCTTGCAATTACCAAAAAAAAGTTGTGTTCATCTTCTCAGACTCAGAATACAAATCAGGAAATGTTTACTCAGCAAGTTACTGCAAAGGGCGTGATTCACAAGAGTCCTCAATAAGTTGTAACTTGAATCG